>CM035154.1:107322180-107718130 GCA_020205615.1 Panax quinquefolius | reverse complement strand
AGGTATTAGACACGCGTTAGAACTTACACGGACTCGATTCGACATACTTGAAGTCGAAGTTATCGCCCAGCTTTGCAAAAATTCGCCAACACTTAGGCAAAAAGCCCAAAAGAGCCCAAAACCCCAGATCGTCTCATCCGGACGCCACAAAACACACACACATAGCACCGCTGTAGGTATTAGACACAAGTTAGAACTTACGGACTCGATTCGACATACGAAGCCGAAGTTATCGCCCAGCTTGCAAAATTCAACAACACTTAGCAAAAAGCCAAAAAAGAGCCAAAACCCGATCGTCCGGTCCTGGACGCCACGCAAACACACACATAGCACCGCCAGAGGTATTAGACACGCAGTTAGAACTTACGGACTCGATTCGACATACGAAGCCGAAAGTTATCGCCCAGCTTTGCAAAATTCAACAACACTTAGGCAAAAGCCCAAAAAGAGCCCCAAACCCGTGATCGTCGTCGTCCGACGCCACGCAAAAACACACACATAAGAACCGCAGAGGTATTAGACACGCTGTTAGAACTTACGGACTCGATCCGACATACTGGAAGCCGAAAGTTATCGCCAGCTTTGCAAAATTCGCCAACACTTAGCAAAAAGCCAAAAAGAGCCCAAAACCCAAGATCGTCCGTCCGGACGCCACGCAAAACACACACATAGCACCGCCAGAGGTATTAGTATTAGACACAAGCTAAGAACTTACGGACTCGATTTCGACATACGCAAAAAGCCGAAAGTTATCGCCCAGCTTTGCAAAAATTCGCCAACACTTAGGCAAAAAGCCAAAAAGAGCCCAAAACCCCAACATCGTCCGTCCCGACGCCACACGTTAAACACACACACATAGCACCGCAGTAGGTATTAGACACGTTAGAACTTACGGACTCGATTTCGACATACTAAGCCGAAGTTATCGCCAGCTTTGCAAAATTTAACAACACTTCAGCAAAAAGCCAAAAAGAGCCCAAAACCCGCATCGTCCGTCCGGACGCCACGCAAAACACACACATAGCACCGCTGTAGGTATTAGACACACGACAGTTAGAACTTACGGACTCGATCCACATACGAAGCCGAAAGTTATCGCCCAGCTTTGCAAAATTCGCCAACACTTAGGCAAAAAAGCCAAAAAGAGCCCAAAACCCGTGATCGATCCTGTCCCGGACGCCCACAAAAACACACACATAGCACCGCCAGAGGTATTAGACACAGACATGTTAGAACTTACGGACTCGATTCCGACATACGAAGCCGAAGTTATCGCCCAGCTTTGTAAAATTCGCCAACACTTAGGTAAAAAGCCAAAAAGAGCCCAAAACCCTGATCGTCCGTCTGGACCGGACGCCAAACACACACACACAGACCGCCAGAGGTATTGTACACACGCTAGTTAGAACTTACGGACTCGATTCGACATACGAAGCCGAAGTTATCGCCCAGCTTTGCAAAATTCGCCAACACTTAGGTAAAAAGCCAAAAAAGAGCCAAAACCCCGTGATCGTCCGTCCGGACGCCACATTTAAACACACACATAGCAACCGCAGTAGGTATTAGACACACGCTGTTAGAACTTACGGACTCGATTTCACATACGAAGCCGAAAGTTATCGCCAGCTTTGCAAAATTCGCCAACACTTAGGCAAAAAGCCAAAAAGAGCCCAAAACCCGATCATCCGTCTTCCTCCGGACGCACACAAAAACACACACATAGCACCGCAGAGGTATATTAGACACGTTAGAACTTACGGACTCGATTCCGACATACCTAAGCCGAAGTTATCGCCTAGCTTTGCAAAAATTCGCCAACACTTAGGCAAAAAGCCAAAAAGAGCCCAAAACCCGTGATCGTCATCGTCTCCGGACGCCACAAAACACACACACATAGTAACCGCCAGAGGTATTAGACACGCGTTAGAACTTACGGACTCGATCTCGACATACATACGAAGCCGTTATCGCCTAGCTTGCGCTTTGCAAAAATTCGCCAACAAGTAAAAAGCCGAAAAAAGAGCCAAAACCCAGATCGTCCGGTCTCGGACGCCACGCAAACACACACATAGTAACCGCAGAGGTATTAGACACGCGTTAGAACTTACGGACTCGATTCTCGACATACTTGAAGCCGAAGTTATCGCCAGCTTTGCAAAATTCGCCAACACTTAGGCAAAAAGCCAAAAAAGAGCCAAAAACTCAAGATCGTCCGTCCGGACGCCACACACAAAACACACACATAGCACGCTGTAGGTATTTACACGCAGTTAGAACTTACGGACTCGATTTCGACATACTGAAGCCGAAAGTTATCGCCAGCTTTGCAAAAATTCGCCAACACTTAGCAAAAAGCCAAAAAGAGCCCAAAACCCAGATCATCATCATCTCCGGACGCCACGCAAAAACACACACATAGCAACCGCAGTAGTATTAGACACTGTTAGAACTTACGGACTCGATTCGACATACGGAAGCCGAAGTTATCGCCAGCTTTGCAAAATTCGCCAACACTTTAGCAAAAAAGCCAAAAGAGCCAAAACCTTAAGACGTCGTCCGGACGTCCGACGCACACACAGCAAACACACACATATAGTATACACCGCTAGAAGTAGGTATTAGACATACTTAATCGAAAGTTAGAACTTACGGACTCGATTCAAAATATACGAAGCCGAAAGTTATCGCCAGCTTTGCAAAATTCAACAACACTTACAGTAAAAAGCCAAAAAGAGCCCCAAAACCCAAGATCGTCAAAAGATCAAAACGCCATAAAAACACACACACACATAGAAGACAGAGGTATTAGACACTTAGTTAGAACTTACGGACTCGATTCGACATATATGAAGCCGAAGTTATCGCCCAGCTTTGCAAAATTCAACAACACTTAGGCAAAAAGCCAAAAAAGAGCCCAAACCAAAGATCGTCCGTCCGACGACGCCACACAAAACACACACATAGCACCGCTGTAGGTATTAGACACGCTAGTTAGAACTTACGGACTCGATTTCGACATACGGAAGCCGAAGTTATCGCCCCAGCTTTGCAAAATTCGCCAACACTTAGGCAAAAAGCCAAAAAGAGCCCAAAAAACCCGCATCGTCCGGCCCGAACGCCAACGTTAAAAAACACACACATAGCACCGCCAGTAGGTATTAGACATTATTGTTAGAACTTACGGACTCGATTTCGACATACGGAAGCCGAAGTTATCGCCAGCTTTGCAAAATTCAACAACACTTAGCAAAAAAGCCAAAAAGAGCCCAAAACCCGTGATCGTCTCGTCCGGACGCCACGCAAAACACACACATAGACCGCCAGTAGGTATTAGACACGCGTTAGAACTTACGGACTCGATTTCACATACTGAAGCCGAAAGTTATCGCCCAGCTTTGCAAAATTCAACAACACTTAGTAAAAAAGCCAAAAAGAGCCCAAAACCCGAAGATCGTCCGTCCGGACGCCACGCAAAAACACACACATAGCACCGCTGTAGAGTAGGTATTAGACACGCAGTTAGAACTTACGGACTCGATTCGACATACGAAGCCGAAGTTATCGCCCGCTTTGCAAAATTCGCCAACACTTAGGCAAAAAGCCAAAAAGAGCCCAAAACCCAGATCGTCTCGTCCGGACGCCACGCAAAACACACACATAGCAACCGCAGTAGGTATTAGACACGACATTAGAACTTACGGACTCGGATTCGACATACTGAAGCCGAAGTTATCGCCCCAGCTTTGCAAAAAAATTCAACAACACTTAGGCAAAAAAGCCAAAAAGAGCCCAAAACCCGCATCGTCCGTCCGGACGCCACGCAAACACACACATAGAACCGCCAGAGGTATTAGATACACACGTTAGAACTTACGGACTCGATTCTCGACATATGAAAGCCGAAGTTATCGCTCAGCTTTGCAAAAATTCAACAACACTTAGGCAAAAAGTCAAAAAGAGCCCAAAACCCGCGATCGTCTACGGTCGAAAGGACGCCACGCCAAAAAACACACACATAGCACCGCTGTAGGTATTAACACACGTTAGAACTTACGGACTCGGACTCTCGACATACGAAGCCGAAGTTATCGCCAGCTTTGCAAAATTCGCCAACACTAGGCAAAAAGCAAAAAAAAGCCAAAAAAGAGCCAAAAAACAAGATCGTCGTCTGGTCCGACGCCACGCCACGGACACACACACATAAGCGAACCGCCAGAGGTATTAGAAACATTTGTTAGAACTTACGGACTCGATTCCGACATACGGAAGCCGAAGTTATCGCCCAACAGTAAAAATTCAACAACACTTAGGCAAAAAGCCAAAAAGAGCCCAAACCCCGATCGTCGTCCGTCCGGACGCCACGCAAACACACACACACATAGCACCACAGTAGGTATTAGACACGCAGTTAGAACTTACGGACTCGATTCGACATACGAAAAGCCGAAGTTATCGCCAGCTTTGCAAAATTCGCCAACACTTAGGCAAAAAAGTCAAAAAGAGCCTAAAAAACCCGATCGTCCGTCCGGACGCCACACAAACACACAACACACACACATAGCACCGCTGTAGTATATTAGACACATACAGTTAGAACTTACGGACTCGATTCGACATATATACGAAGCCGAAGTTATCGCGCTTGCAAAATTCGCCAACACTTAGGCAAAAAGTCAAAAAGAGCCCAAAACCCGTGATCGTCTCCGTCCGGACGCCACGCAAACACACACATAGCAACCGCAGTAGGTATTAGACACGCTGTTAGAACTTACGGACTCGATTTCGACATACGGAAGCCGAAGTTATCGCCCAGCTTTGCAAAATTCAACAACACTTAGGCAAAAAAAGCCAAAAAGAGCCCAAAACAAAGATCGTCCGTCCGGACGCCACGCAAAAACACACACATAGCAACCGCAGAGGTATTAGTACACGCGAAGTTAGAACTTACGGACTCGATTCGACATACGGAAGCCGAAGTTATCGCCCAGTAGAGGTATTTGCAAAATTCGCCAACACTTAGGCAAAAAGCAAAAAAGAGCCCAAAACCCGCACGATCGTCTGGTCCGGACGCCACGCAAACACACACATAGCACCGCCAGAGGTATTAGACACGCGTTAGAACTTACGGACTCGATTCTCGACATATACGAAGCCGAAAGTTATCGCCAGCTTTGCAAAATTCAACAACACTTAGGCAAAAAAGCCAAAAAGAGCCCAAAACCCCGTCGATCGTCGTCCGTCCTCGGACGCCACGCGGAAACACACACATACGAAGCAGTTATCGTAGGTATTCGACAACACGCTGTTAGAACTTACGGACTCGATTTCGACATACGAAGCCGAAGTTATCGCCAGCATTTGCAAAATTCGCCAACACTTAGGGCAAAAAAAAAAGAGCCCAAAACCCCATCGATCGTCGTCCGGACGCCACACAAACACACACACATAGCACCGCTGTAGGTATTAGACACGTTAGTTAGAACTTACGGACTCGATTTCGACATACGGAAGCCGAAGTTATCGCCCAGCTTTGCAAAATTCGCCAACACTTAGGCAAAAAGCCAAAAGAGCCCAAAACCCGTGATCGTCCCGTCCGGACGCCACGCAAAAACACACACATATAACCGCAGTAGGTATTAGACACGTTAGAACTTACGGACTCGATTTCGACATATACGAAGCCGAAGTTATCGCCAGCTTTGCAAAATTCAACAACACTTAGGCAAAAAAGCCAAAAAAGAGCCCAAAACCAGATCGTCTCCGTCCTGGACGCCGACGCCAAAAACACACACATAAAACCGCAGAGGTATTAGACACGCAGTTAGAACTTACGGACTCGATTCGACATATACGTAAGCCGAAAGTTATCGCTTTCAGCTTTGCGGAAAAATTCGCCAACACTTAGGCAAAAAGCCAAAAAAAAAAAAGTCAAAACCCAAAAATCGATCGTCCGTCCGGACGCCACGCAAACACACACATAGCAACCGCAGTAGGTATTAGACACGCTGTTAGAACTTACGGACTCGATTTCGACATACGAAGCCGAAGTTATCGCCAGTTTTTGCAAAATTCGCCAACACTTAGGCAAAAAGTCAAAAAAGAGCCAAAACCCGCATCGATCGTCCGTCCGACGCCACGCAAAACACACACATAGCAACCGCAGTAGGTATTAGACACGCTGTAAGAACTTACGGACTCGATTCGACATACGGAAGTCGAAAGTTATCGCCAGCTTTGCAAAAATTCGCCAACACTTAGGCAAAAAGCCAAAAAGAGCCAAACCCGTGATCGTCCGTCCGGACGCCACGCAAAACACACACATAGCAAGCACCGCCAGAGGTATTAGACACGCGTTAGAACTTACGGACTCGATTCTCGACATACGAAGCCGAAAGTTATCGCCAGCTTTGCAAAATTCAACAACACTTAGGCAAAAAAGCCAAAAAGAGCCAAAACCCGATCGTCTCGTCCGGACGCCACACAAAAACACACACATACACAAACACACATAGCATCGCAGAGGTATTAGACACGAGTTAGAACTTACGGACTCGATTCTCGACATATACGAAAGCCGAAGTTATCGCCCAGCTTTGCAAAATTCGCCAACACTTAGGCAAAAAGCCAAAAAGAGCCCAAAACCCAGATCGTCTCGTCCCGACGCCACGCAACACACACACACATAGCACCGCCAGAGGTATTAGACACACATGTTAGAACTTACGGACTCGATTCCGACATACGGAAGCCGAAAGTTATCGCCAGCTTTGCAAAATTCGCCAACACTTAGGCAAAAAGCCAAAAAAGCCCAAAACCCGCATCGTCTCCGTCCGGACGCCACACAAACACACACACACATAGCTGCATTAGAGGTATTAGACACACGTTAGAACTTACGGACTCGATTCGACATACAAAAAGCCAAAAGTTATCGCCCAGCTTTGCAAAATTCGCCAACACTTAGGCAAAAAGCCAAAAAGAGCCTAAACCCCAGATCGTCCGTCCGGACGCCACACACGCAAAACACACACATAGCAACCAGGTGTAGGTATTAGACACACATGTTAGAACTTACGGACTCGGATTCGACATACGAAAGCCGAGTTATCGCCCAGTTTGCAAAATTCGCCAACACTTAGGCAAAAAGCCAAAAAAGAGCCCAAAACCCGCATCGTCTGTCCGGACGCCACACAAACACACACATAGAACCGCGTAGGTATTAGACATGTGTTAGAACTTACGGGACTCGATTCTGACATACGGAAGCCGAGTTATCGCCCAGTTTGCAAAATTCAACAACACTTAGGCAAAAAGCCAAAAAGAGCCCAAAACCCGCATCGTCCGTCCGGACGCCACGCAAACACACACATAGCACCGCGTAGGTATTAGACACGTTAGAACTTACGGACTCGATTTCGACATACTAAAGCCGAAAGTTATCGCCAGCTTTGCAAAATTCGCCAACACTTAGGCAAAAAGCCAAAAAGAGCCCTAAAACCGTGATCGTCTCCGTCGTCCGGACGCCACAAACAAACACACACATAACCACCGCTGTAGGTATTAGACACACAGTTAGAACTTACGGACTCGATTCGACATATACGAAGCCGAAGTTATCGCCCAGCTTTGCAAAATTCAACAACACTTAGGCAAAAAGCAAAAAAAGAGCCCAAAACCCAGATCGTCGTCCGGACGCCACGCAAACACACACACATAGCACCGCTGTAGGTATTAGACACATGTTAGAACTTACGGACTCGATTCGACATATACTAAGCCGAAGTTATCGCCCAGCTTTGCAAAATTCAACAACACTTAGGCAAAAAGCCAAAAAGAGCCAAAACCCCCAGATCGTCTCGTCTCGACGCCACGCAAACACACACACATAGCACCAGAGGTATACACTTAGTAGGTATTAGATACACGCGAAGTTAACTTACGGACTCGATTCGACATACAAAAAAGCCGAAAGTTATCGCCCGCTTTGCAAAATTCAACAACACTTAGGTAAAAAGCCAAAAAGAGCCCAAAAAAGATCGTCCGTCCGGATAGCAAAAACAAAACGCACACACACACACACACACACAAACATACACATACACGCTGTAGGTATTAGACACGAAGTTAGAACTTACGGACTCGATTTCGACATACTAAGCCGAAAGTTATCGCCAGCTTTGCAAAATTCGCCAACACTTAGGCAAAAAGCCAAAAAGAGCCCAAAACCCAGAGATCCGTCCGGACGCGCCACACAAAACACACACACATAGCACCGCCAGAGGTATTAGACACGTTACTAGAACTTACGGACTCGATTCTCGACATATACGGAAGCCGAAGTTATCGCCAGCTTTGCAAAATTCGCCAACACTTAGGCAAAAAGCCAAAAAAGAGCCCAAAACCCAGATCGTCCGTCCGGACGCCACGCAAAACACACACATAAAACCGCAGAGGTATTAGACATATGAACTTTAGAACTTACGGACTCGATTCGACATACCAATACTAAAACCGAAAGTTATCGCCCAGACTTTGCAAAATTCGCACAACACTTACAGCAAAAAGCCAAAAAGAGCCCAGCTTAAAACCAAGATCTTCCAAAAAGAGTCTAAAACTCCATGATCGTCCGTCGGACGCACACACACACACACACAAGACCGCTGTAGGTATTAGACACGCTGTTAGGACTTACGGGACTTGATTTCGACATACGGAAGCCGAGTTATCGCCCAGTTTGCAAAATTCGCCAACACTTAGGCAAAAAGCCAAAAAGAGCCCAAAACCCAAGATCGTCTCGTCCGACGCACACAAAACACACACACATAGCACCGCTAGAGGTATTAGACACGCTGTTAGAACTTACGGACTCTCGATTCGACACATACTGAAGCCGAAGTTATCGCCAGCTTTGCAAAATTCGCCAACACTTAGGCAAAAAGCCAAAAAGAGCCAAAACCCGCATCGTCCGTCCGGACGCCACGCAAACACACACATAGCAGTAGGTATTAGACACGCGTTAGAACTTACGGGACTCGATTCCGACATACGGAAGCCGAGTTATCGCCCAGTTTGCAAAATTCGCCAACACTTAGGCAAAAAGCCAAAAAGAGCCAAAACCCGCATCGTCCGTCCGGACGCCACGCAAACACACACATAGCACCGCGTAGGTATTAGACACGTGTTAGAACTTACGGGACTCGATTCTGACATACGGAAGCCGAGTTATCGCCCAGTTTGCAAAATTCGCCAACACTTAGGCAAAAAGCCAAAAAAGAGCCCAAAACCCGATCGTCCGTCGTCGGACGCCACGCAAAAAACACACACACATAGCAACCGCAGTAGGTATTAGACACGCTGTTAGAACTTACGGACTCGATTTCACATACGGAAGCCGAGTTATCGCCCAGTTTGCAAAATTCGCCAACACTTAGGCAAAAAGCCAAAAAGAGCCCAAAACCAAAGATCGTCTGTCCGGACGCCACGCAAACACACACATAGCACCGCGTAGGTATTAGACACGCGTTAGAACTTACGGACTCGACTCGACATACTTAACGGACTCGATTCCAACACTTAGGCAAAAAGCCAAAAAGTTATCGCCAGCTTTGCAAAATTCACCAACACTTAGGTATTAGGCAAAAAGCCAAAAAGAGCCCAAAACCCGCCAGAAAAGAGCCAAAACTCACCCCACGACGCCACACACAACTCGACACACACATAACCGCCAGAGGTATTAGACACACGTTAGAACTTACGGACTCGATTCGACATATACGAAGCCGAAGTTATCGCCCAGCTTGCAAAATTCAACAACACTTAGGCAAAAAAAGCCAAAAAGAGCCCAAAACAAGATCGTCCGTCCGACGGACGCAAACACACACACACATAGCACCGCCAGAGGTATTAGACACACACGTTAGAACTTACGGACTCGATTCTCGACATATACGTAAGCCGAAGTTATCGCCAGCTTTGCAAAATTCGCCAACACTTAGGCAAAAAGCCAAAAAGAGCCCAAAACCCGTGATCGTCCGTCCGACGCCACGCAACACACACATAGCACCGCGTAGAGGTATTAGACACGCTGTTAGAACTTACGGACTCGATTCGACATACGGAAGCCGAAGTTATCGCCCAGTTTGCAAAATTCGCCAACACTTAGGTAAAAAGTCCAAAAAGAGCCCCAAAACCCGTGATCGTCCGTCCGGACGCCACGCAAAACACACACATAGCAAGCACCGCCAGTAGGTATTAAACACATGTTAGAACTTACGGGACTCGATTCCGACATACGGAAGCCGAGTTATCGCCCAGTTTGCAAAATTCGCCAACACTTAGGCAAAAAGCCAAAAAAGAGCCCAAAACCCGCATCGTCCGTCCGGACGCCACACAAACACACACATAGAACCGCGTAGGTATTAGATACGTTAGACACTACGGACTGATTTTACATTACTACGGACTCGATTTAACACACTACGTAAAAAGCCAAAAGAAGTTATCGATCAGCTTTGCAAAATTCAACAACACTTAGCAAAAAGTAGGTAAAAAAGAACTTACAAAACCCGCATCATCCGTCCCAACGCCACGCAAAACACAACACACAAAAATAGCAAAACCGCTGATAGGTCCGGACGCCACGCAAAACACACACACATTACACGCTGTAGGTATTTAGAACTTACGGACTCGATTCTCGACATATAAGAAGCCGAAGTTATCGCCTCAGCTTTGCAAAATTCGCCAACACTTCAGCAAAAAAGCCAAAAAGAGCCCAAAACCCAGATCGTCTCGTCCGTCCGGACGCCACGCAAAACACACACATAGCACCACAGAGGTATTAGACACAGTAGGTATTAGACATAAAGTTAGAACTTACGGACTCGATTCCGACATACTAAAGCCGAAGTTATCGCCAGCTTTGCAAAAATTCGCCAACACTTAGCAAAAAAGCCAAAAAGAGCCCAAAACCCCAGATCGTCCGTCCGGACGCCACGCCAAAAAAACACACACACATAGCACCGCTGTAGGTATTAGACACGACAGCTAGTTAGAACTTACGGACTCGATTCTCGACATACGAAGCCGAAGTTATCGCCAGCTTTGCAAAATTCAACAACACTTTAGCAAAAAAGCAAAAAAGAGCCCAAACCCGCATCGTCCGTCCGGACGCCACGCAACACACACACACATAGCACCGCTAGTAGGTATTAGACACACGCAGTTAGAACTTACGGACTCGATTCGACATACGGAAGCCGAAGTTATCGCCAGCTTTGCAAAATTCGCCAACACTTAGGCAAAAGCCAAAAAGAGCCCAAAACCCAGATCGTCCGTCCGGACGCCACTTAAACACACACACACACATAGCACCGCAGTAGGTATTAGACACACGCTAGAACTTACGGACTCGATTCGACATACTGAAGCCGAAAGTTATCGCCAGCTTTGCAAAAATTCAACAAATTCAGCCAACACTTAGGCAAAAAGCCAAAAAGAGCCCAAAACCCGTCATCGTCCGGTCCGGACGCCACGCAAAACACACACATAAAAACCGCTGTAGGTATTAGACACACGTTAGAACTTACGGACTCGATTCTCGACATATAGGAAGCCGAAGTTATCGCCCAGCTTTGCAAAATTCGCCAACACTTAGCAAAAAGCCAAAAAAGCCAAAAAAGCCCAAAGATCGATCATCGTCCGTCCGTCCGACGCCACGCAAAACACACACATAGCACCGCCAGAGGTATTAGACACGCTACGTTAGAACTTACGGACTTACGGACTCGATTCGACATACGAAGCCGAAAGTTATCGCCCAGCTTTGCAAAATTCAACAACACTTAAGCAAAAAGCCAAAAAAGAGCCCAAAACCCGCATCGTCCGTCCGGACGCCACGCAAACACACACACACACAACCGCCAGTAGGTATTAGACACACGTTAGAACTTACGGACTCGATTCGACACATACATATAAGCCGAAAGTTATCGCCCAGCTTTGTAAAAAATTCAACAACACTTAGGCAAAAAGCCAAAAAGAGCCCAAACCCGTGATCGTCCGTCCGGACGCCACGCAAACACACACACACATAGCACCGCTGTAGGTATTAGACACACTGTTAGAACTTACGGACTCGATTTTGACATACGAAGACAGAGTTATCACCCAGTTTGCAAAACTCGCCAACACTTAGGCAAAAAGCCAAAAAAAGCCCAAAACCCGTGATCGTCCGTCCGGACGCCACAAAAACACACACATAGCACCGCGTAGGTATTAGACACGCGTTAGAACTTACGGGACTCGATTCCGACATACGGAAGCCGAGTTATCGCCCAGTTTGCAAAATTCAACAACACTTAGGCAAAAAGCCAAAAAAGAGCCAAAACCCGCATCGTCCGTCCGGACGCCACGCAAACACACACATAGCACCGCACCGTGTAGGTATTAGACACGAAAGTTAGAACTTACGGACTCGATTCGACATACTAAGCCGAAGTTATCGCCCCAGCTTTGCAAAAATTCGCCAACACTTAGCAAAAAGCCAAAAGAGCCCAAAACCCGTGATCGTCCGTCCGACGCCACGCAAAACACACACACACATAGCAACGCTGTAGGTATTAGACACAAGTTAGAACTTACGGACTCGATTCTCGACATACAAAAAGCCGAAGTTATCGCCCAGCTTTGCAAAATTCGCCAACACTAGACTCAGAAAAAAAGCCAAAAAGAGCCCAAAACCCAAGATCGTCTCGTCCGACGCCACACAAACACACACACATATAACACTGCCAGAGGTATTAGACACGCGTTAGAACTTACGGACTCGATTCACATATATACGAAGCCGAAAGTTATCGCCCAGTTTGCAAAATTCAACAACACTTAGGCAAAAAGCAGAAAAAGAGCCCAAAACCCGCATCGTCCGACTGGACGCCACACTAACACACACATAGCACCGCGTAGGTATTAGACATGCGTTACAACTTACGGACTCGATTCGACATACGAAGCCGAAGTTATCGCCCAGCTTTGCAAAATCGCCAACACTTAGGCAAAAAGCCGTGATCGTCCCAAAAAAGAGCCCAAACCCCAGATCGTCCGTCTCCGACGCCACCACACAAACACACACATACAAAACCGCCAGAGGTATTAGACACACACGCACATTAGAACTTACGGACTCGATTCGACATACGGAAGCCGAAGTTATCGCCCAGCTTTGCAAAATTCGCCAACACTTAGCAAAAAAGCCAAAAAAGAGCCCAAAACCCCAGATCGTCCCGTCCGGACGCCACGCAAACACACACATAGCACCGCCGCCAGTAGGTATTAGACACGCGTTAGAACTTTACGGACTCGATTTCGACATACGAAGCCGAAGTTATCGCCCAGCTTTGCAAAATTCGCCAACACTTAGCAAAAAGCCAAAAAAGAGCCAAAACCCGCGATCGTCTGGGTCCGGACGCCACACACAAACACACACATAGTAACGTAGTAGTAGGTATTAGACACGTTAGAACTTACGGACTCGACTCGACATACGAAAGCCGAAAGTTATCGCCCAGCTTTGCAAAAATTCAACAACACTTAGGCAAAAAGCCAAAAAGAGCCCAAAACCTACAGATCGTCGTCCTCCGACGCCACACAAACACACACACAAAGCACCGCAGTAGGTATTAGATTACATGTTAGAACTTACGGACTCGATTCCGACATACGAAGCCGAAGTTATCGCCCAGCTTTGCAAAATTCGCCAACACTTAGGCAAAAAGCCAAAAAAGAGCCCAAAACCCAAGATCGTCCGTCTCGGACCGCCACGCCACGCAACACACACACATAGCACCGCTGTAGGTATTAGATACACGCGTTAGAACTTACGGACTCGATTTCACACATACTTGAAGTCGAAGTTATCGCCAACAACTTTGCAAAAAATTCGCCAACACTTAGGCAAAAAGCCAAAAAGAGCCCAAAACCGGAATCGTCTCGGACGCCACGCCATTTGCAAAACACACACACAAAGCCAAAAGAGCGTATCGAGGTATTAGACATGTTACAAACTTACGGACTCGATTCTCGACATACGAAGCCGAAAGTTATCGCCGCCGAGTTATCGCCCGCTTGCAAAAATTCAACAACACTTAGCAAAAAAGCAAAAAGAGCCAAAACCAAGATCGTCGTCCGTCCGGACGCCACGCAACACACACACATAAGCACCGCTGTAGGTATTAGACACGCAGTTAGAACTTACGGACTCGATTTCGACATACTTGAAGCCGAAGTTATCGCCAGCTTTGCAAAATTCGCCAACACTTAGGCAAAAAAGCCAAAAAGAGCCCAAAACCCGATCGCTCCGTCCGGACGCCACGCAAACACACACACATAAGACCGCCAGAGGTATTAGACACGCTAGAACTAGAACTTACGGACTCGATTCGACATACGAAGCCGAAGTTATCGCCAGCTTTGCAAAATTCGCCAACACTTAGCAAAAAAGCCAAAAAAGAGCCAAACCCGTGATCGTCCGTCCGGACGCCATACAAACACACACACATTTTGCAAAATTCACCAACAGTAGGTATTAGACACACGCTAGAACTTATGACTCGATTCACACACACATACGAAGCCGAAGTTATCGCCAGTTAGCTTTGCAAAATTCGCCAACACTTAGGCAAAAAGCCAAAAAGAGCCAAAAAACCAAAATCGTAAAACTCGTCGTCTCGACGCCACACACAAACACACACATAGCACCGCAGAGGTATTAGACACGCTGTTAGAACTTACGGACTCGATTCGACATACGAAAAGCCGAAGTTATCGCCAGCTTTGCAAAATTCGCAACACTTAGCAAAAAGCCAAAAAGAGCCCCAAAAACCCGCATCGTCCGTCCGACGCCACGCAAACACACACATACAAATACACACACTCAAGACACGCCGTAGGTATTAGACACACTTAGGCAAAAAGTTAGAACTTACGGACTCGATGTAGGTATTCGATATACGTTAAAGACTCGAAGTTATCGCCTATTTGCAAAATTCGCCAACACTTAGGCAAAAAGCCAAAAAGAGCCCAAAACCCGTGATCGTCCGTCCTCAACGCCACGCCACGCACACACACACATAGCACCGCAGTAGGTATTAGACACGCTGTTAGAACTTACGGACTCGATTCGACATACATACGAAGCCGAAGTTATCGCCCAGCTTTGCAAAATTCGCCAACACTTTAGCAAAAAAGCCAAAAAAGAGAGCCAAACCCGATCGTCATCTCCGACGCCACACAAACACACACATATAAGACCGCTGAGGTATTATACACACACGTTAGAACTTACGGACTCGATTCGACATACGGAAGCCGAAGTTATTCGCCCCAGCTTTGCAAAATTCGCCAAACACTTAGCAAAAAAAAGCAAAAAAGAGCCAAAACCCCAGATCGTCCGTCCTCTGACGCCACACAAACACACACATAGTAACCGCAGTAGGTATTAGACACATGTTAGAACTTACGGACTCGATTCGACATACTGAAGCCGAAGTTATCGCCCAGCTTTGCAAAATTCGCCAACACTTAGGCAAAAAGCCAAAAAGAGCCCAAAACCCAAGATCGTCTCGTCCCGTGGGACGCCACATTAAACACACACATAGCACCGCAGTAGGTATTAGACACGTTAGAAGAACAAAAACGGACTCGATTCGACATACATGAAGCCGAAGTTATCGCCCAGCTTTGCAAAATTCGCCAACACTCGCCAACAAAGCAAAAGCCAAAAAGAGCCCAAAAACCCGCATCGTCGTCCGGACGCCACGCAAACACACACATAGCACCGCAGTAGGTATTAGACACACATGTTAGAACTTACGGACTCGATTCGACATACGAAGCCGAAAGTTATCGCCAGCTTTGCAAAAATTCGCCAACACTTTAGCAAAAAGCCAAAAAGAGCCCAAAACCCGCATCGTCCGTCCGACGCCACGCAAAAACACACACATAGCACCGCAGAGGTATTAGACACGCGTTAGAACTTACGGACTCGATTCGACATACGAACGAAGTTATCCGAAGTTATCGCCAACACTTAGCTTTGCAAAAAATTCGCAAAACACTTAGGCAAAAAGCCAAAAAGAGCCCAAACCCAAAAAGATCATCTCGTCCGACGCCACACAAACAAACACACATAGCACCGCTGTAGGTATTAGACACGCTGTTAGAACTTACGGACTCGATTCTCGACATACACATAAGCCGAAGTTATCGCCAGCTTTGCAAAATTCGCCAACACTTAGCAAAAGTTATCGCAAAAAGCCCAAAAAGAGCAAAAACCCAAAAGCCTCAAACCCGTCGTCGTCCGACGCACACACAACACACACACATAGCACCGCAGAGGTATTAGAGACACACAGTTAGAACTTACGGACTCGATTTCGACATACGAAGTCGAAAGTTATCGCCGCTTTGCAAAATTCGCCAACACTTAGGCAAAAAGCCAAAAAGAGCCCAAAACCGTGATCATCGTCGTCCGGACGCACACACATAAACACACACACATAGAACACCGCAGTAGGTATTAGACACGCTGTTAGAACTTACGGACTCGATTCTCGACATATATGAAGCCGAAGTTATCGCCAGCTTTGCAAAATTCGCCAACACTTAGGCAAAAAAAGCCAAAAAGAGCCCAAAAAAAACCGTGATCGTCTATCGTCCGGACGCCACACAAACACACACACATACAACCGCAGTAGGTATTAGACACAAGTTAGAACTTACGGACTCGATTTCGACATACGGAAGCCGAAGTTATCGCTCAGCTTTGCAAAATTCGCCAACACTTAGCAAAAAGCCAAAAGAGCCCAAAACCCAAGATCGTCTCGTCCGGACGCCACGAAAACACACACATAGCACCGCTGTAGGTAGTAGGTATTAGACACACGCTTTAGAACTTACGGACTCGATTCATACGATACGAAGTCGAAGTTATCGCCCAGCTTTGCAAAATTCGCCAACACTTAGGCAAAAAGCCAAAAAAAAGAGCCCAAAACCCCCAGATCGTCTCCGTCCGGACGCCCACACACACACGCAACACACACATATAACCGCCAGAGGTATTAGACAACGTTAGAACTTACGGACTCGATTTCGACATACGAAGACCGAAAGTTATCGCCCAGGTTTGCAAAAATTCAACAACACTTTAGCAAAAAGCAAAAAAGAGCCCAAAACCCGATCATAAACCCAGATCGTCCGACGCCACACTAAACACACACATAGCACCGCAGAGGTATTAGACACGTTGTTAGAACTTACGGACTCGATTCCGACATACGGAAGCCGAAGTTATCGCCAGCTTTGCAAAAAAATTCAACACTTAGGCAAAAAGCCAAAAAGAGCCCAAAACCCGTGATCGTCCGTCCGGACGCCACACACAAACACACACATAGCAACCGATCGACAGAGGTATTAGACACACTGCTAGAACTTACGGACTCGATTCGACATATATAGAAGCCGAAGTTATCGCTTAGAACTTAGCTTTGCAAAATTCGCCAACACTTAGGCAAAAAGCCAAAAAGAGCCCAAAACCCGACCAAAGTCGGATCGTCCCACAACGCCACGCAACACACACATAGCACCGCCAGAGGTATTAGACACGTTAGAACTTACGGACTCGATTCGACATACGGAAGCCGAAGTTATCGCCACTTTTGCAAAATTCGCCAACACTTAGGCAAAAAGCAAAAAGAGCCCAAACCCGCATCGTCTCGGTCCGACGCCACGCAAACACACACATAGCACCGCAGAGGTATTAGACACGCAGTTAGAACTTACGGACGGACTCGATTCGACATACGAAGCCGAAGTTATCGCCCAGCTTTGCAAAATTCGCCAACACTTAGGCAAAAAGTCAAAAAAAGAGCCAAAACCAGATCATCGTCTCGTCTCGACGCCACGCAAACACACACATATAGTAACCGCTGTAGATCGTCGTCCGATTCCGACGCAAAAGCCGAAGTTACACAAACACACACATAGCATCACAGAGGTATTAGACACGCGTTAGAACTTACGGACTCGATTTCGACATACTAAAAGCCGAAAGTTATCGCCAGCTTTGCAAAATTCAACAACACTTAGGCAAAAAGTCAAAAGAGCCCAAAAAGTTAAAAACCCGTGATCGTCTCGTCTCCCGACGCCACGCAAACACACACATAGCACCGCCAGAGGTATTAGACACGCTGTTAGAACTTACGGACTCGATTCGACATACGGAAGCCGAAGTTATCGCCCAGCTTTGCAAAATTCGCCAACACTTAGCAAAAAAGCCAAAAAGAGCCCAAAACCCAGATCGTCCGTCCGGACGCCACGCAAAACACACACACATAGCACGCTGTAGGTATTGTACACGTTAGTTAGAACTTACGGACTCGATTCGACATACGAAAGCCGAAGTTATCGCCCAGCTTTGCAAAATTCAACAACACTTAGGCAAAAAGCCAAAAAGAGCCCAAAAAACATCGATCATCCGTCCGGACGCCACGCAAACACACACACATAGCACCGCTGTAGGTATTAGACATGTTAGAACTTACGGACTCGATTTCGACATACTAAGTCGAAAGTTATCGCCCAGCTTTGCAAAATTCGCCAACACTTTGGCAAAAAGCCAAAAAAGCCCAAAACCCACATCGTCCGTCCGGACGCACACACAAACACACACACACAGCAACACCGCCAGTAAAAGGTATTAGATACACGTTAGAACTTAGAACTTACGGACTCGATTCGACATACGGAAGCCGAAGTTATCGCCCAGCTTTGCAAAATTCGCCAACACTTAGGCAAAAAAGCAAAAAAGAGTCCAAAACCCAGATCGTCTCGTCCGGACGCCACGCAAACACACACATATAACCGCCAGAGGTATTAGACACGCTGTTAGAACTTACGGACTCGATTCTCGACATACGAAAGTCGAAGTTATCGCCCAGCTTTGCAAAATTCGCCAACACTTTAGCAAAAAAGCCAAAAAGAGCCCAAAACCCGTGATCGTCCGTCCGGACGCCACGCAAACACACACATACAACCGCCAGAGGTATTAGACACGCACGTTAGAACTTACGGACTCGATTCGACATACGAAGCCGAAGTTATCGCCAGCTTTGCAAAATTCGCCAACACTTAGGCAAAAAAGCCAAAAAGAGCTCAAAACCCGATCATCGTCCGTCCGGACGCCACACAAAACACACACATAGCACCGCCAGTAGGTATTAGATATACAACTTTAGAACTTACGGACTCGATTTCGACATATACGGAAGCCGAAGTTATTATCGCCAGCTTGTAAAAAATTCAACAACACTTAGGCAAAAAGCCAAAAAGAGCCCAAAACCCGTTATCGTCTCGTCGGTCTCAACACGCCACACAAACACACACACATAGCACCGCAGAGTAGGTATTAGACACGCCAGTTAGAACTTACGGACTCGATTTCGACATACTAAGCCGAAAGTTAGTTATCGCCAGCTTTGCAAAATTCAACAACACTTAGGCAAAAAGCCAAAAAGAGCCCAAAACCCAGATCGTCTCCGTCCGGACGCCACACAAACACACACATAGCACCGCTGTAGGTATTTAGACACGTTAGAACTTACGGACTCGATTTCGACATACGAAGCCGAAGTTATCGCCCAGCTTTGCAAAATTCAACAACACTTAGGCAAAAAAGCAAAAAGAGCCCAAAACCCGAAAAGATCGTCGTCCGGAACCACCACACAAACACACACACATAGCACCGCAGAGGTATTATTACACACGTTAGAACTTACGGACTCGATTCTCACATACTTGAAGCCGAAAGTTATCGCCAGCTTTGCAAAATTCGCCAACACTTAGGCAAAAAAGCCAAAAAGAGCCCAAAACCCCCCAGATCGTCCCGTCCGGACGCCACACAAAAACACACACATAAGCAACCGCAGTAGGTATTAGACACACGTTAGAACTTACGGACTCGATTTCACATATACGGAAGCCGAAGTTATCGCCAGCTTTGCAAAATTCGCCAACACTTAGCAAAAAGCCAAAAAAGAGCCCAAAACCCAGATCGTCTCGTCTCGGACGCCACGCAAAACACACACATAATAACCACAGAGGTATTAGACACGCTGTTAGAACTTACGGACTCGATTTCGACATATACGAAGCCGAAGTTATCGCCCAGTTTGCAAAATTCAACAACACTTAGGCAAAAAGCCAAAAAAGAGCCCAAAACCCGTATCGTCCGTCCGGACGCCACGCAAACAGACACATAGCACAAGACCAGAGGTAGGTAGACACACACGTTAGAACTTTACGGACTCGATTTCGACATACGGAAGCCGAAGTTATCGCCCAGCTTTGCAAAATTCGCCAACACTTAGGCAAAAAGCCAAAAAGAGCCCAAAACCCGATCGTCTCGTCCCAACGCCACAAAAACACACACACACATAGCACCGCTGTAGAGGTATTAGACATTAGAACACGTTAGAACTTACGGACTCGATTTCGACGATTCGAAAGTTAAGTTATCGCCAGCTTTGCAAAATTCGCCAACACTTTAGCAAAAAGCCAAAAAGAGCCCAAAACCCGCATCGTCCGTCCAACGCCACGCAAACACACACACATAGCACCGCTGTAGGTATTAGATACACGCATTAGAACTTACGGACTCGATTCGACATACGAAGAGCCGAAGTTATCGCTACTTTGCAAAATCGCCAACACTTAGGCAAAAGTAAAAAACCAAAAAAGAGGTCAAAACCCATCATCATCCGTCCGGACGCAACGCAACACACACACAATAATCAGTAGGTATTAGACACGTTAGAACTTACGGACTCGATCTCGACATACGAAGCCGAAAGTTATCGCCAGCTTGCAAAAATTCGCCAACACTTAGCAAAAAAGCCAAAAAGAGCCCAAAACCCAAGATCGTCGTCCGGACGCCACGAAAACACACACATAGCAAACCGCTGTAGGTATTAGACACACGTTAGAACTTACGGACTCGATTCGATCGACATATGGAAAGCCGAAGTTATCGCCAGCTTTGCAAAAATTCGCCAACACTTAGGCAAAAAGCCAAAAAGAGCCCAAACCCCCAGATCGTCCGTCTCGGACGCCACACGCAAACACACACATATAACCGTAGTAGGTATTAGACACGTTAGAACTTACGGACTCGATTCGACATACGAAGCCGAAGTTATCGCCAGCTTTGCAAAATTCAACAACACTTTAGCAAAAAGTCAAAAAGAGCCCAAAACCCAGATCGTCTCGTCCGGACGCTACAACAACACACACACACATAGCACCACGTAGGTATTAGACACGCGTTACAACTTACGGGACTCGATTCCGACATACGGAAGCCGAGTTATCGCCCAGTTTGCAAAATTCGCCAACACTTAGGCAAAAAGCCAAAAAAGAGCCCAAAACCCGCATCGTCCGTCCGGACGCCACGCAAACACACATAGCACCGCGTAGGTATTAGACATGCGTTAGAACTTACGGGACTCGATTCTGACATACGGAAGCCGAGTTACCGCTCAGTTTGCAAAATTCGCCAACACTTAGCAAAAAGCCAAAAAGAGCCCAAAACCCAAGATCGTCTCGGTCCGACGCCACGCAAACACACACATAGCACCGCCAGAGGTATTAGGACACACGTTGTTAGAACTTACGGACTCGATTCTCGACATAATTAAGCCGAAAGTTATCGCCATTTGCAAAATTCGCCAACACTTAGGCAAAAAGCCAAAAAGAGCCCAAACCCTGATCGATCGTCCGTCTCGACGCCACACACACACACATAGCACGCTGTAGGTATTAGACACGCGTTAACTTACGGACTCGATTCGACATATATGGAAGCCGAAGTTATCGCCAGCTTTGCAAAATTCAACAACACTTAGGCAAAAAGCCAAAAAGAGCCAAAACCCCCAGATCGTCCGTCCCGAACGCCACGCAAACACACACATACAACCGCTGTAGGTATTAGACACGCATTAGAACTTACGGACTCGATTCAACATATACTAAAGCCGAAAGTTATCGCCAGCTTTGCAAAAAATTCAACAACACTTAGGCAAAAAGCCAAAAGAGAGTCCAAAACCGCGATCGTCACGTCGGACGCCACGCAAACACACACACATAGCACCGCTGTAGGTATTAGACACACGTTAGAACTTACGGACTCGATTCTCTCGACATATACGAAGCCGAAGTTATCGCCCAGCTTTGCAAAATTCAACAACACTTTAGCAAAAAGTCAAAAAGAGCCAAAACCCGTGATCGTCTGGTCTCGGACGCCCACGCAAACACACACATAGCACCGCTGTAGGTATTATTAGACACACGTTAGAACTTACGGACTCGATTCTCGACATATACTTGAAGCCGAAGTTATCGCCCAGCTTTGCAAAAATTCGCCAACACTTAGGCAAAAAGCCAAAAAGCCCAAAACCAATCGATCGTCCGTCCGGACGCCACGCAAACACACACATAGTAACCGCAGTAGGTATTAGACACGCGTTAGAACTTACGGACTCGATTTCGACATACGAAGCCGAAAGTTATCGCCCAGCTTTGCAAAATTCGCCAACACTTAGGCAAAAAGCCAAAAAGAGCCCAAAACCCGTGATCGTCTCGTCCGGACGCCACACAAAACACACACACAAAGCACCGCAGTAGGTATTAGACACACAGTTAGAACTTACGGACTCGATTCTCACATACCGAAGCCGAAAGTTATCGCCAGCTTTGCAAAATTCGCCAACACTTAGGCAAAAAGCCAAAAAGAGCCTCAAACCCAAGATCGTCTGGTCCGGACGCCACGCAAAACACACACATAGCAACCGCAGAGGTATTAGACACGCGTTAGAACTTACGGACTCGATTTCGACATACTGAAGCCGAAGTTATCGCCCAGCTTTGCAAAAATTCGCCAACACTTAGCAAAAAGCCAAAAAGAGCCCAAAACCCGTGATCGTCCGTCCGGACGCCACACAAACACACACATAGCACCACAGTAGGTATTAGACACTGTTAGAACTTACGGACTCGATTCGACATACGAAGCCGAAGTTATCGCCAGCTTTGCAAAATTCGCCAACACTTAGGCAAAAAAGCCAAAAAGAGCCCAAAACCCGATCGTCTCGTCCGGACGCCACGCAAACACACACACATAGCACCGCAGTAGGTATTAGACACGACACAAGTTAGAACTTACGGACTCGATTTCGACATACGGAAGCCGAAGTTATCGCCCAGCTTTGCAAAATTCGCCAACACTTAGGCAAAAAAAGCAAAAAGAGCCCAAAACCCAGATCGTCCGTCCGGACGCCCACAAAAACACACACATAGCATCGCAGTAGGTATTAGACACGCGTTAGAACTTACGGACTCGATTCGACATACGAAGCCGAAAGTTATCGCCCAGCTTTGCAAAATTCAACAACACTTAGCAAAAAGCCAAAAAGAGCCCCAAAACCCGTGATCGTCCGTCCGACGCCACGCCAAACACACACACATAACAACCGCTGTAGGTATTAGACACATTGTTAGAACTTACGGACTCGATTCTCGACATACGGAAGCCGAAGTTATCGCCCAGCTTTGCAAAAAATTCGCCAACACTTAGGCAAAAAGCCAAAAAGAGCCTAAAACCCGTGATCGTCTCGTCCGTCCGGACGCCACGCAAACACACACACACATACACCGCCAGAGGTATTAGACACAGTTAGAACTTACGGACTCGATTCGACATACGAAAAGCCGAAGTTATCGCCCAGCTTGCAAAAATTCGCCAACACTTAGGCAAAAAGCCAAAAAGAGTTCAAAACCCGTGATCGTCTCCGTCCGGACGCCACCACGCAAACACACACACAGCAATCGCTGTAGGTATTAGACACGTTAGAACTTACGGGACTCGATTCCGACATATACGAAGCCGAGTTATCGCCCAGTTTGCAAAATTCAACAACACTTAGGCAAAAAGCCAAAAAGAGCCCAAAACCCGCATCGTCCGTCCGGACGCCACGCAAACACACACATAGCACCGCGTAGGTATTAGACACGCAGTTAGAACTTACGGGACTCGATTCCGACATACGTAAGCCGAGTTATCGCCCAGTTTGCAAAATTCGCCAACACTTAGGCAAAAAGCCGAAAAAGAGCCCAAAACCCGCATCGTCTGTCCAGACGCCACGCAAACACACACATAAGACCGCTGTAGGTATTAGACACACGTTAGAACTTACGGACTCGATTCGATTCGACATACGAAGCCGAAGTTATCGCCAGCTTTTGCAAAAATTCGCCAACACTTAGCAAAAAGCCAAAAAGAGCCCAAAACCCAAGACGTCTCGTCCAACGCCACGCAAACACACACACACATAGCACCGCAGTAGGTATTAGACACGCTGTTAGAACTTACGGACTCGATTTCGACATACGAAGCCGAAGTTATCGCCAGCTTTGCAAAATTCGCCAACACTTAGGCAAAAAGCCAAAAAGAGCCCAAAACCCGTGATCGTCCCTCCGACGCCAACAACACACACACACATCACAGTAGGTATTGTATGACACGTTAGAACTTACGGGACTCGACATACATACGAAACCGAAAGTTATCGCCGCCTTTGCAAAATTCAACAACACTTAGGCAAAAAGCCGTAAAAAAGCCCAAACCCGCGACGTCTGGTCCCGGACGCCACGCAAACACACACATAGCACCGCCAGAGGTATTAAACACGCGTTAGAACTTACGGACTCGATTCGACATACGTAAGCCGAAGTTATCGCCTAGCTTTGCAAAATTCGCCAACACTTAGCAAAAAGCCAAAAAGAGTTCAAAACCCACGATCGTCGTCGTCCGAACGCCACGCAAAACACACACACATAACCGCTGTAGGTATTAGACACGTTGTTAGAACTTACGGACTCGATTCCGACATACGAAGCCGAAGTTATCGCTTCAGTTTGCAAAATTCGCCAACACTTAGGCAAAAAGCCAAAAAGAGCCCAAAAACCAAGATCGTCCGTCCGGACGCCACGCAAAACACACACACATATAGACCGCTGTAGGTATTAGACACGCGTTAGAACTTACGGACTCGATTCCGACATACGGAAGCCGAAGTTATCGCCAGCTTTGCAAAATTCGCCAACACTTAGGCAAAAAGCCAAAAAGAGCCCAAACCCAAGATCGTCTCGTCCGGACGCCACACAAAACACACACATAGCACCGCGCAGAGGTATTAGACACGCTGTTAGAACTACGGGACTCGATTCGACATACGGAAGCCGAAAGTTATCGCCCAGCTTTGCAAAATTCAACAACACTTAGCAAAAAAGCCAAAAAGAGCTCAAAACCAGATCGTCCGTCCGACGCCACCAAACAAACACACACATAGCAACCGCCAGTAGGTATTAGACACGCTGTTAGAACTTACGGACTCGATTTCGACATACGGAAGCCGAAGTTATCGCCCAGCTTTGCAAAATTCGCCAACACTTAGGCAAAAAGCCAAAAAGAGCCAAACCCGTGATCGTCCGTCCGGACGCCACGCAAACACACACATAGCACCTGTAGCACAGAGGTATTAGACACACGTTAGAACTTACGGACTCGATTTCGACATACGAAGCCGAAGTTATCGCCCAGCTTTGCAAAATTCAACAACACTTAGGCAAAAAGCCAAAAAGAGCCAAAAACCGATCGTCTCGTCCGGACGCCACAAAACACACACACATAAACCGCTGTAGGTATTAGACACGCTAGGTTAGAAACTTACGGACTCGATTTCGACATACGAAGCCGAAGTTATCGCCAGTTTGCAAAAATTCAACAACACTTAGGCAAAAAGCCAAAAGAGCCCAAAACCCAAGATCGTCCGTCGGACGCCCACGCAAAAACACACACATAGCACCGCGCAGAGGTATTAGACACACGTTAGAACTTACGGACTCGATTTCGACATACTGAAGTCGAAGTTATCGCCAGCTTTGCAAAATTCGCCAACACTTAGGCAAAAAGCCAAAAGAGCCCAAAACACGATCGTCCGTCCGGACGCCACGCAAACACACACACATATAAACCGCTGTAGGTATTAGACACGCGTTAGAACTTACGGACTCGATTTCGACATACGAAGTCGAAAGTTATCGCCCGCTTTGCAAAATTCAACAACACTTAGGCAAAAAAGTCAAAAAGAGCCCAAAACCCATCGATCGTCCCGGACCCGACGCAACACACACACACACACAAGCACCTGATAGGTATTAGACACGCGTTAAAACTTACGGGACTCGATTCTGACATACGGAAGCCGAGTTATCGCCCAGTTTGCAAAATTCAACAACACTTTGGCAAAAAGCCAAAAAGAGCCCAAAAACCCGCATCGTCCATCCGGACGCCACGCAAACACACACATAGCACCGCGTAGGTATTAGACACGCGTTAGAACTTATGGGACTCGATTTTGACATACGGAAGCCGAGTTATCGCCCAGTTTGCAAAATTCGCCAACACTTAGGCAAAAAGCCGAAAAATAGCCCAAAACTCGCATCATCCGTCCGGACGCCACACAAACACACACATAGAACTGCGTAGGTATTCGACACACATTAGAACTTACGGGACTCGATTTTGCCATACGAATGCCGAGTTATCGCCAAGTTTGCAAAATTCAACAACACTTAGGCAAAAATTTGAAAAAGAGCCCAAAACCCGTATCGTCCGTCCGGACGCCACGTAAACACACACATAGCACCGCATAGGAATTAGAGATGCGGTACAACTTACGGGACTCGATTCTGACATACAGAAGCCGAGTTATCGCCCAGTTTTCTTCCCATGTGGGTCCCACCTTTGTTATAATTTTTTTCCCATCTACTCGACCACTTCCTCTTCAATTTTTCTAATGTTACTTTTCTTTTATTATCATATATAAACATATATACATTATGTACACTTTGCGTGTGTGTGTGTATATCTCGTCTCGCTTCTCCAAAGAAACTAGGAGCGAACTAAGAACAAATCGGCTATAATGACGGTTTTTCCGTCGCTATAGAATAGAAAACCGGTTTTTTACGCTATAGCGACAGAAAAAACCGTCGCTATTATAACTCCCAGAAATCCAGTCTATCTTCACACCCGAAAACGTCATGGTCCCACTTGTTTCCAAACATACATCATTATATAGTGAAATATAACAACATACATTCTCAATTCCCAGGTTATAATACCTTATAACCTCGTTCATTACAAATAATGATAATTACATTATTCTTTACATCTTACACGAGTGACTTTCATCCGCCACCAAAGATACATAACAGTCCATCTATAGTTTAATTAAACCATTCTACATTACAAATCTTTGCTTGATCTTCACGCTCATTCATCTAATAAATGGCACTTCTTCTGGATACCGATCAACTTGATCTTTACGGGATCCTTAATTTCCTCTATTCATACGCTGAAAATGTTTTTCATTTAAAGAAAGTGTGAGCATTCAATTGCTTAGCAAGTCATAGCAGTTGAATAAATAACTTCAAGAATTTAAACATTCCTTTAGAATTTCGATAACCAAACAAAGGTTATGAAGCAACTTGAATAATAGGAATAATTCTGATTCCTATCATTTTAAAACATTAATCACATTTACTTTGAAATACTTTCATTCTTTTACCTTTTTCATACACATCTCGTCTGGCTAGAATCATTAACACAGACTTAACAATAATGGTTTATATATAAACAGAACATTTTTATATTGAACAGTTCAACCACAGAACATTTCATATCATAGAAACACTGAAGTGTTCAAATTTTTGCACAAGGCCTCATACGTTCTACCACCTTGTACAAATATCACATATTCATATATAGATAAAACTTCTCATGTTCAATATCTGAGAAGTTTAAGAAACTAGCATTCATTTCCAATATGAATGAAGTTAGAAAACTTGCCTTACGCACAGCTACAACTTAGAGTTTACGCTGAACTGCTCATTCCAATCCCTATATAACATATAAGGAAATAAAACATACACCAATTAGTTATATACTTGACTTACACATTGGTTTAAGCTTAACTTTACTTCTTAGGGTTCGCGTTCTTGCAATCTAAGTTTACGCGACCAACTTTCTTTACCGATTTACTTCTTCATGACATACGAAGATGTCTTACTCATACGTTCATCATCTTTGATGATTTGCATTCTTATCTTCTTCTTATACTCTTCTAGGACTCAACACACATCGTGTCTCTTCTAGTAGTCCATATGGTACTCTAAGTGGTTTCCCACAAATAACCAACAAACAAGTTCCCGTCTCGTCTACACTGTTTTTCACAGTGAGTTAGATCGGTTGCCAGTTTCGTATATACCTCCGCTCTCTGAAGGAATATTTATCCCATCTCCCATATGTCAACCATCAAAGATTATGATTGGACTAAAACCTAAACTTATCTTAACTTATCCGAACCATTAAACTATAATGTTTGTTAGGTCAATTTCTTATTCCTTATGGTTTTCTGGCAATTAAATGCCACACCTAAGAATTAATTCTTTATCGTGTAATCATTTTACATTACCTTATTCTTATCTTACAACGTCCGGTTCATTCGACTCGGAACGTCATCCAAGTTGTAATCATTACTCGGCTTCTTAACGTTATATGTCATTATCTTTAATTCAGTTCCTTCATTATCTTACAGTCAAACCATACATGGGTATAGGTTCTTCCCATTTAATATTCGCGTACACTCAACCTTCACGTCGGTTAAAGTGTTTAATGCTTACATTTCATTCTAACATTCTCCATCCGACTCACATTTGGCTTCCATTAATCTTATTACCGTTCGTTACGACTTTCATGATAATTCATATATTACTTACTACTTTCGTTATCCATTACATGAACCCCATGTTCATTACTCTTTCTTAATGTCGAAGCCATACGATTCGTTGTATGCTAAGACCAATTGTTCATCACAACTGCGCTGCATTTATATTCTTTGTCTTTTAATTCTGTTCTTACTAAAGATTTTAGTCACTTGATTAAGTGTTACTTTAGGTTAACTATATGTTCTTCATCTATTATTTCACTTTCCCCCCAAGAGTTGAGCAATTAAAACTCCTCATCTGTGTTTTCATTTCGCACCGGTTTTTGCATGGCACTTGCTCCTTCTTCTTCTTCCTTACGCTGCAGCGTGACTATGCAGTGTAGGTTTCCTAGGTTGGTGCTGCAGCGCCGCCTCCCAAGGCTTAACTGGCGCTGCGGCGCCAAGCATCAAACTTGGAAAAAATTTTCTAAGTCCTGAACTTGTTTGAGACGCTTACTTTACAATCTCATAACTTATTCGTTATAACTCGGAATGAGGTCATTCCAAAGCCATTCTCTTTCTTATCTTACGTACTGCAACTTCCCTCAGACAGAAATTTATTCTGAATCTGTTAACATGCCATTTGATTAGCTTAAATTTCCTCCTTCGTTCATTTTACGTTATTAATGTTCTTCGGTCGTTTATCCGTAATTCGATCATCCAAACTCGGAACTCGTTCGTTCCTGAGTTCACGACTCATGTTTTCTACTTTCTCTTACATTTTTATGAAACCCTTCACCTTCGAGTTCATTTACACACTTTTTAGTTCTCATTTGTCTTTTATGAAATGTTTTCCATAACTTCGTTATAGCTAGGTTTAATCTGTTCTTCATGAACGTTTCTATCGTTCCTAACCAAGAAATAAAAAACTAACTTATACACGATGGTTTTAAACTTGTCCATCAACAATAATTTATACTACAATAGTTTTAAATTTGTCCATTAACAACATTCTTCGTGTTCTTCGCGTGTTCTTCGTTCGTTCTTCATTTTTAATCGATACTTTGATTATGATTTCACTTTTTCTTGGAATTAGGTGTTATAAAACACCATTTCTTACTTATTTCACCGAATCGTTCATATGATTCATTTGGATCATTCAAATTCATTATGAAATTCATACTTCCTTAAGAAATTTATAAACTAAACTTCTAATTCCTTATTTCTTCATTTTCTCATGATTTCAACCATATGAAAATCACTATTAACATCTTTTAATTCTATTCTCATTAAATTATGTTTTGAACATATAAAAATTAAAGAAAATGGAACTTAGACTAGGTTTTGGATTACCTTTCTCCCTTAATCTTCTTTCGTTGGAAAAAGTTTGCACTCGGGCTAGCTTTTCCTCCTCCTTTTCCTCCTCATCCGAACTCTCTCTCTCTCTCAAGTGTTGGTGATTTTCAAAATCACCAACAAATGATTTAAGGTTCTCTTTTATAGAAAACCAATGCTAGAGGCAAAATAGTCATTTTGCCCCTAAAGTTACTATTCCCACCTCCTTACTAAACCTCCATACTATTCATGAAGCTTCTCTTGGATGTTTTGTGCTTCTTTCTTTCAGGATTCGTCCGATAATTTGAAAAACTGCGATACTCGGAATCCAAATATTTTTGGATATTTCGTCTTTCTTTTATAGATTAACTTTTACGCATACTTCGGATCTCCAAAAAATTGAAAAACACTTTTTAATGAAAAGAGTTTTCCTTCACATTTTCCCCTAACGTAGTTAAATGAATAAAAAGTACATAATACTACTTTTCGTCATTTTTATTTCGTCCGATTTCTGTACATTTTTCGAGAAAAACTTTTATCGGCTAACTTAACTTTTTACAATTTTTTTTTGTCAAATCTTTCGACAGAATGTCATTTCAACATACCGAACTCTCGAAAAGGCTTAGGTTATTCAAACCCTAACCCTTAAGGTTTCGTCGGGTGAATAGTGCTTATTTCGTCTTTTTTCTCGAAAATATTTTTTTTCCCGGAAAAATTTTATTTTCGCCTTGAAAATTCTTATTCGTTCAGTCTAGCTCGTAGCCAGAATCCTCCCGTATTATAATCATCCTAGGTTCTTGAACGATTAATAAACACATAGCATAGAATATTATTAATAAAAATTCATTTTATTAATAACTAATTCTTTAAACTTAAATTCTGAAAAATCCGGATTCTTCGGGTTGTTACACTTCCCCCCTTATAAAAATTTTGTCCTCAGAATTTCTTAAAACAACACTCATGCCCGGGTCATCGCATTCACCCTTTCTTCATAGAATTTTAACCTACTATTTTCTTAACTTCTCTTCGAAGATGTTCTTATCTTTCATACATTCCCTAACCTTCACAACTTATCAAGAATCATCAAGTAGAATTAATAACGAGGAACATAAGAATTTCTTTAAAACATTTCATATTTTTGCTGAGGGGTCAAATCGACCATGAACTCTTACTAGGTTTAACACCATTTCACCGTAAACCCTTCAATCACGGCCAGTTTACAATCACAAAGAAAGTAAACTACCTCTTCCATACGTAGGTGATCAATCCATTGTATAAATCCCATTTCGGGGTGTGTTCACCTCAGACTTAATCATTAGATTCTGCACCAAAATAATTTGGTTTGGCACAACTCTTCAAAGAAAGCTCAATTTTCTTATAACATGACATACCATTTGTCTTAGCCGAATCAAATAGCTTAGACCATACCAATAATTGGATATCAACTTGAAACATTCGTCTAGTCAAATCAATTGACATCGACTACCCTTTAAATTCTTTTACAATACATCAAAACGTTTTATGACGTTATGATGACACCGCATTTTCATAAAGACGTTGAGGACTTCGTCGCGGGTTTTGACTTTCGTTATCATTATACATCATACCATAGCGGGTTGTTGATCCTAAGATCACATCTAACACTAGGTTCAATTACATTAATAACTCCATCTTTTTACCATCTTTGCATAAAATGCACCAATGATATAAACTTTATTTTTTTATTTCAAATCAATTTCTGTCTAGCTGAAACAATTAAGATAGACATATAAAAAAATAGTTCTTTTAAAATCTATTGGTTCCCAAAGTTGAACCAATTCTTTCCTTTTCCAAACGCACACATAAGCACAATTTCAATAAACTTCGAAATCTAGCATAACTAGATGACTTGGAATATCCTATTTCTCCATCTTCCTTCATTGTCTTACTTGTGACAATACTTAATCTTCTCTAGCACCTTCAATGCTAAGCATATTGAAACTAACTCGTTTCCGGTCTAAACATTCCTATACCTTAGTATAGTCCATCAACTTTCCACACTTTATGTGTTTAGGAACTTTCCACATCCATATGTGTTTAAGAACTTATCTTTGCAATATGTAATCCAAGAACAAATCAAGGACTATCCATATGCTTAGGGCTCAGAAAAACATAACATATAACTATGAGTCACAAAATTTTCATAAGTATGAGTTTCAAGAACTCGCACCTAACTTATCAATCTCTACCTATTAAGCATATACATGAGAAAAGATTCACCTTCTCGTCATATACATATTGATAGTGCGACATATTCTAATGATTATCACTGTAATAAGCTAAGCAGTTGTTACACTAAAGCACAAACCTCCGGTCCATAATAGAGGTTCATACAACTCAGCTATCACATGAGTCCTCAATTGAAATTTTACACTATTTTTTTTCTCTTTACCTAATACAAATTTTCTTTAATTCGTAGGCTATTCTTTACAACTCAATATGAGTTCTTCTTCCCGTATTAATTCATAGTACCATCCATTTATAGCATTAGCTATAAATCATCCATCGTTTAACAGAACATCTATTATTACGATTCAATATGATCACGTGGTGATCTTCTTCCTTAATTTTTTAACTCAATGATCTTTTTATCCTTCTCATACCTAAGGTTTATAACCTATCAGCTCTAAAACCACTTTGTAACACCCCGAAATCCAATCTATCTTCACACCCGGATTTCGTACATCACGGTCCCACTTCTTTCCAAACATACATCATTATATAGTGAAATATAACAAAATACATTCTCAATTCTCAGGTTCTAATACCTTATAACCTCGTTCATTATAAATAATGATAATTACATTATTCTTTACATCTATACGAGTGACTTTCATCCGCCACCAAGGATACATAACAGTCCATCTATAGTTTAATTAAACCATTCTACATTACAAGTCTTCGCTTAATCTTCACGCTCATTCATCTAATAAATGGCACTTCTTCTAGATACCGATCAACTTGATCTTTACGGGATCCTTAAGTTTCTCTATTCGTACACTGAAAATGTTTTTCATTTAAAGAAAGTGTGAGCATTCAATTTCTCAGCAAGTTATAGCAGTTGAATAAACAACTTCAAGAATTTAAACACTCCTTTAGAACTTCGATAACCAAACAAAGGTTATGAAGCCGCTTGTATAATAGGAATAATTCTGATTCCTATCATTTTAAAACATTAATCACATTTACTTTGAAATACTTTCATTCTTCTACCTTTTTCATACACATCCTGTCTGGCTAGAATCATTAGCATTGACTTAACAATAATGGTTCATGTATAAATATAACATTTTCATATTGAACAGTTCAACCACAAAACATATCATATCATAGAAACACCGAAGTGTTCAAATTGTGGCACAAGGCCTCATACGTTCTACCACCTTGTACAAATATCACACATTCACACATAGATAAAACTTCTCATGTTCAATATCTGAGAAGTTTAAGAAATTAGAATTCATTTCAAATATGAATAAAGTTAGAAAACTTGCTTTACGCACAGCTACATCTTAAAGTTTATGCTGAATTGCTCATTCCAATCCCTATATAACATATAAGGAAATAACTCATATACCAATTAGTTATATACTTGACTTACGCATTGGTTTAAGCTTAACTTTACTTCTTAGGGTTCGCATTCTTGCAATCTAAGTTTATGCGACCAACTTTCTTTACCGATTTATGGTTTCATGACATACGAAGATGTCTTACTCATATGTTCATCATCTTTGATAATTTTCATTCTTATCTTCTTCTTATACTCTTCTAGGACTCAGCACACATCGTGTCTCTGCTAGTAGTCCATATGGTACTCTGAGTGATTTCCCACAAACAACCAACAAATAAGTTCTTGTCTCGTCTACACTGTTTTTCACAATGAGTTAGATCGGTTGCCAGTTTCGTATATAGCTCCGCTCTCTGAAGGAATTATTTAGCCCAGCTCCCATATTTCAACCATCAAAGATTACAATTGTACTATAACCTAAACTTATCTTAACTTATCCGAACCATTAAACTATAATGTTTGTTAGGTCAATTTCTTATTCCATATGGCTTTCTGGCAATTAAATGTCACACCTCAGAATTCATTCTTTATCGTCTAATCATTTTATATTACCTTATTCTTATCTTACAATGTCCAGTTCATTTGACTCAGAACGTCATCCAAGTTATAATCATTACTTGACTTCTTAACGTTATACGTTATAGTCTTTAATTCAGTTCCTTCATTATCTTACCGTCAAACTATACACGGGTATAGGTTCTGCCCGTTTAATATTCGCGTACACTCAACCTTCACGTTGGTTAAAGTGTTTAATGCTTACATTTCATTCTAACATTCTCCATCTGACTCACATTCGGCTTCCATTAATCTTATTACCGTTCGTTACAGCTTTCTTGATAATTCATATCTTACTTACTACTTTCGTTATCCATTACATGAACCCCACGTTCATTACTCTTTCTCAATGTCGAAGCCATACGATTCGTTGTATACTAAGACCGATTGTTCATCGCAACTGCGCTGCATTTATATTCTTTATCTTTTAATCCTGTTCAATCTTTCCGCTCAACCTTTACTAAAAATTTAAGTCACTTGATTAAGTGTTACTTTAGGTGAACTATATGTTCTTCAGCTATTATTTCACTTTCCCCCCAGGAGTTGAGCAATTAAAAACTCCTCATTATGCCTTGCCCTGCACCGGCGCTGCGGCGCCGATTCCTTCTCTCTTCCTCACGCTGCAGCGCGACTATGCAGTGTGGGTTCCCCGGGTTGGCGGTGTGGCGCCGCCTCCCAAGGCTTAACTAGCGCTGCGGCGCCAAGCATCAAACTTGTAAAAAAAATTTTAAGTCCTGAACTTGTTTGAAACGCTTACTTTACAATCTCATAACATATTCGTTATAACTCAAAACAAGGTCATTCCAAAGCAATTCTCTTCCTTATCTTACGTACTACAACTTCCCTCAGACAGAAATTTATTCTGAATCCGTTAACATGCCATTCGATTAGCTTAGATTTCCTCATTCGTTCGTTTTATGTTATTAATGTTATTCGTTCGTTCGTTCGTAATTCGATCATCCGAACACGGAACTCATTCGCTCTTGAGTCCACGACTCACGTTTTCTATGTTCTTGATGAGTGGGATTTATACCCACGAATCGGATACTTTATGGCTTAAATAATTACTTGATCTTTTTAGATTTTATATAATTTTATATGATTATAGTGTTACTATGCTTAACCGACGTATTGCAGGGCTTTACATGACTTTTCTAGCTTTCAGGGGACAAATCGGATAATTCAAATACACTAGCACCGCAGTGCTAATGCCTAGTGTTAGTCTCGCGCCCACTGACCTTAGCCTAGTCCTTGTTGATGTCACCGTGGTATTTGCTGCAGTACCGATCCTTCTTGGACTTCATACACAAACATGAGCTCTTGTTTTCAGTGACGATGGGTTGTGAGCGCCACCCATAGGCTTTATTACTGCATACTGCAGAGCGAGAGCTCAAATGCCCAAAAGAGAAGGCTTGCCTTTGACCTAGCTAAAGAAGGCAACAAATATATAAGCCAAGAAGCCTCTGCATATGATATATAAAACAATATACATCATAATATAGCTGAGGGTAGATTAGCTTAGTTCTCTCTCTTCTTTTGTACTTTCTCTCTCTAGTTCTTAGTTAATGTCTATAAATATATATTAGGGAGAAGTGTGGGATTTCCTTGGAGCTACAAGAGCAGTGAGCTACACGGATTGGAAAGCTTGATTTGAGCAGAATGCTTGGAGATTGAAGGGCTTTGACAAAGTTTCCTCTTATCCATTTATTTCCTCTGATTTTGTAATCCATTAATGTTGTCTTTATCGCTACTTATATTTTGTTCAATAGCTATGAACTGAGTATTGGCTCTAAGGTTATAATGAAACCTTTTGCTATTTAAATCGACTGTCTTATCTCTTTGGTTGGCACCATATGGTTTGGTTTAATATATTCATGCTTAATGATTCTCACTAAGACATTAGTGATGATTTTGGTAATTTACATGATATTGAAAGAAGGGTTGTATATTTACACCTAAATATATTGACATGTGATTATGGGTTTCGACTGCATAAGTTGTGTGTATAATAGACATATATCTGTGCACCACGTGCGACCTATTTGAGAACTTATGCTTAAATCCTTGTTATGATTAATTCGCATAGACATGTGTAAGATTGTATCTAGCTTTGACGTTCTTTTCTGTTCTATTCCCTATCAAGTGGATCTGGAAAGGATATGTTTATGCATACATCGACAGAGGTGTATGAGCACCTGTGTGTTCTCGGTCGACAAATTGTTGTGACCATTAAGACCAAAGAGAGAATGGTAGGAAGTTTGATGAAGCATAGCACGCCAGGTGTTCGACAAAATGCTTGTGTGGGGTGAAGTTGTAACCTTAGCTTGTAATTCCTTCGATTACCATTCGTTATCCATTTATTTGCTTTGATAATTAGTTATAACTTGACTAATCACACTTCCATTTATTGCCATTCGAATAAGACTTTAGCGATACAAAGTCGGTACTTGCTAAATATTAGTGATAGTTCCTCGTGGGTTCGACACTTTCCTTATCACTATATTACTTGTTGTTGACGCCAGATACTCAATGCGTGTTTAGTGATCGATTTTTTGACCAACAAGTTTTTGGCGCCGTTGCCGGGGAACTATTATTCTAATATTGTCCAATATTGATTTAAATCAATATAGTCTTAATTCGAACGTATATATATATATATATATATATTTCTTTTATTTGTTTTGTGAGATCCCGAATTTTATGAAATAAAGTATTCAATTTTTCTATTTTGGTTAATAGTTAAATTGATAAAAGTTTAAAGTTAAGGGTGATATTTGAAAAATTTTCAAAGTAAGCAAGTTGTCATAAAATAATCGGTAGTAAAAGTAAATGAATGTCGCTGTGGTTGCATAAGAGTAGCACCGGTATTGATTATTGATGCTTACGTAAGAAGTCACCCGCTTATACTCAATTATTGCTACGAAGAATTCTTGATCATATCTCTCTCATATTTTTGATTCAATTATTGTCACAAAGAGTATCATTTGTATAATATGTTATATTATTAAATCAATAATTAAGATGACAAAGTTCTTCATATTATTATTTGCAATATTGACAATGTCTAGAAGTTCTGTCAAGGAGAGGTTAGATAATCTAATTGTGTGCCAATAAGGAGAAATCCTTATCGAAAAGCCCCCTCTTTCTTGGGAACGACCTGGTTGTTAAATATTGTGAGTTATAATATTAATGATGAATAAGTTCGTGTTGATTAAAGATGAAATTGATAGTTCCATTGTGTGGGAATTATTAGTATTAGTGCAAATCAACATTTATTTCGATAATAATTGATGTTTAGAGGTTATATTGACCAATCGGGTAATTCACCGGATAAATGAGCAATTAATTACTATTAATTCACATGCTTATAACTATGTGTTCACATGTGTATACTATTGATTCACATGATTTACTATTAGGGGAGTTGGTGCAAGATTAATAATACTTGCATGACTAAATTAAAAATGAAGGTATAGATGAAGGTACTATACTGTAATTATTTTTTCACATGTTTAGAACTATTTAGTCACATGATTTAATATTGATTCACATGATTTACTATTAGGGGAGGTGGTGCAAGTTTGATAATACTTGCAAGACTAAATTAAAAATGAAGAAAAAGAGGAAGGTATTATACTGTAATATTTCGAGCCCTAAAATGTGCAATTATTGAAACTATATTTTTCTGTAAATAGAAGCTCATTCTTCCTTCATTCTCACCAATTCACTAAGTCTCACAAGAGCAATTATTATAGGGAAATTATAGAGAGAAAGAAAAAGAGAAGTCTGCTACCTCAATATTCTAGTATCCAGTTTTCTTCTAAGGTAAGGGATGTTATTTATTTCATATTCATGAAGAGAGTTATTTTCTTTCAATACTCGTAAGGGTTGTTATTCCATTCTTTATTATTCTGTTGGAATAACTCGCTCACGTGACTCACCGCATTTATGGTGAATTCTTTCGTTATTCCATTCTTTATTATTCATTGAAATAACTCATCTACACGCAGTATCACCGTATGCATGGTGAATTCTTCTGTTATTCCATTCTTTATTATTCTGTTGGAATAACCTGACTACGCGGACTACCGCATGCATGATGAAATTCTTCTGTTGTTCTATTCTTTATTATTCTGTTGGAATAACCTGTCTACGCGGACTACCGCATGCATGGTGAAATTCTTCTGTTATTTCATTCTTTATTATTCTGTTGGAATAACCTGTCTACACAGACTACTGCATGGATGGTGAATGACCCTTCGTATTCATTCTTTATTAAATTGTGGAAATGATCTGTCTACGTGGATTACCGCATGGTGGGTGAAAATCTATTTGCAGTTTCATAATTTTTCTGACCCTCAAAAATTCTGGAAAAATTGGAAATGATAGTTTGTTGAGTTTTCTAGATTGTGTCCAAAAATGGCGATTTTTGGATGTATAAATTAGGAGTTTTGAATTTTATGGAAAAAGACTATTTTAAAAGTAAACCCTTATAACTCCTTGTGGTTAACTCCAAAATTGGTAAAATTTTTATTGGGAGTACGTGTATATAACAGGAGTATACCCTATAAAATTCAAAATTTTTGGACAAAAGTACAGTTTATGATAAATGTCTAAATATTCGGCAGTTTTAGCCATATGAAAAATAGTAAATTAATTTTAAAAATTCCGAGAAAAATATATGTTCAATATGGGACTATATTATGCTAAATTCCAAAAAAGAAAAATGTTTGGGACTAATTTGGTATTTTTCATGAAAATGGTTTAGTTGTGAACATATGAATTAAATATGTTATGTGAAGTTGAAAAATTGGTAAATATGATTTTATGGCTTGGAAATCCTATATAAGGTATATGCTGATTTTTGATGAGGGATTTGATCATTGGTGATGAAATCTTATGAGTATGGCATTTTTGAATTATTAAATGCATTATTTGATAAAGTGTAAATAATTAAAATAAATTATTTATAAGTTTAAGAGGTGATTAAAATATTGTTATAATATTAATAATATTAGATTATGAGTTTATTAAGTGATTGATAACATTTGGATTAAGGTGTTATGAAATCATTGATTTAAAATATTATTTAATGGTTAATAATATTAGTAAATGAATTTAATGTTATTATATAATGAATAATATTAAATGGAGTTTAAATATAATGAATAATGTTATTATCTTCGTTAAATATTCATTGTAATATTATTTTCTGTTCAAATCATTTTTGATACAATATTATTCTTGAATTTTACTCCACAAAGTAGTATCATGTTGACAATTTGGATATTTTTAAACTTTGGATAAATTTAAAGTCTTTAAGATTTATCCTTGATTTCGTTTGATTAATGTTTATATCATTGTTATCATCCTCATGCTTATATTGTGATAAAAGTCATCTTTGGCTTACATGCATAGATGGACTGTTGATTATTGGTTTTACAGTTTTATATTTTTGGCTTACGTGCAAAGATGGACCGTTGATAATTGGTTTTATAGTTGTATATCTTTGGCTTACGTGCAAAGATGGACAGGTGTATGACATGATCATAACCACTAGTGATAATAACGAATATCCTTGGCCCATAGTGCATGGATAATTCGATGATGTGATTGGCAGGATCATGACCATTAGTTAACAGTTGAATGTCTTTGGTCAGTAGTAATCGACAGACAATTGATTGGTATGATCATGACCATTAGTTTTATAGTTGAATATCTTTGGCGTAGAGGCAAAGGTAGACAACTGATTGGTATGATCATTGTTATTACATTTGAATATCTTTAGCCTTTGGGGTAAGTGTGACACCCCCAAATCCAGGTACTCTATTCCCATAAGATTTGGTGTTCACTATCCAAAACATTACATCTAAATACCCCTAATCAAAGGATAAAGACGTAATTTAAATAACTTAAACAATCATCTTTCCCATTAAAGGGTTACATCATCATCTCAAAATAAATCCCAGGTAATCTAACCTTAAAATTAATACATAAGTTTGTGGAATACATCACATATTAAAACAAGTCTTCAGCATAATTCAATAAAATAATATTCTCATAGGTCTTCAACATTTAGACATCTTGCCCTTTCCCTTGCTAGTAGACGGCTCGTCGACTTTTTCAACTTTAGCTACAGTGTTAAATGCAAGAGTGAGTAAACAATTTCTCACTGATATAGGAAGTGGTAATAATAACAACAAGAGAATGAACAACGAATGCTAGCAATAATGAACTTGTTCTGTGAATTAAGAATAGAACACAAGTTTGAAATCAATGTCTGAGGGTCTTAAGACCACGAACTATGTCTCCGATATATAGGTATTATTACATTAACTTTAACAGTCATTTAGACTATACAGACCTTTCTTAACGTACTTAGAGGGATCAGCCCTTTATACCATGTATTGTGCACAAACATCTAAACGTTACACGTACAAAAATCCCCTATATTAGGGTTGTTCATCTCAGTTTGAAGTTAGAATTTCCGCACTAAAGAAAGTTTAGTTTGGAACTAGCTTATCAGTGTCTCTAGAATTTTAGAACACTATTCATTTCATCAATAAAGGTTTGATACGAGAATGTATAACTGAACAAGGCTATTATAGTCAAAGATCGGATATCAACAATATATATAACTAAATAACATGATATACATGCAAAGTGCTATATTCAAAGGAGTTTAGAACAATCTTCTATGAATCAATGTATTAGAACAATATATACTTCGAATGATAATAAGGAAAGTAAAACTCGCTCGATGTAACGAATTAGGTTACAAGAGATTGCACAAACATACTCAAGATAAACTAGGCTTGTTCAACCTTACAAGAATTTTAGGAACTTGTACAATAACGATTTAGGAATGGGAACATGCATTCAATATGAAAAAAATGAAGTTAGAAAGCTTGCTCAATGTAAAGAGTTAAGGTTTAGGAACTTGCCTTGTTTGTAAGCTATACAAACATAAAATAATCTCCAATTACCCTACACATATCATTGAAAATCGTAACAACAATTAATTATATGAATATTAGCTTTATGGGTTTAACCCATCATTTAGGTCATAACCTTAACTTAGCATCTAACCATGCTGGTTAACAAACTTAACGAATCTGAAATCTCATTACGAGCAAATATAGCCTAACCGTTCATCCCTAACCTTTGAAAACATCACATTTGGTTTCATTTTATAACTTATTTAAATAATTATTTCAAATCTTTACACTTTGTATTACAACACATTACAATCTGTTATTGTAGTCCACTTTATGTTTTAATATCCTTAACATGCATGCTAAACTAACTCTAAGTCCTTCTGCATTGACTGCGATTACGCAGACTTCACTCATTTGGATTGGTTACTCGGCGTGGTCGCATGAATATTATATTGGGCTATCGTGACGCCAGCGCTTAAATGCCGAGTGCTCAGACGACAACATGCTGCCAGCGGTATTTGCCGCCAAGAATGCACTGGACTCGATTTTTTACAAACGCGAACTAATACTCTGCTATAGGCCAAAAATCCCAATTTCACAGAAAATCTCCCAACTTCAACATCTAACACTTTGACATACTATAGTTATACATGCTAAGCACCATTCTATATACAAAACATTACATATACACCATTTTGAGGAATCAAAACCATAGTTTTTCCAAATTTTCTTCATTTTTAAACTTTTAACAAATTTAATCGCCACGAACTCGTTTCTTAATCAATTGACATGATTTAAACTTCGTTGTTTTCATTTCTTAACATATTATCACAATCCAACTTCAATTCCCAGATTACAACACATATAAGGCATGTAAATTGATACTTTCTAAAGCCATTTTATAAGAACATAAACACCGATATCTCATTTTCTTCTTACTCACCAATTTACACGAATTTGATAACTATTACACAATTACAGATGATAACCAACTAATTTATCAAGAGTATACATATACATAATCAACAGATGAAACAATAATTTCCACAAAATCCAATACAGAGAACTTTAAAAGTTTCAAACTCCAACTTGAAAATTTAAGAATAAGTTATACTTTGAATTTCCTACTAGCAAGATGATAGAACCCTTCCTCAACCCTTAATAATTCGCAGAGATTATACTCAAGTTCTCTCTAATCCTCTATGTTTATTTAGCTAAGCCTTAGAAAAAATAAGACGCGTAACCCACATATACTGACTCCCATGTTCGTCCGGTAAAAACACAAAAAGGCTCGCGTCAGTTGAATAAGCCAAAGGCCACAAGGCCTTGTTTGGCTACCAAACCACTTTATAAACTAAATTATTATTATATTATATAGTTTCCAATTGTCACACTTTAGATAATTTAAATAACTTAGTTTAATTGACTTAAATAACTTATAACAGTACTTAAAATAATCTCTCTTATAGTTACCATTATAAATAATAATTAATTTTATATCTAATTTAATTAATAAACTAGACACATCACTTTATTTAATTTATCTATTTCCATTAAATTAAACAATTTATTTAGCTTAATTATTTTCTTAAATATTAAGCAATTGATTTAAATATTTAATTATTTCCTTAAATTAAATCCTTTAAATAAAATTATCAATACTCAATTTAATTAACATTAATCAATTTAGTTACTAAATTAATTCACAACAATTCATCAATTATTTATTTTCCTCAATAAATAAATTATTTAAAATATTTATTTAATTCAATAAATATTTAAATTAAATTTCAAATTTCTCGATCGTTACATCCTTCCCTCCAAAGGATTCTGACCCCAGAATCACAACTCGAAAAATTTATTCGTTACATTCTTCCCTCCTTAACAAGATTCTGTCTCTAGAATCGCTATACAAAATCAAGCAAACAACTGAGGATAATTCTTCATCATAACGCTTTCAAGTTCCCACGTAGCTTCTTCAGCATTGTGGTTCCTCCAGATTACCTTAATAGAAGGTATCACCTTATTCCTCAGTACTTGCTCTTTTCTGTCAACAATTTGAACAGGTACTTCCTCATATGACAAATCTTTCTCAAACTATAAGGGCTCATATTCTATAACATGTTTATAATTAGGCTTATATGGCCTCAATACCGATACATGGAAAACATTATGAATATGCTCCAACTCCGGAGGTAAAGCTATCTCATATGCCACTTCACCAACTCGGCGAAGCACTTCAAAAGTTCCTATAAATCTAGGGCTCAATTTTCCCTTTTTGCCAAACCGAATTTTCCCCTTCCAGAGAGATACTTTCAAGAAAATATAACTACCGACATCAAATTCTTTATTTTGTCGATCTTTGATTAGCATATTTCTTTACGCTTCATCTGCATCAGCCTAATAATCTTGCTCGAATAACCTTGATGATCTCGACAGTCTGTTGTACCAATTCTGGACCCAATAGCTGACGTTCACCTACCTCGTCCCAATATAACAGAGTTCTGCACTTCCTGCCGTATAACGCTTCATAAGGCGGCATGCCAATACTCGCGTGATAACTATTATTATAAGCAAATTCCACCAATGGCAAATGATCATCCCAATTTCCCTTGAAATCCATGATACATGCTCTGAGAATATCTTCTAGTGTTTGGATGATTCTCTCGCTCTGTCCGGCGGTCTGAGGATGGTACGCTGTGCTCATTCTCAGCTGTGTCCCCAAGCACTCTTGTAATCGTTTCCAGAAATTAGATGTGAAACATGGATATCTGTTTGATACAATGGACACAAGTACACCGTGCCTTGAAACAACTTCCTTCACGTACAGTTTTGCTAACTGATCTAGGGTAAATCGAATCTTGATTGGCAAAAAGTTTGTCGACTTCGTCAGTCGATCAATAATCACCCAAATGGCGTCGTAACCTTGCTGAGTCGTTGGAAGACCTACCACAAAATCCATTGTGATATGTTCCCATTTCCATTCTGGTATCTCCAACGATTGTAATAATCCGCTTGGCCTTTGATGTTCAGCTTTGACTTTCTGACACGTTAAGCATTTTGCCACACACTCAGCCACATCCCTCTTCATATTCGACAACCAAAAATGATGTTTAAGATCTTTGTACATCTTTGTACTCCCAGGGTGAATCTAATATCTTGAATTGTGAGCTTCACTCAGAATTTCTTCTTTAATTTCTGGTACTTGCAGAACCCAAATTCTCCCTACGAACTGAAGTAACCCTTCCGAATCGATTTTGAATTTGTTTTCCTCACCTTTGGATATTTTTTGTTTTATCTTTTCGCAGTCTTCATCCTGAATTTGCGCATTTTTCACTTTATTTACCAACATTGAACCATTTCCCATCTGGAATAACTTTTCATCGGATTCTGTCGGACATTTAATTTCAAACTCCATCTTAGCCATTTCCGACACTAACTTCTCTTGATCAGTTAACATCAAAAACTTCTCCCGTCCCTTCCTACTTAAGGCATCAGCAATAACATTCGCCTTCCCGGGATGATAGAAAATCTCACAATCATAATCTTTGATCAGCTCCAACCATCTTGTTTGTCGCATGTTCAAATCTTTTTGTGTAAAGATATATTTCAGACTTTTATGGTCGGTATATATTTCACACCTCTCTCCATAAAGATAATGTATCAAAATTTTCAGGGCAAACACCACTGCGGTCAACTCTAAGTCATGAGTCGGATACCCCTTCTCGTAATCTTTCAACTGTCGTGATGTATACGCAATAACTCTGTCGTTCTGCATAAGCACACAACCTAGTCCTTTATGCGATGCGTCACTATACACCACAAAATTCCCTATATCATCAGGCAACGACAACACAGGTGTTGAACTCAACCTCTTTTTCAACTCTCAAAAACTTTCCTCACACTTCTCTGTCCAAACAAACTTAACCGCTTTTCTAGTTAAATTCGTCAACGGAGTTGTGATCTTGGAAAAGTCTTGAATAAAACACCTGTAGTATCCTGCCAATCCTAAGAAACTCCTTACTTCTGATGGTGTCTTTGGCTGATCTCAGTTTATTACAACTTCAACCTTTGATTGATCTACCAAAATTCCGTCCTTATCAATAACGTGTCCGAGAAACTGTACACGTTCCTACCAAAATTCACTTTTTGAGAACTTAGCATACAACTTCTCTTTTCTCAACGTCTTCAACGTCAATCTCAAATGTTCCACATTCTCCTCCTTGGTTTTGGAATATACCAATATATCATCAGTAAACACCACCACAAATTTGTCTAAGAATGGTTTAAACACCCTGTTCATCAAATCCATGAATGATGTAGGTGCATTAGTTAAACCAAAAGACATAACCAGAAACTCGTAGTGACCATACCGAGTTCTGAACACTATTTTTGGTACATCCTTCGGCCTCACCTTCAACTGATGATAACCACTTCTCAAGTCTATCTTCGAGAAATATCTCGCTCCCTTCAACTGATCGAATAGGTCATCGATTCTAGGTAATGGATACTTATTTTTAATTGTGACCTTATTCAATTCTCGGTAATTAATGCAGAGCCGCATCGATCCGTCTTTCTTCTTAACAAACAACACCGGTGCTCCCCATGGCAAAACACTCGGCTGAATATACTTCTTCTTGAACAATTCTTGCAATTGCACCATCAACTCCTTCATCTCTACCGGGGCCATTTTGTATGGTGCCTTAGATATCGGGGACGTTTCTGGTAGTAAGTCAATCACGAACTCGATTTATCGATCCGGCGAAAGACCCGGCAAATCATCTGGAAATACGTGTGCAAAATCTCTTATGATCGGTATCTCTTCCAACTTCGCACTCTTCTTCTGTGTATTGACGATGTAGGCTAAGTATCCTACACATCCTTGTCTCAACAACTTCTTGGCTTGCATCACCGTCAGACAACTTGCTTGTCAAGGTGACTTGCTGCAAAAGAACACAACCTTTGATGGAGTCATAAGGTTAACACACTTCCTTTGGCAATCAATTACTGCTCCGTAATTGAATAACCAATCCATTCCCAGTATAACATCAAACTCACCAAGTCTAATTGGTATCAAATCTACCATCATCTCGTGACCCTTTATAATCACTCTACAATTCCTATATATGTATCTGACAGGAATCAATTCCTTATTCGCAATCTCTATACTTAAGGGAAATTCTAATTCTTCTTGAGGCAAATCTAAGTCCTGAGCAAATTCATCGAATATAAATGAACAAGTAGCACCCGAATCAAATAGTACATAAGCATTAATACCATTAATCGGAATGATACCTGACACCACATGTGACGCCCCCAAAATAGGTATACATCACCCATCTTGAGTCGCCAAATACATGGTACAAAATTTAAATACAACTTAATTATACAACAGTCGTGTGAAATACGACAAAACATAATCTAAGAGTTTTAATAAGAATATTGTCATCTAGACAATATCCACACTCAATGGAGTCCTCATTACATTTATTGTCACACTATTTAACAGAATAGTGAGGACTATTAATGCTATCGTGTGGATCGTCCTCTGTTCCCCGACTAGTAGTCCGCCACGTTCTCATTTCAAGAAGAGAACGGTGAAAGAAAAGGTGAGCTCAACTAGCCCAAGAAGAAATTTTATGACTAAGATAATGCGAATAAATTATCATTAGTCTTCAACAATATAAAGCGATAAAATACAATAGACATCAAGTTTAACTACAACGGAATAAGCAATCCATTAGAAGAGTCAAGTAGAGCATGATATCTACTATCTTCTATGATTTAAAATGTTTTCATCAATTTTATCATTTGAGACTCGACAATAAATAAACCACATCATCGAGTCATCCTCGCACTACGGCCAAGGATATTCATTAAATCATCAATGGTCGTGACTATACCGAATAATCCTTGGTCATAATCATACCAAAAGCGTCCATCCATCAACGCACTACAAAGCTCATCGAGGACTTTTACCACATCATTTATAACATTACGGTGTCATGATTATACCGAATAATCCCACGGTCATAATCATACCAAGTCATCATCTATGTACATAAGCCAAAGATGACTTTCATCACAATATAAGCATGAAGATGATGACAATGACATAATAATTCAATAAAACAAGTTCAAGAATAAATTTTAAAGATTTATAAGTTAATTTATCTTGAAATCAATTACGTCCAAATTGTCAACATGATCTTTGCTTTGTGGAGTAAAATTCAAGAATGCCCGGAAGAATATTTCCATGAAAGATATCTGGGATGAAGCGCAAATATCCAGGATATTCTACTAATTTCATGGAGTATAAGCCAAAACTTTAACCAAATGAGTATCATAGAATATATGAAGCCGCAAATGGATTTTCACCGCCATGCAGTAATCCACGTAAACATGATCATTTCCATAATTTAATAAGGAATGAATACGAAGGATCATTCACCGTGCATGTGATAATCCACATGCGAGTTATTCCAACAGATTAATAAAGAATGGAACCGGTCATGCGTAATCCGCATACATCTGAGGATATTCCAATGAATAATAAAGAATGGAATAAAGAAGAATTCACCATAGTACATGCGATAGGCGCCGCAGACGAGTTATTCAATAGAATAATAAAGAATGAAACCAGGTCTAACATAATTTGCACAAACATTATATTCCAATAGAATAATAAAGAATGGAATAACAAAGAATTCACCCATGCATGCGATAGGCGCTTGCAGACGAGTTATTCCAACGAATAATAAAGTATGGAACCGTGTCCAGCGTAATCCGCATGCATGGATACTCAACAAAATAATAAAGAATGGAATAATGAGAATAATTTTACCATGTATGCAAGATTACTTCATGTAGGCAAAGTTATTCCAACATAATAATAAAGAATGGAATAATGAAGAATTTCACCATGTATGCGATGCGGTACTTGTGAGGCAAAGTTATTCCAACATAATAATAAAGAATGGAATAATGGAAGAAATTTTACCATGTATGCGGTGCAGATGATGAGCGAGTTATTCAACATAATAATAAAGAATGGAATAATGTAAGCTCACTTCATGAATACGAAAGAAATAATACCCCTTACCTTAGAAAGAAAGCTGGATCTTTGGAGTAGAGAGGTAGCGAGACTTTCTTCTTCTTTCTCTCTATAATTTCTCTCTATAATAATTGCTCTATAGCTTTAGTGAATTGGTGAGAAATGAAGGAAGAATGAACTTCTATTTATAGGAAAATATAGTTTCGATAATTGCACATTTTGGGGCTCAAAATATTACAGTACAATACCTCCAACTTTTCTTTCAGTTTTAATTTAGTCCTACAAGTATTATCAAACTTGCACCACCTCCCCTAATAGTAAATAATGTGAATCAATAGTTCAATCATGTGAATCAATAGTTATAATCATGTGAAAATACGAATTACAGTATAGTACCTCCATCTATACCTCCATTTTTAACTTATTCATGCAAGTATTATCAATCTTGCACCAACTCCCCTAATAGTACATGAATGTGATTCAATAGTACACACATGTGAACAAATTAGTAGCAATTAATTGCTCATTTATCCGATTAATTACCCGATTTATCAATATAACCTCCAGACGTCAATTATCATCGGAATAGATGTCGATTTCCACTAACACTAATAATCCCAACCCAATGGAACTATCAAATTCATCTTTAATCAACACAAACTTATTCATCATTAATATTATAACTCATAATATTTAACAACCAGGTCGTTCCCAGGAAAGAGGGGTTTTTTTTGATAAGAATTTCTCCTTATTGGCGCGCAATTAGATGACCAAACCTCTCCTTGACAGAACTTCTAGACATTGTAAATATTGTAATTTAATAATATAAATAACTTTGTCATCTCAATTATTGATTTAATAATATAACATATTATGCAGATGATACTGTGACAATAATTGAACCAATAATATGAGAGATATGATGTAGCAATTACTGTAGCAATAATTGAGTATAACTGAGTGACTTCTCACGTAAGCATCAATAACCAATACCGTGTGCTACTAAGCAACCACGCCAGACATTCGTATACTTTTACTCTTTGGGTAGTTCAACAGTTTTAACGGTAACACTTCTGCCGTTATTTTTATAAAAAGATAATTCTGTCATTCTCTTATTACGACAATACTTTGGTTGTGGGGTCCACCAATGATTGTGCCGTCGTACGAATATTCCCCGATCAATCCAATATTATATAACCACTTGCTTACTTTGCAAAATTTATAAATATTACCCACAACTATAACATTATATTATATCCACACCATAATATTCAAAAATATATTTCGAGAGAAATTAATCTTTATTCATAAAAGTTGGGGTCTTACACCACATCCTTAGGTATCAAAGATCATCGCATGCAGTTATATTGAAAGTCCTCACGGTGGAATTCGGCTTGGCGAAATGGTCTAGTGATAGTCAATGCACCACCACCATTGTTGTTTCCTTTTCCACCACTTGCACTTCCCGCTGGCTTCTTAGGGAAATCACGAGCCATGTGATCTTTCGAACCGCAGGTAAAACATGCTCCTTTCTTTGGACTAAAACAGTTCGGTGCAATGTGTCCCTCCTGACCATAGTTAAAACACACCCGCTTTCCCTTCAAACATACCCCAGTATAGTTCTTCCCGCAAGTCGCACAAGCCTCAAACTTTTTCTTCTGCTAATTTCCTTGCTGTCCTCCAGCAGTTGAATTCTCGCTCTATTTCCTCTTTTGATTGTTACTTCCAACATTACTACCACCAGCCTTATTCTCATTGTCATTCTTCCTTTTCTTCTGCTTTTGGTTGTACTTGGTCAAGGCATCGCTTCCACCTTCCACGATAATTGCCTTTTTCAAAGACAAACAAGAATGTGTTCAATTTGGAACATCAAAACCTTCTGTAAAGATAGGGCTTCAATCCTTGTTCGAATCTTCTTGCTTTACGCTCGTCGGTATTGACTTGATATGTAGCAAACCTTGCCAACTCGTTAAATTTTGTAGCATATTTTGGCACCGTCATAATTCTTTGCTTCAACTCCAGAAATTGCACTTCCAATTGATTCTGAGAACTCACTGGAAAGTACATTTCAAAAAACATTTCCTTAAATCTATCCCATGCTATCATTCTTTGTCCTCCATGGACCTTATTTGCTTGCCACCAGTAGCTAGCTTCAGACTTCAGCATGAACGTTGTGAACGCAGTCTTCTAATCTTCGTTAACTCTAGCAACGTCGAACACCTTCTCCATTTCCATGATCCAGGTTTGGGTTTCCACTGGATTCATAGACCCTTGAAATTCTGGCGGTCCAACCGCTTTGAATTCCTTGAAAGTCGTGACTTGAGCTTGCGGTTGATTCACAAGTGCACTCATCAACAAAGCTACCAACTGCTGAACCGGATTAACGTTGGTCTCGTTGTTATTATTAGTAGACCCCTCAAGAGGTGCTTGTTGATGTTGTTGTCTTCTTCTAGGAGGCATTTTCTGTTAAAATATACGCTTATTAGCTCATTACTCAACTTCTTGGGTATTTGAAGTTTAACTTAAATATTCCAAGATTAAAGCTTTAACACATAACATTTCAAACAAACTTTAATATTTTATTCATTTATAACATTTTAAAACATGATAAAGATAACATAACCGCTATCAACATTCACTTTCCTGAACTAGACAAGTTTCAGGATTACATACTCATACTATCCCTTTATTTATCTCAAAAGAAGGGATTCACAATTTATTTATTCATATAATTAACCACATATTATTATCTATCTTATTCTATCTAGGCATATTAAGACGTCGTAAGGCTTCCCGATGCTCTTCCTCCATGATACGATACGTCGTTCTATGATCCATCATGAACCACGGTGAATTTTCAAACTGAGGAGGGTAATAATAGACTCGATCCTGGGCCCTATCAATCGCCGAATTAAAAGCATAATCTATCTCCTCCATCTTGGCTTTCTTCACTTGAACCTTAGCTTCAGCACGGTCTGCACGTTGAGTCGCCTTCATCCATGCATCCTCTGCTCTTGCACGCTTAGCTGATTCCTCCTTGAAATCATCTTTTAATTTCTCCATGTCAATCTTCATCTTCTCATTTACTGCTAACAAGTCTTTATGCTGGCCCTTGGTATGAACTAAATCCCACTCCGTGTTTCCAAGTTTTGAGTCAAGTTCCTGAATCTCCGCATCCTTCTGCTCCATCGAAGCATGATGCATCTCAACCATCTCATTCAGCTCCTCAACCTCGTCCTGCAATTCTATGTTACGGTCGTACAGAGCATCATACATCTCCGCTGATATGGAGTTTGGTGGAAACTCCTCAGGATCCTCTTCCTCATCATTTTCCTCTATCTCTTCGGAACTATCCTCCTCGGGATCGGTCACAGGCTCATCCTCCTAGATTAACTGCTCCCGCACTACGTGAATATCCCGGGGTTCATCATCTCTAGGTACCTGAGGTATCACCTCTCTAGCTGAACTGGATCCTCCTTCGTTAGACATCCTGACAACAAAATATTTTAAGTTTTACTTAACATTTTTGATACTCGCGAGCACATAAGTTATTAACATATAGCACATAATGTCTTTTATTATTTAGCTTCAATGGATACCTTAATCCATTCCTTAAAACTCGGTAAGAGTTAAACACCTCTATGTTTTCTATTTCCTTAAAGGTTACTTCTTAAGGTTTCCCCACCTAAGGTTCATAACCTAAAGCTCTGATACCAACCTGTGACACCCCCAAATCCAGGTACTCCATTTCCATAAGATTTGGTGTTCACTATCCAAAACATTACATCTAACTACCCATAATTAAAGGATAAAGACGTAATTTAAATAACTTAAACAATCATCTTTCCCATTAAAGGGTTACATCATCATCTCAAAATAAATCCCAGGTAATCTAACCTTAAAATTAATACATAAGTTTGTGGGATACATAACATATTAAAACAAGTCTTTAGCATAATTCAATAAAATAAAATTCTCATAGGTCTTCAACATTTAGACATCTTGCCCTTTCTTTTGCTAGTAGACGGTAATAATAACAACAAGAGAATGAACAACGAATGCTAGCAATAATGAACTTGTTCTGTGAATTAAGAATAGAACACAAGTTTGAAATCAATGTCTGAGGGTCTTAAGACCACGAACTATGTCTCCGGTATATAGGTATTATTACATTAACCTCAACAGTCATTTAGACTATACAGACGCTTCTTAACGTACTTAGGGGGATCAATCCTTTGTACCATGTATTGTGCACAAACATCTAAACGTTACACGTACAAAAATCCCCTATATTAGGGTTGTTCATCTCAGTTTGAAGTTAGAATTTCCGCACTAAAGAAAGTTTAGTTTGGAACTAGCTTATCAATGTCTCTAGAATTTTAGAACACTATTTATTTCATCAATAAAGGTTTGATACGAGAATGTATAACTGAACAAGGCTATTATAGTCAAAGATCGGATATCAACAATATATATAACTAAATAACATGATATACATGCAAAGTGCTATATTCAAAGGAGTTTAGAACAATCTTCTATGAATTAATGTATTAGAACAATATATACTTCGAATGATAATAAGGAAAGTAAAGCTCGCTCGATGTAACGAATTAGGTTACAAGAGCTTGCACAAACATACTCAAGATAAACTAGGCTTGTTCAACCTTACAAGAATTTTAGTAACTTGTACAATAACGATTTAAGAATGGGAACATGCATTCAATATGAAAAAAATGAAGTTAGAAAGCTTGCTCAATGTAAAGAGTTAAGGTTTAGGAACTTGCCTTATTTGTAAGCTATACAAACGTAAAATAATCTCCAATTACCCTACACATATCATTGAAAATCGCAACAACAATTAATTATATGAATATTAGCTTTATGGGTTTAACCCATTATTTAGGTCATAACCTTAACTTAGCATCTAACCATGTTGGTTAACATACTTAATGAACCTGAAATCTCATTACGAGCCAATATAGCCTAACCGTTCATCCCTAACCTTTGAAAACATCACATTTGGTTTCATTTTATAACTTATTTAAATAATTATTTCAAATCTTTACACTTTGTATTACAACACATTACAATATGTTATTGTAGTCCACTTTATGTTTTAATATCCTTAACATGCATGCTAAACTAACCCAAGTCCGCTACGCATGACCTGCGATTACGCAGACTTCACTTTGTTGTGATCGTTTACTCGGCGTGGTCGCATGTGAGTATTATCTTGGGCTATCGCGCTTGGCGCCTAAATGTTGCGTGTTTCAGACGACAATCGGCCCAAGGCCAGCAGTATATACCAGACGATGCACCAGACTGAATTTTTACAGACGCGAACTAATACTCTACTATAGGCCAAAAATCCCAATTTCACAGAAAATCTCCCAACTTCAACATCTAACACTTTGACACACTATAGTTATTCATGCTAAGCACCATTCTATATACAAAACATTACATATACACCATTTTGAGGAATCAAAACCATAGTTTTTCCAAATTTTCTTCATTTTTACACTTTTAACGAATTTGATCGCCACGAACTCGTTTCTTAATCAATTGACATGATTTAAACTTCGTTGTTTTCATTTCTTAACATATTATCACAATCCAACTTTAATTCTCAGATTACAACACATATAAGGCATGAAAATTAATACTTTCTAAAGCCATTTTATAAGAACATAAACACCGATATCTCATTTTCTTCCTACTCACCAATTTACACGAATTTGATAACTATTACACAATTACAGATGATAACCAACTAATTTATCAAGAGTATACATATACATAATCAACAGATGAAACAACAATTTCCACAAAATCCATTACAGAGAACTTTAAGTTTCAAACTCCAACTTGAAAATTTAAGAATAAGTTATACCTTGAATTTCCTACTAGCAAGATGATAGAACCCTTCCTCAACCCTTAATAATTCACAGAGATTATACTCAATTTCTCTCTAATCCTCTGTGTTTATCTAGCTAAGCCTTAGAAAAAATAAGACGCATAACCCACATATACTGACTCCCATGTTCGTCCGGTAAAAACACAAAAAGGCTCGCGTCAGTTGAATAAGCCAAAGGCCACAAGGCCTTGTTTGGCTACCAAACCACTTTATAAACTAAATTATTATTATATTATATAGTTTTTAATTGTCACACTTTAGATAATTTAAATAACTTATTTTAATTGACTTAAATAACTTATAACGGTACTTAAAATAATCTCTCTTATAGTTACCATTATAAATAATAATTAATTTTATATCTAATTTAATTAATAAACTAGACACATCACTTTATTTAATTTATCTATTTCCATTAAATTAAACAATTTATTTAGCTTAATTATTTTCTTAAATATTAAGCAATTGATTTAAATATTTAATTATTTCCTTAAATTAAATCGTTTAAATAAAATTATCAATACTCAATTTAATTAACATTAATCAATTTAGTTACTAAATTAATTCACAACAATTCATCAATTATTTATTTTCCTCAATAAATAAATTATTTAAAATATTTATTTAATTCAATAAATATTTAAATTAAATTATAAATTTCTCGATCGTTACAGTTAGGATATTGAGTAAACGTTCTATTAAGCTTTTGTGGCAAGGAGGAACTGTTGATTCACATTATTATAAACATGAATTATGAATTTATCTAAAATCTTTGGTGGTTCAGGTGAAGATAGGTGATAAAAGTTCTCTTTATCTTGGGTATAATAAAGAACTGTTAATGGGTATTACATGGATAAAATTGATGATAAACTTTTAATTCATAGAAGATAGTAGATATCATGCTCTACTTGACTCTTCTAATGGATTGCTTATTCCACTGCAGTTAAACTTGTTGTCTATTGTATTCTATCAGTTTAACACTGTTGAAGGCTAAGGATAATTTATTCTGCATTATCTTAGTCATAATATTTCTTACTGTGCTAGTTGAGCTCACCCTTTTGTTTCACTTTTCTCTTCAGGAAATGAGAATATAGCTGGGACTAGTTGGGGAATGGAGTGATGGTCCGAGATGGTTGTTTTAGCAGTCCTCACTACTTATTGTGATAATAAGTGTAATGAGGATTGAATTTGAGTTTATATACTATCTATAAGACAATATTCATATTTAAACTCAGCTATGTTTTGTCGTATTTTTACACGACAGTTGCATAAAAGAATTTTGTATTTAATTTCTGTAGTGTGATATTTGGCAACCCAAGATGGGTGATGTATACCTGTTTTGGGGGCATCACAGTTGGTATCAAAGCTTAGGGGTATGATCCCTAGCTGAGATGTGAGACAAGAACTAGGAGGGGGATCGACGGGGAATTCCTTCGCTAGTATGACCTACTTAAGTTTATTTGGTATTTAATTGGTCGGTCAGAGTATAAGGATAATATGTGGTATGTCAATTAACCTTTGTTTTGAAGATATATTCTAGGATGATATCTGAAATACAGGGGATGAGAAATGGGAAAATCATGATAGAGAGGAAATAACCGGGAAGGTACAATTCGAAAAGAAAGCAAGGTATTCTCATCTCTTCGAACTACCAGGTACGTAAACTTCGAGGGCAAAATTTCATAAGGAGTGGAGATTGTGAGATACCGAATTTTATGAAATAAAAGTATTCAATTTTTCTATTTTGGTAAATAGTTAAATTGATAAAAGTTTAAAGTTAAGGGTGATATTTGAAAAAATTTCAAAGTAAGCAAGTTGTCATAAAATAATCGGTAGTAAAAGTACAGTAATACGCGTGGTTGCATAGTAGCACACAGTATTGATTATTGATGCTTACATAAGAAGTCACTCAGTTATACTCAATTATTGCTATCTGAGAATCATTGCGATCATATCTCTCATATTATTGATTCAATTATTGTCATAGTATCATCAGTATAATATGTTATATTATTAAATCAATAATTGAGACGACAAAGTTATTCATATTATTATTTGCAATATTGACAATGTCTAGAAGTTACATCGAGGAGAGGTTAGATAATCTAATTGCGGCGCTAATAGGAGAAATCATTATCGAAAAGCCCCTCTTTCCTGGGAATGACCTGGTTGTTAAATATTGTGAGTTATAATATTAATGATGAATAAGTTCGTGTTGATTAAAGATGAAATTGATAGTTCCATTGTGTGAGAATTATTAGTGTTAGTGGAAATCAACATTTATTTCGATAATAATTGATGTCTGGAGGTTATATTGACTAATCGGGTAATTCACCGGATAAATAAGCAATTAATTGCTATTAATTCACATGCTTATAACTATGAGTTCACATGTGTATACTATTGATTCACATGATTTACTATTAGGGGAGTTGGTGCAAGATTGATAATACTTGCATGACTAAATTAAAAATGAAGGTATAGATGATGGTACTATACTGTAATTGTTTTTTCACATGTTTAGAACTATTGAGTCACATGATTTACTATTGATTCACATAATTTACTATTAGGGGAGGTGGTGCAAGTTTGATAATACTTGCAGGACTAAATTAAAAATGAAAAAAAAGAGGAAGCTATTATACTGTAATATTTCGAGCCCCAAAATGTACAATTATTGAAACTATATTTTCCTATAAATAGAAGCTCATTCTTCCTTCATTCTCACCAATTCACTAAGTCTCACAAGAGAAATTATTATAGAGAAATTATAGAGAGAAAGAAGAAGAGAAGTTTGCTACCTCACTATTCTAGTATCCAGTTTTCTTCTAAGGTAAGGGGTATTATTTCTTTCGTATTCATGAAGAGAGTTATTTTCTTTCAATACTCGTAAAGGTTGTTATTCCATTTTTTATTATTCTGCTGGAATAACTGCATACATCGCGGACTCTCGCATGCATGGTGAATTCTTTTGTTATTCCATTCTTTATTATTACATTGGAATAACTCGCTCACGCTTGAGGACCGCATGCATGCATGGTGAATTCTTTTATTATTCTATTCTTTATTAGTGCATTGGAATAACCTATCTCACGCAGAGTATCTACGCATGCATGGTGAATTCTTACATTATTCCATTATTTATTATTACATTGGAATAACTTGACCACGGACTATCACATGCATGGTGAAATTCTTTTATTGTTCCATTCTTTATTATTCTGTTGGAATAACCTGTCTACGCGGACTACCGCATGCATGGTGAAATTCATCTGTTATTTCATTCTTTATTATTCTGTTGGAATAACCTGTCTACGCGGACTACCGCATGCATGGTGAATGACCCTTCGTATTCATTCTTTATTAAATTGTGGAAATAATCTGTCTACGTGGATTACCGCATGGCGGGTGAAAATCTATTTGCAGTTTCGTAATTTTTTTGACCCTCAAAAATTCTGGAAAAATTGGAAATGATGATTTGTTGAGTTTTCTAGATTGTGTCCAAAAATGACGATTTTTGGATGTATAGATTAGGAGTAATGAATTTTATGGGAAAATACTATTTTAAAAGTAAACCCTTATAACTCCTTGTGGTTAACTCTAAAAGTGGTGAAATTTTTATTGGGAGTACATGTATATAACAAGAGTATACCCTGTAAATTTCAGAATTTTTGGACAAAAGTACAGTTTATGATAAATGTCTAAATATTCGGCAGTTTTAGCCATATGAAAAATAGTAAATGAATTTTAAAAATTCTGAGAAAAATATATGTTCAATATTGGACTATATTCTGCTAAATCCCAGAAAAGAAAAATGTTTGGGATTGATTTGGTATTTTTTATGAAAATGGTTTAGTTACAAACATATGAATTAAATATGTTATGTGAAGTTGAAAAATTGGTAAATAGGATTTTATAGCTTAGAAATCCTATATAAGGTATATGCAGATTTTTGATGAGGCATTTGATCATTGGTGATGAAATCTTATGAGTATGGCATTTTTGAATGGTTAAATGCATTATTTGGTAAAGTGTAAACAATTAAAATAAAGTATTTATAAGTTTAAGAGGTGATTAAAATATTATTATAATATTAATAATATTAGATTATGAGTTTAGTAAGTGATTGATAACATTTGGATTAAGGTGTTATAAAATCATTGATTTAAAATATTATTTAATGGTTAATAATATTAGTAAATGAATTTAATGTTATTATATAATGAATAATATTAAATGGAGTTTAAATATAATGAATAATGTTATTATCTTTGTTGTAATATTATTTTCTGTTCAAATCATTTTTGATACAATATTATTCTTGAATTTTACTCCAAAAAGTAGTATCATGTTGACAATTTGGATATTTTTAAACTCTGGATAAATTTAAAGTCTTTAATATTTATCCTTGATTTTGTTTGATTAATGCTTACATCATTGTCATCATCCTTATGCTTATATTGTGATGAAAGTCATCTTTGGCTTACGTGCATAGATGGACTGTTGATTATTGGTTTTATAGTTGTATATTTTTGGCTTATGTGCAAAGATGGACTGTTGATTATTGGTTTTATAGTTGTATATCTTTGGCTTACGTGCAAAGATGGACAGGTGTATGACACGATCATAACCATTGGTGATAATAACGAATATCCTTGGCCCGTAGTGCATGGATAATTCGATGATGTGATTGGCAGGATCATGACCATTAGTTAACAGTTGAATGTCTTTGGCCGTAGTGCACTGACAGATAATTGATCGGTATGATCATGACCATTGGTTTTATAGTTGAATATCTTTCGCCCGTAGTGCAAAGGTAGACAACTGGTTGGTATGATCATTGTTATTACATTTAAATATCTTTAGCCTTTGGGGTAAGGATATTGAGTAAACGTTCTATTAAGCCTTTGTGGCCAGGAGGAACTGTTGATTCACATTATTATAAACATGAATTGTGAATTTAACTAAAATCTTTGGTGGTTCAGGTGAAGATAGGTGATAAAAGTTCTCTTTATCTTGGGTATAATAAAGAACTGTTAATGGGTATTACAGGGATAAAATTGATGATAAACTTTTAAATCATAGAAGATAGTAGATATCATGCTCTACTTGACTCTTCTAATGGATTGCTTATTTCACTGCAGTTAAACTTGTTGTCTATTGTATTCTATCAGTTTAACACTGTTGAAGGCTAAAGATAATTTATTCTGGATTATCTTAGTCATAATATTTCTTACTGGACTAGTTGAGCTCACCCTTTTGTTTCACTTTTCTCTTCAGGAAATGAGAATATAGCCGGAACTAGTTGGGGAATGGAGTGATGGTCTGAGATGGTTGTTTTAGCAGTCCTCACTACTTAGTGTGATAATAAGTGTAATGAGGATTGAATTTGAGTTTGTATACTATCTATGAGACAATATTCATATTTTAACTCAGCTATGTTTTGTCGTATTTTTCCACGACAGTTGCATAAAAGAAGTTTGTATTTGATTTCTGTAGTGTGATATCTGGCGATCCAAGATGGGTGATGTATACCTATTTTGGGGGTGTCACATGTTTGATCTTCCTTCTTATTTTTAAGTTTGCAGGTTATGGACGATCATTGTTATCAATGGCCTTATGAGAGGACGACACAACCAAGCTCAGGAGAAGGACTCGAGCAATTGCAAGTTCAAATTGCAAATTTCTTGAGGTTTTCTGACAATCTTGAATGTCAGTCCACTCAGAATGCCTACTATCAGGAACGAGCTGACATTGAACAGATCTCCTATCATCCAAACGGTCAGGGTTATCTAAACTCTTGGGACTACAGTCAAGAGCAATATCAGGATCCGAATTACTCCTATGCCTATCAAGTTGAATATCAGTCTCCGCCGCAATATGAGGTGACGTCTCGACCCAATGAGAACTTATCTGAGTACTCAACACGAGAAGAAGAGAACAGGCTTGGAGAACTTCTCACCAATTTTATTGAGAGAAAAGAGGTTCGGATGGCAAGCTAAGAAGCCGCATTGCACAGCCTTGAAAATCAATTGGGGCAACTCGTCAATGCCATCACAAATCCACCGCAAGGCAATCTACCGGTCATAATTGATCTCAACGATGAAAAAGTAGAGCAATGCATGGTGGATACGTAAGGAGAAGCCGATGAGTCTCGCACAGTTATTGAGGGAGACTTCATGGTGCAAACTATCCAAACGGTGGAGTCTGAAGTTGGATACAAAAGGATCAACAATGGTTGTATAGTCAAGACTGATCAACAACAAGAAACCACGCTCATGATTGTGGAAACCCTGGAGGGCCCGCTAGCCCACAAAGAACGCTTTCAAATTGATGAACAAGATGAATTAGTGGATAATTCCAGTGGTGAAAGATTCTTCGTGTCGATGGGTGAAGAAAACAAGGATGATCAATCATCCATGTCTACCAAATATTTAAAGGAATTGATGAATAGGTGGCATGAAATGGTCATTTTTGCTTATGAGCCGGATTGAGAAGCATCGGTATAGTCAAGCTGACGACTTTAAAACAAGCACTTGGTGGGGAGGCACCCCCATCTCAGTATCAATTTTCCCTATTTTTCTTTACTTATGTCTAGTCAATATTGCATCTTTTCTCTCTACTTTGTTAACATTGCTGCCAGTTTAATTGTAATGCATTGTCGTATCTGATGTGCATGATTTTGCGATTATAAGATGTAGGCATCATGTTTATTTAGTATGTTGCTAGTGTATATCTTAGTTAGAAATAAGGCGTATCTAGCTTGTATGATAAATGTGTAATATATCTTAGCTAATACATGGCTTTTGTGCAGAGAAACTCAGAAATTGGACTTACGCCGCAGCGTCAATAAGTAGACTGGAACCCGCGCCGCACCGCCGAGCCCAAAAGCTAGATTTTCCAATGTCGCGCTGCAACGCCATGATATATAGAACATCTCGCACCGCAGTGCTTGAGCTTAGCCCAACATACTGCTAATCTGCGCCACAGCACCAACAACAAAGGCTAACCCGTGCCGCGACGCCACTAGCGAGCACAACCTAATGCTAACTCGCGCCGTGGCGCCAAGCAAAGAAGGCCAGGCTGCGCCGCAGCGCCACAAGTGAAATTTTGTTTTTTAAAACAGATTAGAGCTAGCAGTTAGGCCACTACACCCCCTATTCTCTCTCAAACGATTTCAGCAAGCCCATGCATACCAACAGTTGCCTCACTCCCACAAACCCCTAGCCTTCGATCTAAACCACCCCCCCAACAAGCAAGACCTCTCAGTATATACAGCTAATTTCTGCTCCAAGTTTACCAACCCATGAAGTGGGCTTCAAATCAATCACACAGCTAGGGTCTCTAGAGGACTGCTACTCTTCTCCATTAAGGTAATTGGGGCTGTCATTCTATCCTAACAGATTTTGATATAATTGCTTGGGTGTGCACATTTTTATTCTGTTGATTTCAGAGATTTCCACTGGAGGAAATCTGGTTAGAGCACTATCAAGCGAGGTTTGTCTAGTTAGGTTTTTAGAGCACACACAAGGTGTTCGATAGATTGTCTGAGAGAGAAATTTGACTGTTTTGGCTTAGAATTATTAGGATTTATTGGGGAGTTGCTGTGAATTATTTCAAGGGTTGATTCTACACTGCTTAGGGACTGTTTTTGAACCAAACCAATTGTTGAATCGCCATGGCTTCAAAACGACAACGACTGAGCGTCGGCGGGTCATCGTCCACAGCACCAACAACACGGAACAACACCAAATTCGTGAATAAGGAGGCATGGAAAAGGTACAAAAGTTCCTTTGCCGCACGAAATTTGATTCCTAAGCAGGGTTTGAGTCCGGACAAAAAGGATGGCGAGTTGGTGGCTATGATTGTGGAACGCCATTGGATCCACTTCACAAGACCACCCGAATCAGCCATTGTATCTGTGGTCAGAGAGTTATATGCAAATGTTAGTCCCGAAGGTCCTGCTGTTGTCCAAGTTAGGGGGAAGTCAGTGGCTTTTGGAAGCCAAGCCATCAATGCACTGTTCGCGGCACCCAACTATGAGGGCAGGGACTATATGGAGTTGGGACTCCGCAGCTATGACCTCAAGGATATTATTAGGAGGCTCTGGAAGCCCATGACTATATCGAAGACTAATGACTACACGAGTGAAAAGACCAGTTTCCCATCTTTAGTGCTCAATCGCTATGGAAAGGTATGGTTCAGCTTTATTTGTGCAAACATGATCCCAACTCGTCACCTAAGCGACGTGACTAAAGATAGGGCAATTCTGTTATTCGCCATTGTCACGGGTCTGAATGTGGATATTGGAGTTCTTATTCATGAGTCAATTCTGAAGGCGATCAAGAGTACCGTCGCTTTGGGACTTCCACATCCTTCCTTGATCACCGGTTGTGTAAGAGGGTGGGTATTCAGTGGGGGCCAGAAGAGATAGCCTCGCCACCCATGGCATTCATTGACCATCAGACCATCTTACACTATAATGTGTGAGACGGGGTAGATTCTCATGTCAGAGGCGAAGGATATGGGCCACCTACTGTGCCACCTCCTACAGTAGGGCCCGAGCCCTCGCAGCCTACAAACGCCGACCCAGCTACACAGGGACTACTAGCAGACATCATGGCATCCCTCACCTTGCTGCATAAGAAGCACAACGCCGAGGCTCGGAGGCAGCAGAGGCACATTGTAGCAGTGGCCCAGAGGCAGGACATAGCGATGCAATATCAGACTAAGCTGATAAACATGATGCAGAGCATATACACCAATTATTGTGGCAAGAACGCTGAGTTCATGCCATACCAGTTCTTAGAGCCTCCTGTCTTTCCACTATACCCTCCACCATCACCGCCCGTCGAAGCTGAAGAGGACGATGACGCTGCTTAGTGACCGAACTTCAGGGAAGGCCTCTTATATACGATTGATCTATGTTTAGCAATGAAGGCATTGCTCACCTTAAGTTTGGGGGTGTTAAGGCCTATTATCTTTTTATTTCTATCTAATGCCATGTTAGGTTGCATATTTAGTACTTTGCTTTTGTTTTTCAGTATTGTGGTGCAGTCATTTTGATATGCGGGATTATGTTTTGGATTTTTATTATTATGGATGTCATGAACTATTTTTGGTTATTATTTATTAATGCTTTGATTATAATTCGCATGTTTGTGGTTTATAGCCATCTTTTTGGGGCTTATACAGATTTATATGTTTGTGCCATGTTAATGGCCTTTTTACCCTATTTTGAGCTGTTATCATACAAGGGTTTTATATACATTATTAATTTTTAATTGTGGCTAATGACAAATGCCAAATGATTATGTCTCTCTTAGAGTCATGTCAAGCATGTATGAACTAGGGGTTTGTTTAGTTGATACGTTAAAACTGTTATTGATCCGTCCTTCTAGCAAGCACTGACCAACTGTGTTAACTAGTTCTTTTTTGAATTTATTTCGCGTGTTTATTGATTTGAGAGTTTGTTCACTCTTCTAAACTTTCATTTTTATAAGGTAATAAAAGACTTAGACGTTTATAATGTTGACATATAAGAAAAAGTAACAAAAGAATAAAAAAAGATAAGAAGATTGAATATCGAAAGTCTTGCGGTGGGTCGAGATGGAGCGTAAAACGCACTCGCCCATAAACGCAGGACCGATGTTGAGATGGAGCATACAATGCACTCGCCAAATAATCTTCGGAGTTCAAAAAATCTAATTTGGCTTATGTTGATTACGTGGCATTTACTGCTCAAGTTATTAGATTCATAGGGGTGTTCTACACCTAGTGCCCTAAAGTCATTTGGCTTGGGAGTCACTGATCAAAAGATCATTAATGGGTAGTTCTGAATAGCCTAAGGTAATAAAAGACTGTCCGAGTTAGATTTTACTTTCTTCATGCTAGAGCCTTTTGATCCTTTCCTGCACTTGTATCTTATTCTTAATGCTTGTTTAATGTTTAAGTTATGGATTGTGCATATTAGTATCAACAATCGACTGTGCTAACTTATTTGAGCTATGATTAGTCAGGACGGTTGGTCTCCACACACACATAGAATGGATCGATTACAGTCTTATGCTTGAAATAGAATGAACCCTTACTCATGTATGTGTTTGCCTTGTTCTCTAGGAGTAGCTATGATTGAGATTTGTAGCCACGATGCTAGTATATAGTTTTATATATCTTTCGCGTGTTAATTTACTACTATTATTTTTGTGTTAGACATTTTGCTCGAGGACAAGCAAAGACTTAAGTTTGGGGGTATTTGATGAGTGGGATTTATACCCGCAAATCGGATACTTTATGGCTTAAATAGTTGCTTGATCTTCATAAATTTTATATAATTTTATATGATTATAGTGTTATTATGCTTAACTGTCATATTGCAGGGATTTACAGGACTTTTCTAGCTTTCAGGGGATAAATTGGACAATTCAAATACACCGCACTTGCATGGCTCAATGCCTAGTGTTAGTCTCGTGGCTGCAGTGGCGCCCTGGTCCTTCTTGATGTCACCGTGGTGGCTGCAGAACGCCTCGATCCTTCTTGGACTCACTGTTTGCAGTCGCGAGCTTGGTGTTTCAAGCTAACATGGCAATGCGCGCCACCCATAGCCTATTGCTGGCGGCCGAACATGAAGCTCCAGTGCTGGCAAGAGAAGGCTTGCCTTTGACCTAGCTAAAGAAGGAAACAAATATATAAGCCAAGAAGCCTCTGCATATGATATATCAAACAATATACATCATAATATAGCTGACGGTAGATTAGCTTAGTTCTCTCTCTTCTTTTGTACTTTCTCTCTCTAGTTCTTAGTTAATGTCCGTAAATATAGATTAGGGAGAAGTGTGGGATTTCCTTGGAGCTATAAGAGTAGTGAGCTACACGAATTAGAAAGTTTGATTTGAGCAGAATGCTTGGAGACTGAAGGGCTTTGACAAAGTTTCCTCTTATCCATTTATTTCCTCTGATTTTGTAATCCATTAATGTTGTCTTTATTGCTACTTATATTTTGTTCAATAGCTATGAATCGAGTATTGGCTCTAAGGTTATAATGGAACCTTTTCTTATTTAAATTGACTGTCTTATCTCTTTGGTTGGCACCATATGGTTTGGTTTAATATATTCATGCTTAATGATCCTCACTAAGACATTAGTAATGATTTTGGTAATTTAAATGATATTGAAAAAAGGATTGTAGATTTACACCTAGATATATTGACATGTGATTATGGGTTTCGACTGCATAAGTTGTGCGTAAAATAGACATATATATGTGCGCCACGTGCGACCTATTTGAGAACTTATGCTTAAATTCTTGTTATGATTAATTCGCATAGACATGTGTAGGATTGTATCTAGCTTGGATTCTTTTCTGTTCTATTCCCTATCGGGTGGATCTGGAAAGGATATGTTTGTGCATACCTCGACAGAGGTGTATGAACACCTATGTTTTCTCGGTCGACAAATTTTCGTGACCATTAAGACCAAAGAGAGAAGGGTAGGAAGTTTGATGAAGCATAGCACGCAAGGTGTTCGACAGAATGCCTGTGTGGGGTGAAGTTGTAACCTTAGCTTGTAATTTCTTCGATTACCATTCGTTATCCATTTATTTGCTTTGATAATTAGTTATAACTAGACTAATCACACTTCCATTTATTGATGTTCGAATAAGATTTTAGTGATACAAAGTCGGTACTTGGTAAATATTAGTGATAGTTCCTCGTGGGTTCGACACTTTCCTTATCACTATATTACTTGTTAGACCACGTATACTTGCGCGTGTTTAGTGATCGTTTTTCAGACCAACATTTCTCTTACATTCTTATGAAACCCTTCACCTTCGGATTCATTTACACACTTTCTAGTTCTCGTTTGTCTTGTACGAAATGTTTGCCATAACTTCGTTATAGGTAGGTTTAATCCGTTCTTCATGAACGTTTATATCATTCCTAACCAAGCAATAAGCAACTAACTTATACGCGATGGTTTTAAACTTGTCCATTAACAACAAGTTATACTACGATGGTTTTAAATTTGTCCATCAACAACGTTCTTTGTGTTCTTCGCGTGTTCTTCGTTCGTTCTTCATTTTTAATCGATACTTTGATTAATATTTCAGTTTTTCATGGAATTAGGTGTTATAAAACAACATTTCTTACTTATTTCACCAAATCGTTCATATGATTAATTCGGATCGTTCAAATTCATTACAAAATTCATACTTCCTTAAGAAATTTATAAACTAAACTTCTAATTCCTTACTTCTTTGTTTTCTCATGATTTCAACTATATGAAAATCATTATTAACATCTTTTACTTCTATTCTCATTAAGTAATGTTTTGAACATATAAAAATTAAAGAAAATTGAACTTATACTAGGTTTTGGATTACCTTTCTCCTTTAATCTTCTTCTGTTGGACAAAGTTTGTACTCAGGCTAGCTTTTCCTCCTCATCTGAACTATCTTTCTCTCTCAAGTGTTGGTGATTTTCAAAATCACCAACAAATGATTTAATGTTCTCTTTTATAGAAAACCAAAGCTAAGGGCAAAATAGTCATTTCACCCCTAAAGTCACTATTTCCACCTCCTTACTAAACCTCCTTACTATTCACGAAGCTTCTCTTGGAAGCTTTAAGCTTTTGTATTTTGGGATTCGTCCGATAGTTTGAAAAACTACGATTCTCATAATCCAAATATTTTTGGATATTTTGTCTTTCTTTTACAGATTAAATTTTACGCATTCTTCGGATCTCTGAAAAACTGAAAAACACCTTTTGATGATACGTGTTTTCCTTTATGTTTTCCCCTAACGTAGTTAAATGAATGAAAAGTACATAATAGTACTTTTCATCATTTTTATTTCGTCCGATTTTTACACGTTTTTTGAGTAAAACTTTTATCGGCTAACTTAACTTTTCACAATATTTTATCGTCAAATCTTTTGACGAAATATCATTTCGACATACTAAACTCTCGTAAAAGCTTAGATTATTCAAACCCTAACCCTTAGGGTTTCGTCGGGTGAATTGTGCATATTTCATCTTTTTCCTCGGAAATATTTTTGTTTCCGGATAAATTTTATTTTCGCCTTGAAAATTCTTATTCGTCCAGTCTAGCTCGTAGCCAGAATCCTCCCGTATTATAATCATCCTAGGTTTTAGAATGATTAATAAACACATAGCACATAATATTATTAATAAAAATTCATTTTATTAATAACTAATTCTTTAAACTTAAATTCTGAACAATCCGGATTCTCTGGGTTGTTACAGCTATAACCGATTTGCTCTTAGTTCGCTCCCTTTAGTTCGCTGGAGAGAGCTGGGCAATATGTATATACACCAACATATATATATATATATACATGTTTAATACTTATAACATTTTGAGCTCCACTTTAGCTAATATATTATTTTCATTGTGCTCCTCATTTAAATTTCATTAGTTACTAACATTATTTGTTTGGACTTTTTAATTTACACAACTCCCATATATTGGGCTAGAAACTTAATTCAATTGTACCTGATATTCTTATTAAATCATTTGAACCCTAACACACATAACCTTACAACTAACTTACACATATCATAATCCTTGGGATCATATATATATAATTATTCACTTTCAGACAAGTACCCTATATCGAGCTATCATAATTATTTCATTTATTGAACTTCCATTCAGTAATCATACTAATTAATCAATTCATGATTATTCATCTTTTGTCATTCAAGGCTAACATTTAAGCTATGTTAATTCATAACATAAGCTTATCTTGCTTCTCACATAATTAACTTAGTTAATTACTCATCTTGGCTTTCCTTTTCATTCCTTAGTTAATTATTTTAAATAAATTAACTATCTAACTCATTTCTCATCAAATAACATACACACATGTGTGTGTATACACATTTATCTAACCATATAATTTCACACAATAATTCTAACCAAAATTCATCCCCTTTAATCAATACTTATATTGATATCTACCAAGTTAAATAATATTCTTAGTTATTACATTCTTCCTCGCCTGCAACGATTTCATCCCGAAATCACTACTACCGTAACGTTCTAATGCAGTTTACTTCTAAACTCTTTCATAATCTCTCTCAGTAAATCATCTCATTAACTTACCTAGTCATATGTATTTCCTTATCCAATTTATGGACGAAAATCTTTTTTTATCCCAAGTCCTATCTGACTTGCTGTTGCTCATAACCATCTGTTTATTTTGGGTATTAACATTTTCATCATCATCTAATATCCTAACATTTCCTACTTATACCCCTTAAATTTCTAGTTATCTCTCACCTTCTTTTAATTCATGACATGGTCTACTTATTATCAAATAATCAAAGTTCTTTAAAGTTCAATATTATTGTTCTTTTTTATTATAAGCACAATATTCTCACTTTTCTTCATCTTCTCATTTCTCATTCCTCAACACTTCTATTCTTTGATATATAACTCCCTTTATTCTAGTTTAATAACATTATATAATTTATTCATCTATCGAGTTACTAAAATATGCTGCTTCCATGATTGTTCTATTAACCTCTCCTCATAACTTCGTAGAGACTTTTACAACAAAAGTTTGTCTTCTCATTATTACACATATTACATGTCTTTTCTGACACATAAATTAGATTAAAATTTTTAATCAATGCTCTACATATTCCCCTCTTCCAAATCTAGGTTTTTACATCTCAACCTTTAAACGCACTTAATTACCTTCCAAGCATTGTTCTTTCTTTAATGGCTATCATTCAACTTCCTTATACAAGGTTCATCATCCACTTATATGGTATTAATTGTTTAAAAAAAATCATATTTACTAGCATCCTAAATATTCAGGGTATCACAGTAGCATGATAATATAAGAATGTAATCTGGCTTCTTGGAGAGGTGCCAATTTCATGCAACACTTCCACGTCGTTTCACAAGATCGTTGGAGCTTGCTGCATATGATGTTTACAAGACCAATCTTACCTCGTGGAATGATTACACTGTTCACTGGAGTATATCAGGTCTATTTAGGTTTACGTTATCAATTCATTCATAAGCCATTATAAAAATCAATGAAAACTAGGTTTGAGAAATGAAATGCCTTACATATCCAGAGTATAACAATTTCCTTATTTGAATACCTAAATCTTCTTTTCGGCAAGATCACAAGTCTAGTCACAAGGCATTTTGGGTCTATTTTCCATTACAAATATTTGGTTGATAATTATTGATTTGATTACACATCACTCATATGACAAATGAGAACAAAATATGGCAACCAAATGAGAACAAATGAGATCAATATATATAATTATACAAATTATTAGTCACATTGAAAGTATTTTTACCCTTGAAAGTTAATAAAAATGCTTAAACATACCTGTAAGAAATGACAGAGCGGCGTGGAGGGCGTTGGCAGGTTCCGGCAAACGGGGCGGAGTGCTCTCTTATCCCTCTCTCCTTTCTTTTCTCTCTCTCTTCTTTTTCTTTTTTTCTTCTTCTGGTATGTCTGGTTCCGTTCGAGTGCCTGGGATTAAAAAGGATCAGCGATCATGTGCGGTCGCTTTTTTTATTGACGTGACTTTTTTAGCAACTGCATACAAGTTGGTTGTTGTTCATAATCGATCGCAATAAGAAGGCCCACCAACTATTACACCAAATTTTTGGCGACAAAATTAAATTAGCGGCCGATCAGCGATCGTATGGGGTCGCTGATATTAACTAGCGGCTAGATTTAAATTTGGCCGCTGCTATCGATCGATATTAATACTAGTAGCGACCGAATTTTGCCGTCGCTGAAAGTCTTGATCGCTGATGGACCATTTTCTTGTAGTGATAAGACTACTAATTTTGAGGATCATTAAGACACTCAATATTAGCTCTGAGTTAATTGTTAAAAAGAAAAAGAAAAACCCATCTTATAATACTATTGTTGAACTCACTTTTTTTGGGTACATTTGTTGAACTCACTAAATGTTTCTTATTTATGTTATATATCAGTAGTACTTGGAGTCAAACTTATACTACCATTTATAAGACTTCCATTGTTACTATGAAAGAGGGAAAATTTAAAAACTCAGTGGTCATATGCCACTCCTCATTAGCAATGGCAGAACCAAAACGATTTTGTAGGGGGTAAAAATTTTTAAACCAAGCGAGCCGAAATTATTAATATCACCACTTGCGGAATTTAGGATGTTGGCTTTGCTTAATTCCTAGTTTTTAGCAAAAACAGTCCTAAGCGGACTTTTAGCGAACATGTTATGTGCGCTACTTTAACAATCTGATTTCTTAACCATTTCTTTGTGTTCCAACCCGAATTCTTCATCCTTAATATTCCGCACACTAACAACTATACTCCATGACTAATACTGATGTAGCCACGTATTACTCCGCCAAACTATATATAGCCCCGTACAATAATTTTGATCCCACTGATGACTAATACTGGCTTCTTAACTGATAAACAGTGTCATAACCATTATCCTCAATTTATAATAACAAAAAAATTGAATAGAAGTACTAAATTGGTGCAATTAAATCTTCATGTGGAGATCTAAAAATAGCAAGAGGCATATTAATTAACAAGGGATCTGCTCGGTGAACCATTTAAGTATTTTAACAGGAAGCTTGATAAGATCCACAACCAGATTTGCAAAGAAACTCACCAGACCTGCCATTACAGAGCAAGATTAATTAGGAAAAACAGAGCACAAAAAGAAAAAGAAATCTCTGTTTGTTTTCTGCAAAATAAAATATATTATTTTATAGTAGTTCCAATCAATTTGATTTGCAACAAAATCAATACCCATGATTCGCCGACGAAGAACAGAAAACCGAAGAAGAATACTGCGCTTCTAGGAGTCGCCGAAAGGAAGGCCCGGAGCAGTGGCTGCCCCCCCCCACCCCCGCCACCCCACAATTTTGCCTGGAACCCTCGGCTACCGGGGGCAGATGCCCCCCCCCCCCCCCCGCCCCCTAGTTCCGCCTCTGCTCATTAGCATGAAAGTTCATGTAATAATCACATTTTTCTGACATTTGGTAATTTGAAATTGTCTAATAATCTTCCATCACTCTGTTGTTCTTCCTAGAGGTTGTTCCGTAGTCACCAGAATATGATCAAAGAACTATGAAGATATTATGGTAGTATTTTAAGGCAGTTGAACTTGGTACAACAGTAACTATGTTTTAAAAATGTAGGCGAAAATGCATTTGTGGCTGTTGCTGTTAAAACGTGCAAAATGACCAAAAATTACATGAATTTGTGTGAAATGTTTATATATAATCATAAATTAAAAAACAAGGAAAGTTTAAACTGAGGTTTATTCTGGAAAAAAGTTTTTATTCAGTTGAAGAACGCTAGTGCTCAAGATGTTATTCGACCCTATTCTGGTGCATGGATCTGATGATCGAACTGCCTCCAAGAACAACAATATAGGGCATATATACCAAACCCTATTTGACGATCGAACTGCCTCCAAGAACAAAAATAGGGCACACATAACAAACCCTCAAAAAGAATAAGAAAGTAGTTTTCTTTTGCCCAAAATACACTACAAAAAAGGGCTCATTTGCGACTGCCTATCAGCTACCGCATCGGTTGCAGTATAATTTGTATCTAAATTTTACTTTTCAAAATACGTACCCGTGAAGAAATATGTTGCAACTGTGATATACTGGCGCCCCTATATTTGCCTTTTGGCTTCTCGCCTTAAGGTGCACCAGAAGCTCTGTTAGTGGCGGAAGTCTTGCATTTTTCACCCAACTCTCACCTCACCACTGCTCACATATCTGAGCCCATATGGGCTACACATACCACTAGAGGCTATGCTCGTGCATGTACTACTCGCCCTGCCCTGGATGGTTGATCGATGCATTATGTAGAGCTTTTCTACAAGTAAAAACAACAATAATAATATTAAGATGGTTATAATATAATCCAACACTACTAAACAATATTACTTAGTTCATTAATTATATCATATGTCAGAATTTAAAAAATAATTTTTTTTATGAAATAGTTAATTTATGAAGACATCTATAAATACAAAATTTTAGGATATTATTATGAGTTATATGATATTACATATACAAATAAAAAGGCAATAATGACAGGTAATTATATGAAGTTAATTGCGACAACTATAAATGAAAGATACATAAACATGACAAGGATGTAACATACATGTATATATGTAATTTTATGTAATACAAGTAAAACTACATATACATTTTTTTGTCATTCGTTGTTTGAGTCATAATCATTTTGTATACGTATTGGAAATTCATAACCATCATCTTCTTCAGATTTAGTGTCAGTGTAAGTCAATAACTCTTCCTCCTCAGTATCAATGTCATATGGTACATATATTGACTCGGGATCTAATTCATCAGTTTCATCTCCGCCTCTAACTGGATTACTTCATTATTTTCCTCCATATTTATTATAGGAGGTCTATGTTGTGACGCCCCAAAAAATAGGTATACATCACCCATTTTGAGTCGCCAAATATATGGTACAAAATTCAAATACAATTAATTATACAATACGACAAAAAGTGTAGCTGTGAGTTTTAATACAAATATTATCTTCTAGACAATATCCAAACTCAATGGAGTCCTCATTACATTTATTATCACACTATTTCATAGAATAGTGAGGACTACTATAGCCACTATCTCGGACCATCACTCCTTTCCCCGACTAGTCCGGCTACGTTCTCATTTCTTGAAGAGAACAATGAAAGCAAAAGGGTGAGCTCAACTAGCCCAGTAAGAAATATTAAGACTAAGATAATGCAGAATAAATTATCGTTAGCCTTCAACAGTGTTAAAATGATAAAATACAATAGACATCAAGTTTAATTGCAACGGAACAAGCAATCAATTAGAAGAGTTAAGTAGAGCATGATATCTACTATCTTCTATGATTTAAAAAGTTTATCATCAATTTTATCGCTGAGACTCAGCTTAATAAATAATCCACATCATCGAACCATCCCTGCACTACGGCCAAGGATATTCATTAGTATCAGGACCACAAATTATCCATGCACTATGGGCTAAGGATATTCGTGTTTTCATCAATGGTCATTATCATGCCAACAACTGTCCATCAATGCACTACAGGCCAATGAGGACTTTTACCACATCATTTGTAACATTACGGTCATGATTATACTGAATAATCCCTGGTTATAATCATACCAAGTCCATTTATGCACTACGGACCACAGATGACTTTCATCATAATATAAATATGAGGATGATGACAATGATATAAGGAATCAATTAAAAGAAAGCAAAGGATAAATTTTTAAAGATTTATAATTTAATTTCTCCAGAATTCAATAACGTCCAAATTATCAACATGATATTGCTTTGTGGACTAAAATTCAAGAATAATATTGTATCAAAAATGATTTGGACAAAAAAGAAATTAATTTTTATCATAAATAGTACCACGGGTGAATAGTACCCGGGTAAATAGTACCCCGAGTGAATAGTACCCAAGTGAATACTACCCCGTGAATAGTACTTCGGGAATAGTAACCCTGTGAATAGTACTCTGGCATGAAAAAGTTAAAACTTATCAAGAATGCTCAGAATAGTATTTCCATGACAAGATACTGGATGAAGCTCAAATATCAAGGATATTCTACTAATTTCATGGAGTATAGAAGCCAAAACTTTAACAAAACGAGTATAGAATTCGAAATCTGAAATGAAATAATATTACTTACATACTACAGAGAAGAGTATTTTGACTGGTAGGGTGGGGATATTATTTCTTATGAATACTGAACAAAAATAATATCCCTTACCTTAAAAAGAATAGTATTCTGACTGGTGGGGCGGGGATATTCTTGAAGAAAACTTATAATGTTTTCTACGCTCAAAGTTTCCTAAAACTCGAAAGAAATACGCCCAATATTATAGAAGAAGAATTCTCTGATTCTGGTGTGATTTTCAATTCTAACTAAGCATCCTATTTATAGGAGAATGGAAGGGATACTATTTGATCACGGGAGCACAACTGAAAATCTCACAGATGAAATTTGAGAATTCACGGATTCAAAATGCAGACACGGACTGATTGCTGCTGATTACTTTCAAAATAATGCAACTTTATAAAATATATACATATGTAACCATCACTTTCATTCCCCCCACCAACACCAATCTTCCACCGCACACACACACACACACACACACACACACACACACACACTCACGCACCTATCACTTTCACCCACCACTTTCCACTCACTCACACTTTATATATATATATAAACACACATCACATACTTATATATATAAATTCCCTCCCCTTTACGTATACTCTTCCCCCCCCCCCATTTCCAAAATTATTTCTTCCACACGTGGGCCCCACATGTGGCCCCACCTAAATTATAAAGAATAAATTTCTACCGATTATTTTAAAAAATGGGTAAATGGGGGTCCAAATAATATGCCAAAATTTACAACAAATACTTCATAAAATCCCCTCAATATTTTTAACAACATTTATTCATCACTATTATTATTCGCAATATTTAACAACCAGATCATTCCCAGGAAAGAAGGGGCTTTCCGATAAGAATTTCTCACTATTGGCGCGTAATTAGGTGACCAAACCTCTCATTGACAGAACTTTCTAGACATCGTCAATATTGCAAATAATAATATGAATAACTTTGTCATCTCAATAATTGATTTAATAATATATTAAATATTGACAATAATTGAGTCAAATAACGTGAGATATTATGCAGTAATTATTGTAACAATAATTGAATATAACTGAGTGAGTTCTCACATAAACATCAATAATTAATATCGTGTGCTACTATGCAATCAAGCATATTACTGTACTTTTATCACCAGGTATTTCAACAGTTTAACGGTAAAACTTTTGTCGTTATTTTTATAAAAAGTTATTTTTGTCATTTTCTAATTTCGATAATAATTCTGTTATGGGGTCCACCAATGATTATGTCGTTGTACGAATAGTCCCTATGAAAACGAATATTCCTCGACCAATCGAATATTATATAACAACTTGCATACTTTGCAAAATTTGTAAATACTACCCACACCTATAACATTATATCAAATCCACACCATAATATTCAAAAATGATATTTATAGAAAAATTCATCTTTATTCATAAAAGTTGGGGTCTTACATATGTAACATCTCCTCTTAGTAGAACTCCCCGTCTACTACTTGTACACGACTGCGTGTGTGTGACAACCGTAATTTTGAAATTAATTTTAATATTTATTGGATTGAATAAATATTTTTTGATGAGTTAATTATTAGATTAAATAATTAATTGATGAAGTTGTGGTAGATTAATTTAATTATATGTGTTATATTTATTAAATTAATGTGGAGAATTTTTATTATTCGAAGTATGCGATTATGTGAGCTTATTGAATTAAAAGAAATATTTAATAAGCCTATTGTTATTTTATTTAATTTAATTATTAATTAGAGATTTAATAATTTAATATTTTTATTAATGAGAAATTTAATTATGTGACTATGTGAATTAATGAGAAATTATTATATTTTTTTAAAGTAAATTAAATAAGATATTAAATTTATTTTATAAGGAGTGTGACATTATTTAAAACTATATAATAAAGTTTTATTAAATTAAATGATTTTTAAAACCTATTCCATCTAGCCAAACATGGCACTATGGGAAGTTGAGGGCAGTTACCCATAACTGGGTAACTGACCACCAACGCGTCAGTTGATTTCTATATTATATACGTCTTCCTTTCTTTTTCTTTCATTTTTTTCTAAGTCTAATATTAAGCAGAGAGAGATACAGAGAGAGTTGAGAAAATTTTGAGAGAGATTGGGAGAAACTCTGTGATTGAAGTAGAGAGAATTGTCAATTTATCTAATCTACACTTGGATAATCTCTTCAACCCAATTTATATATTTTACGTCTTTTAAAGTTTTCATGAATATGGTTTTATTCATCCTGTAATTCTCTAAAATTGGGAAATTTTGTTGTTATGAGAATATATGTAATAATTCGAGTTGTATGGCATGTTTTATATATATTGTGTGTTTCCATATCATCAATTTCATAAGATTACAACGTATGATTATGTCTTGTTATTTCAAAAATTTACAGAGTACGTATACGTGACTTTTATATGTCAAATATAATTTATTTTGCAAAATTCACACATTGATATGATTATGCATGTTAAAATGAACAAAATGAAACTTGAATGGTTGGATTTGGCTTTATAATGAATCCGTAGCATTAAAATTCATGTTTTTGTTCAAGAACTTCAAGAACATCAAGAACAATCCAATTTGCATGCTTTAATTCTGTGATTATGTGTTTTAATGGGTGAAAATCACTCCAATGATGTTAAGTATTGATTATTTATGAATTCTAGCATGTGGGTATATCTAAATTCGTGTAAAAATAAGTTGCTTGGAAATTTTTAGTCGTGTTCTGCAATTTTCGCGAATTGCAGAAACTGGAACTGGAGTCTCGCGCCGCGGCGCCAACTCCTAGTTCTTTTCCCCGCATATAACGCTTAGTGTCGTTTGCGGTATACGGTATGCATTGGCTAAGAGTTAAGATAAAAAAGTGGCAAAATACCACTTAGCAGAATGGTCAGAAATGAGTTTTTAAAAGTGTACAAGTATGGAAATGTGATAGCAACTTAGTCTAATGATTATAAAGACTTGTTAGACCTATAATGAGATGTTAAAATAAATTCTTAACATGTCCATAACACAATTACGTGTGGATTGAATGATCAAATGCATAGTTAGTTTATTTTTCGTGAAGTCTTAATTTTACACTAAGTGCAATAATTGACTAAGTATAGTCCTGAATTTGAGTTAAACAAAGAGTAAAGTTATGATGTTAGTACGTTATTATTGAATGGTATCGTGAACGTAATTGGTATGTAGGATTTAATTCAAAGAACGAGTTTGTTTAAGTGTAATCTACGCACGAGGCAAGTTTCTAAACCTTATCTTGTTACATTGAGCAAGTTTTCTAACTCTACATTTACGTTGAGCAAGTTTTTTACCCTAAACTTTCGTTAAGCAAGTTTCCTAACCCTACTTGTTATCGTTATATAAGTTTATTAATTCATCTTTTGATATTGAGCAAGTTCTCATTATTATTGATCAAGTCTGTCTTGTATATTAAATTTTATTAATCTTCAAGCATGATGTTGTTATACAATAATTATTCTATTGTATACCTTTTGAGATGTTATTCAAGTTAAATATTCGTTTACTATTAAACCTTGTTAGACTAGCAAACCCTTATTGATTCGACTAGTTCATAGTTGATGAGCGTTCTAAATTTCAGAATCCCTTGATGAATTATCCAAACCAAACTTCCTTTGGTGTGGACTCAAATGTCAAACTGAGATAAACATCCCTGTATAGGGGATTTTTTATGCTTTAGCGTTGAGATATTGTGCACAGTATGGTACTAAGGGCTGATCTCCCTAAGTACGAGAAGAAGAGTCCATAGTCTTATGACTGTTAAAGGTTTCAAGTATAAACACTTGACAACCTAGGACATAGTTCAAGGTCTTATGACCCTCAAAAAGTCTTTTGATTCTTGTTATTCATTCTTGATTCAAAAGTTGGTTTTTATATCCGAAGTTATTATTTCTCTCGCATGTTATTATTCATTGTTATATTGTTATACTTGTGGGCAATCGTGCTCACTCTTGCATAATAATAACATTGCAGTTAAGAATGAAAGAGCAGACGAACCTTCCACTAGTAAGGGCAAGGGCAAGATTAGCAAGTAATGAAAACTGTTATTATTGTGGTTATGTAATGTAATTAGTATTGATGTTACTTAAGACTTATTTGTTTATGTTTTCCGCACAGATGATTTAAGGTTAGAGTAACCTGGGATTTATTTAATTATGCAGTTGGTGTAACCCCATAAGGGGAGAGATTTATTATTTATTTTTATCTATTGCATGGTTTGCATTTATTTATAGGTAGATAGATAGATGATGTTTGTACAGTGAACACTAAATCCTGTGGAAATGGAAGTACCGGATTTGGGGGTGTCACAGTGTGAGAGTATGAATTACAACTAGTCTATTTACAAATGGTTTATCCCTTTTCCTAACATGACTAGGAATGTAGTATACTTGTACCGTTTGTGTTGGAAACACAAATGGTGCATTTATATACGTGGACCTATGGAGGTTAATATCGACGATTCCATGTCTATCGACATATATCCCCTTTTCTGAATTAAACCAACGACACTTGAACAAGTTAATCTTACCTTCATAAGTACTATTATATGACAACTCTATGATTTCCTCCAACTCCCTATAAAAGGCACAAACAATCTCATTGTAACAATCTCCTTGAACACAAATTCAAGCATTAATTATTCTTTTACCGCGAGCACATGCCTTTGTATCAAATTCACAACCATTTATTTTTTAACTGTTGCGGCTGACTTGTTCCCTGTCTGGGCACATAGCTAGGACTTATACACTTGGAGGAACCGTTCCCTCATTAAGAGTTTACAAAATTTCTGTTAAATTAAATAAATTTATAAATTAATGTTGTATATGTCATGCTTAATTAACTTAACTTACTTTGTCCTTTAGCTAAAGTGCAAATTTTTTATCACGACTGAATTGAATATCTTTATCAATTATACCGGGCGGATTCACTTTTAATTCGTCATCGTATGATCTATACAATTTATAAACATTAACATATTGGAATGTATGAGATTGCAGGTTAAGATATAGGTCCAATAGATATGAATTTTACAAGTGTACCTCATAAATTCGTCAATCTCCTGGCAATTGAGAAGAATGTAAGTATGCACAATATGTAATTCTTGCTCAAAGAGGAATATGTGCTTCCCTTTTCTATACGTGCCACCTAGTAGGCCAAATACAAAAATTTAACCATTTTGTTCAACATTACCCCCATCATTATATCTCCAAACTCGGTTGGCCTTTGTCAAGACTTCGCCGGGAAAATAGTTTAAGACAAACGTAGATATCTCATCGAAACTGTATGCCTCACATGTCGACCCCTCGACGTAAGCTCTATTCTTCACCTTCCTCTTAAGGTTTCCCATCACCCTCTCGAAAGGGTACATCAATCTATATTAAACTGGACCACCAACAAGAGTTTTATAGGGTAGAAAGATTTGCAACTGCTCCACGGAGTCAAAAAAACCAGGTGGGAATATTTTTTGAAGCTTACACGTGATCTCAATGATGTTCTTCTCAAGTACAAACATGCCTGTTTCATTTAATAGTTTTGAACATATGTCTCTCAAGAAATGACTAAGATCAGTCAAATCTTCCCATATTAGTTTATCAAGTAGATCCTGAAATGCTATAGGCATGAGTCTCTCCATGAACACATGACAGTTATGACTCATCATTCCTTACAATTTTTCACCCGTAACACACTTTGCAATGTTTATCGCATATCCATATGATAGTTTCATAGACTTAATCCATGTGCACATATCTTCAACCTATTTTTGGACAATGTGTACCTTGCATGTGGTTTGACCATCTTACCATTAGGAGATTCAAAAAGTTCTAATCCATGACGCTTACAAATATCTTTCATGTCCAACCGTGCCTTATCATTATCTTTCGTGCGACGCCCCCAAAATAGGTATACATCACCCATCTTGGGTCGCCAAATACTAGGTACTGAATACAAATACAAACTTAATTTTATAACATGAGCTGAGAGTTTTTACATAAATATTGTCTTCTAAACAATATCCAAACTCAAATGGAGTCATCATTCCATTTATTATTACACTATTTTATAGAATAGTGAGGACTACTATAACACCATCTCGGACCATCACTCCGCTCCCTGACTAGTTCCGGCTGCGTTCTCATTTCCTGAAGAGAACAATGGAAGTAAAAGGGTGAGCTCAATTAGCCCAATAAGAAATACTATGACTGAGATAATGCAGAATAAGTTATCATTTGTGAGATCCCGAATTTTATGAAATAAAAGTATTCAATTTTCTTATTTTGGGTAAATAGTTAAATTGATAAAAGTTTAAAGTTAAGGGTGATATTTGAAAAGTTTTCAAAGTAAGCAAGTTATCATAAAATAATCGGCAGTAAAAGTACAGTAATACGCGTGGTTGCATAGTAGTACACGGTATTGATTATTGATGCTTACGTAAGAAGTCAATTAGTTATACTCAATTATTGCTACAGTAATTGCTGCATCATATCTCTCATATTATTGATTGAATTATTGTCACAGTATCATCTATATAATATGTTATATTATTAAATCAATAATTGAGACGACAACGTTATTCATATTATTATTTGCAATATTGACAATGTCTAGAAGTTCTGTTAAGGAGAGGTTAGATAATCTAATTGCGCGCCAATAGGGAGAAATCCTTATCGGAAAGCCCCCTCTTTCCTGGGAACGACCTGGTTGTTAAATATTGTGAGTTATAATATTAATGATGAATAAGTTCGTGTTGATTAAAGATGAAATTGATAGTTCCATTGTGTGGGAATTATTAGTGTTAGTGGAAATCAACATTTATTTTGATAATAATTGATGTCTGGAGGTTATATTGACCAATCGGGTAATTCATCGGATAAATGAGCAATTAACTGCTATTAATTCATATACTTATAACTATGTGTTCACATGTGTGTACTATTGATTCACATGATTTACTATTAGGGGAGTTGGTGCAATATTGATAATACTTGCATAACTAAATTAAAAATGAAGGTATAGATGAAGGTACTATATTGTAATTATTTTTTTTACATGTTTAAAACTATTGAGTCACATGATTTACTATTTATTCACATGATTTACTAATCATATAAACACAATCTAAAGGTTTATTCATGCATTTCTAAGCCATACTAACATGCTTGCAAAGTTAGAATATACATCATGTAGTGGTCATGCATTTTAGCTCACTAGGCTAAGCTTTTTCTTGAAAATATTTCTAACACAAGGCTTAATAAGGTAGTTATGAACAAAGGGACTACGTACATTCTAGCATGCTCACCTAAGTGTAAAATCAGTTATGTATAGCTTACTAGGTTCAAAATTTGCAGAACATGATCTCTAACATAGTTTGTTTTCAAAACTTAAAGTCCAAATCTCCATTTAAACCATATGTCTTCATTAATCATGCAAGTCTATTAAAACATGCCCAACTTAGATTCATATACTTATACATACACCTTAAACAAGCTTTCATGCTAGTTTAAGCCATAATGGTCGATAAACACATAGAAGATTTCAAAAATGTAAGTTCCAATGAATTGATGGCAAGCGTAATTGCGTCGGCGCCTTAGTTTAATAATGGCGCAATTTACCAAGTGCGATTCAGTGCGTAAGCGAGACTACATTTTGCGAGTCTTAGCCAACTCGATTTCCTTGACATCAAACATGTCCCAAATCATTCCTAAAGTGTTCATACATGCTAGTAAAATTCCTAAACAACTTATAACATGTTTACTCATATCAATTAACAAATGAATTCAAGAAATTTTAAGAATCAAACAAACCCATCTCAAGAACATAGATAAAAATTATACCTTCTTAAGCTTTAATTGGACTTCCCACAAACTGAATAAGCTTCTACAATTGCTCAACCACTTGAATGCTTCACTTAGACAACTCTTAGCAACATAAAAATCTGAACTCAAGCTTAATTTACAGAGAAAGCATGGACTAGTCATTGGCTTTACACAATTTTGGAGCCCTTGGTGCAATGACAAGACACATAGGTTCATGAAGAGTAGTTTAACAACCATTACCAGCCACTTAGCTTAACAATGATCTCCTATAATTTAACAACTAGAAAGTTTACGCAATAGAGTTTCAAGTTACTGTTCATTATACTTGGTGACACTTATTATGGGACAAGAGAGAAAATCCCAACATTCTTGATATCTAGGCTTGGTTTGGTCTACTTAATTTCCCACAATGAAATTTAAATGTACAATTGTTACCATATTAGGAATTTTAGGGATAAATTATACACTCACATCATATAGTCCATGTACATTAAATATACTCAATAAAATAATGCAGTCAGATATTATTGTCCGGGTAGTTCCATAATTATCTCTGCCACTCATATAACCATATTATAACCTTATTATATTAATAACTTATTTATTTATGTTAAATAAATAAATTTATTCCTTCCTTGATTAATCACCACTTAATATAATATAGTTTCATAGATCTTAATATATAGTCACACTACCTTTATATAGTATGGTTGTATCATTGCTCATATGCATTTAACTATTAATATAATATTATTATATTACTAACTTACTTATAAATAATTTATTCACTTCCTTGATTAATTAACATCAATATAATTTAATCCCATCATCGTTGATTAATGTATTTATGGATTTCCATAACCATTACTTATCCATATAATGTATTGCAAATAATAGTAATCACACATTATTAGTTAATTACTAAGAATTCAATATTCTACCACAAACATTATCAATTAATTAGTATAACAATTAAAAATTAATATTGGTTATTTGTACACTTTATTTCATAGATTATTAATGTCACACACATCATAGAATTGTTCCATTTAATTTTCAAAGTAGAAGAAAATAAATTTTCTCCAATGACCTTTGGGCGCAATTGCGTTAGTTTATCTTCTTTGAGACAACGCAATTGCTGTAGTGCCTCGACGATTACCAAGACTAGTTTAGCTTAAGCCAGTGTCAACTCCTATTGTCATACTCGTCTTAGACGACATGAATTAATGTCCACAAGAGTAATATTACAAGTCTACTAGCATATTGACTACTTATATGAAATCACATTATCAACACGATTAATCTTCTTAACTCTCGCTTAATTTGCTTAACGAATTTCCTCGTTTCACAATATGCCACACAAGGCATTTCACAATCCTCATTGTCACTTAACACATCTTAATACGCATCGATTAAACATGAATCAATTGATTTAATTGACTCACAAAATAATAATACTTATATTCACAGGAATATCATTTCCATTACATATTCATTTAATAATACGTGAAAATTCTCGGGTATTATATCCTCCCCCCTTATAAAAATTCCATCCCAGAATTTCTACAAGGTTACACAAAATAGATGGGGATAATCCCTCATCATCCTATCTTCTAACTCCCATGTTGCCTCCTCGACATCGTGGTTACGCCAAAGTACTTTTACAGAAGAAATAACTTTATTCCTTAAAGTTTGTTCTTTCTATCTAGAATTTGGACAGGAATTTCTTCGTACGCTAAATTTTTTTCCACTTGAATGGGTTCATAAGAAATCATATGTTTGTAGTCGGGCTTGTATGGACGCAACACGGATATGTGAAACATGTTATGGATGTGCTCCAACTCAGGTGGTAGTGCAACTTTATCTGCTACTTCGCCCACTCACTTTATTATCTCGAATGGTCCTATGAATCTTGGACTCAATTTTCCTTTCTTGCCAAAACGGATCTTTCCCTTCCATTGAGATACTTTTAAGAATACAAAATTGCAGACTTCAAAATCTCGGTTTTGCCGATGCAAGTCTGCGTACTTCTTCTGGCGATCTTGAGCTGCTACTAGTTTGGCTCTTCTCATTGTCACCACATCCGCGGTTTGTTGTACTAACTCTGGTCCGAGTATTCGTCGTTCTTTAACTTCGTCCTAACATAATGGCGTTCTGTACTTCCTTCCGTAAAGAGATTCATACGGTGGTATGCCGATACTCACATGGTAGCTATTATTATACGCAAATTCGTCTAAGGGTAGGTGGTCGTCCCAATTTCCCTTGAAGTCCATCACGCAAGTTCTAAGCATGTCCTCTAGCGTTTGTATTGTTCGCTCACTTTGTCCGTCTGTCTGAGGATGATAACTAGTACTTAACCGTAACTGTGTTCCCATCCTCTCTTGCAAGCTTTTCTTGAATTTTGACTTGAAACGCGGGTCTCGGTCAGAAATAATCGACACCGGCACTCCATGTCGTGAAATAATTTCATTTACGTACAAACTCGCTAATTGATTTAAAATGTAGCATATTTTGATAGGTAGAAAATGTAGAAAATGTGCAATCTTTGTAAGTCGATCCACGATAACCCAAATGGCATCCAAACCATTCTGCATGACTGGAAGTCCTACCACGAAATCCATCGTGATATGCTCCCATTTCCACTCTGGTATTTCCAACGGTTGTAGTAAACCACTCAGCCGCTGATGCTCTGCTTTTACACGTTGACACGTAAGACATCTACTAATGTACTCCGTAATTTCTCATTTCAGATTTGGCCATCAAAAATGCTGCTTCAAGACCCGGTACATCTTTGTGCCTCCCGGATGAACATAATATGTCGTATTGTGTGCCTCGTGCAAAATCTCCTCTCTGAACTCGACCACTGCCGGTACCCACACTCTCCCTTCAAATCTTAAGATACCTTCTTTATCTATTCAAAATTTTTCTACCTCATTTTTTGTGATCCTTTTCCTGATTTTCTCACATTCTCCATCTTTTTCCTGTGCTTCCTTTACTCTATCCAACAATGTCAGAGAAGCTTCCATTACAAATAACTTCTCTTCAGACCTCTCGGGTCCCTTCACTTCTATTTTCAATTTCTCCATATCTCTTATTAACTCCTCCTGAGTTGTCAGTTGAAATAATTTCTCCCTTCCCTTCCTTCTTAGAGCGTCGGCAACTACGTTTGCCTTCCCTGGGTGATAAAGAATATTACAATCATGATCTTTGATCAATTCCAACCACCTTCTCTGACGCATATTCAACTCCTTCTGTGTGAAGATATATTTCAGACTTTTGTGGTCCGTGTATAACTCAAATTTCTCCCCATACAAATAATGCCTCCATATATTTAACGCAAAAACTACTGCCGCTAATTCTAAGTCGTGAGTAGGGTATCGCTTTTCATAATCCTTCAATTGTCGTGACGCATACGCAATAACTTTGCCGTGTTGCATAAGCACACAACCAAGTCCTCTATGCGACGCATCACTGTACACTACAAATTCTCCCGTATCATCTGGTAATCATAATACAGGCGCCTCGCTTAATCTCTTCTTCAACTCTTGAAAACTCTCTTCGCATTTGTCGGTCCATAAAAATTTCACCGTCTTCCTCGTCAAATTAGTTAACGGGGTCGCTATCTTAGAAAAATACTGGATAAATCTTCGATAGTACCTAACTAACCCTGAGAAACTTCTCACCCCCGTCGGAGTTCTTGGTTGTTCCCAATTACTTACCGCTTTGACCTTTTTGGGGTCTACTGAGATTCCATTCTCATCCACCACGTGGCCTAAGAATTGAACCTTCTTCATCCAAAATTCGCACTTAGAAAATTTTGCATACATCTTCTTCTTTCGTAGTGCCTCCAAAATAATCCTTAGATGTTCGGCGTGTTCTTCCTCCGTCTTCGAGTAGATTAAAATATCGTAGATGAAAACTACTATGAATTTATCCAAATATGGCTTGAAAATTCGATTCATCAAGTCCATGAATGCTACCAGAGCATTAGTTAAACTGAATGACATTACCAAAAACTCGTAATGTCCATAACGGGTTCTAAACGCAGTCTTTGGTATGTCCTCATCCCGTACTTTTAGTTGATGATATCCCGTCCGCAGGTCGAACTTTGAGAAACACTTCGCTCCCTTTAGTTTATCAAATAAGTCGTCTATCCTTGGTAGTGGATATCTATTCTTGATTGTTACTCTGTTCAATTCTCGATAATCGATACAGAGCCTCATCGATTCGTCCTTTTTCTTCACGAATAACACTGGTGCTCCCCAAGGAGACACACTCGGTCGAATGTAACCCTTATCCAATAAATCTTGAAGTTGTATCATTAATTCCTTCATTTCTACTTGCGCCATACGATATGGAGCTTTCGAAATCGGTGCCGTTCCAGGAGCTAAGTCTATTACGAATTCAATTTATCTAACTAGCGGAAGGCTAGGCAGATCGTCCAAAAACACATCCTAAAATTCACTCACTACGGGTATATCTTTAATCTCTACTCCGCTTTTTTGAGTATCCACGATGTAAGCTAAATAACCTACACATCCTTTCTCTAACAATTTCCTGGCCTGCATCATCGTAACGCAACACGATTGCTTAAGCGATAGGCTACCATAAAACACTACCTTAGACTTACTCGGAGTCTGAAGGTTCACACATTTGTTCTGACAATCAATTACTGCTGCATAGTTATATAACCAATCCATCCCCAGTACTACATCGAATTTTCCTAGTCTAATAGGAATCAAGTGTACGCTCAGTTCATGTTCTCTAATGTTTGCGCGATAATTTCGATAGACGTATTCTACAGGAAATATTTCTTTATTCGCAATTTCTATGTTCAAAGGATCTTCTAAACGTTCTCGGGGTGTACTAAGTTTATTAGCAAATTCTTCAGATACAAACGAACAGGTGGCACCCGAATCAAATAATACATAAGCATTTATATTATTGATTGGGATTATACCTGACACCACGTCCTTTGCAGCTACGGCGTCTTGGATGGTCATGTTAAAGGTTCGAGCGATCAATCAGTTGGGTTGCGCAGGTCCCCCAATCATTAACTTACTTCCTCCTCCCTGGCTTCCGCCAGCTCCATCGCTTTCTTTCTTCGGGCAATCCTTTATCTGGTGCTCTATTGATCCACAAGCAAAACATCCTCTGATCTTCTTTGGCTTTTGGCAATTTGGCGATATGTGCCCCTCTTGGCCGCAATTATAGCAAGTGCTTTTTCTCTTTCAGCATTCTCCCTGATGACTTCTTCCACATTTGTTGCAAGCTTTGGTCCTCTTCTTGAAGTTTCCCTAGTGACTTCCAACTTGGTTATTGTTTCTGTTGTTGTTATTTTCCCATTTCCTCTTTCCAGAGTTACTTTTTCCGTTGTTGCTCCCTCTACGATGCTCACTACAAGCGTTCTTATTCTTCTTCTCCTTATGATATAGACTCAAGGCCTCACTACCACCTTCCGCAATGATTGCCTTCTCTAACAATGTTGTAAATGAATCAATCTGAAAGACCGATACCTTATTATACAACCACGACTTCAACCCTTGCTCAAAATGTCTCGCCTTCCTTTCCTCATCTACAACTTGGTGCTCTGCAAATCGTGCTAGTTCATTGAACTTAGCTGCGTATTGCACCACCGTCATATCACCTTGTTTTAACTCTAGGAATTTTACTTCCATCCTACTCTTCATACTTTTCAGAAATTAATTCTCGAAAAATAACGTCGTAAACCGCTCCAATGTTATCATTCCTTCCCCCGCTCTCTGCTAATTAGTTTCCCACCAATAGTTCGCTTCGCCCCTCATCATGTATGTGGCAAATACTGTCTTCTGGTCTTCACCCACGCGAGCTATAGTGAAGGCCTTCTCGATCTCCTTAATCCAAGTTTGCGCAACTATCGGGTTAGTGGTTCCCGTGAACTCTGGGGGTCCTACACTCTTAAAATCTTTGAAGGTTGTTACTAGGACAGCTTGGAGAATGGGTGGTACGGATTCGTTTCTTCCCCTCAGAGCTTATCCCAATAAATCTACCAATCTTTGTATCGGATCTACTTGACCTCTCTCATCATTAACTGACTCTTCTGGGACAGTTATTCTACGTCTGGGCAGCATTTTCTGCATCACAAAATTTTCATTTTATTATCTAATTATAATACTTAGACACTTTTTAATAGAAAAGAACTACAAGTTTATAACACGTTTCTGAAATAAGATCATTTATATTCATATGCCAAATAGTTGCAATACATGTTCTTTTCTAGCATACTGATATAAATGATAACACATATCCCCTAATATCACAAAAGATGGGGACATACTAACTTACTACCCCTCTAACACTTTTCAGAAGTTTGGGGGTTTACCACTATCTCACATCTTACACAAAACACTGAGATTACAACAACATTTTAATATCACATATATAAAAATACTACACTACTGAGCTTTTCCCTCTAGACTCAATCTAACATCCCACACTCTACGGTGCTCTGATATTCCTTCTATGTGATGTGCACCACCATGTCTTGGCTTATGGTATGTCGGGTCTGTCCTTGCTCAGCTGGGTAATGATGTACCCCATCGATCAATCTCTCTATGGTCGTGCATAGAGCATAGCCCATCTTGTTCATCTTCCTCCTCTTTCATCGCACCTCATCTTCTAGATCATTTGCCCTATCATTGGCTTCCTCCCACTTCTCCTCGAAGTGAATCCTATCCATTACCTCCATCTCTAACTAAATTCGGAGAGCCTCCTTCTCCGCCCTCTCACTCAAAACCTTCTGCTCTAATTCCTCTAGCTTTCCTTCCACCTCAACATTCCTTGCCACCGCTCGGTGAAACAAAGCTCCCATCTGGATCCCTGCTTCCTTACGGTGAGCAATCTCTACCTCCATCTCCTGCATCACTAGTTTCCTCTGATGGTCCTCATCCCTCAACTTCTGGAATGCAAACTCTTTCTCCCTAGCCTCAACCTCTAGCTCCTCCACTCTACATCCTAACTCTAAGATCTGTTCTTCATACTCTCCTAACATCCGATCCTCAAAAGTAGCCTCGTCGGAGTCCATCATAGGCTCGGGTTCCTCCCCTGGATCATACTCCACCTCTTCCTCATCATTATCATCAACAGGGGCCACTACTAAAATAGGCTCCACTATCAGTGGTGCCTCATAGACTACATGGATATCACGCGGCTCCTCCTCTACTACTCGGCTAGGTCCTCCCATGCCAGTCATCCTACAATCACCAACATAAGACAACACAAACAACAACTCCATTAGAATGTTAAATAAACATAAGTTCATTGTATAGAATGAAGTTACATTTCATAACACACCAAGTCTCTCAAGGAAAGCTCTACATGAGTTTTATCTCCTTCCTAACTTCTAGGTTTTCTTAAGTTATACTCTAAGGACTCTCATGTTAGGATTGTAATATTCAATAACGCAATCAAATTGCATAAAAAGTGCGGAAACGTGTAAAATTAGAGTTTTAAAATTTTTACAAACCATATACCCGGATCACCATTTATGCACAATTATTAATTAAACGAAAAAGATGAATTATGAAATCATACCCTTGTAGAAACGAGCTTCCTCAGGTACGAGTTCACCTCCTACTTCTCCGCGATCTCCTTGAATCTCCGGGTAGATTCCTTCCTTTGATCAATGTAAGCCACCCAAGTGTATGGCCTCTAGAGGTGATCCACCAAGGAAAAAGAATTTTTCAAGAAGAAGGGGTATTGGCTCAACCCTAGTTTTTCTATCTCTATAGAAAAGGCGTACTCTCCCAACTGTTGGAATTATTACGTATGTTGTAAAAGTTAACAACCCTCTCACCCATAATAAGACTCCTCTTATTTATAGATGTGGGCAACCCACCTTAACAATTAAGGAATTGGGTTTTATTTAATTAATTAAATTCTTTTAATTAATTAAGCTCCCTAATCTTATTAGGGATAATTAATTAAACTCCTTTAACTAATTTTCCTTCCTAATCCAATTAGGAATAAATGAGAGTACTTATATTAAATTAATTCCTAAACTCTTTTAGAAATTAAAATAATAATAATTGTAATAATATTAATAAGTCTCCTCTTATTAATTTATATTTAATATTTCTAAAATATTAAATAATAAATATTAAGCTATTTAATTTATTCTATCACCATAGATTAAATTAAATATACTTAACATATTATTACGATTATGCCATTAACTTCTTAAATAATTATTCTTCCTTTTATGGTGTGACCCTTTAGGTTCTCCATATTAAACCTAGGTTGTGAATAAATCAATTAGAACAATTCTAATCTTATTTAAATAAATAAATTAAACAATTAATTTATTTAAATAAATAAATATTATTTATTCTCTAGATAGGGATAAGCCTCCCTAGCGATCAATGACTTTCCGAGATAATATAGATTTCAACATTAATCATAAAAGAACCTTTGAGTAAATAGTTACCAAATGACAATTCAATCCTTCCACCATACAATGTCCCAATTAAATATAAGACATGGAATTCTTTGTCAAGTCTTATTTTATTTAATTATATGTATTTCGACTCTTAAATGCACAACTCAAATAATGCAAATTAGAAACTCCTTTCTAATTTCATTACGCCTTGCCAAGGACTCTTTGGGTTGTCATTTATCGAATCACATAGGAAATTTCTCTTCTTTTATTAGAAGTGGTAGATTCTTTATTGATCATACATTATCTCCATGTACAACTTATTATACCCAAGCATACCCTTTGATATACCCTAAGGGTCTTAAGGAATAAGTCAAAGTATAACTCATCATACACAAGATACTATGATGATCTCAAGTCCAAAGATTACTTATACTACTATCACTACAGGAATTCCTATTGACAGGCAAGTAAAACTCCATTAGATATTCCTTAGTGAGCCACGTTCAGTGAACTTATTCTCTAATAAGCACCTACATACTTGCTTTAGTATCTCCACACAAATGATCATGAGATCAATCATCCTCATCCAATGAGCAAGCAACGTATGTACCAATCTATCCGGATTCACTAATCCCCAATTTAGTAATCTAATGATTGGGAACTATTTTAGTTTTAAGCTTTCTAAGAATTTAGATCTCATTAGAATAATCATCATCATTATTCTAAAAGCATTGCTTAAAACTATGAGTTTATCACATATTATAAAACAACATCATGTAGATAATTAGAAGCCTTTAATAAATTAATACTTTTTATTAATAAATGAATAAGATTGTTACAAAGTATATGCTTTAACATCAAACATGATTGGCTTGTGTGCATACTACTTTCAATCTCCCACTTGCACTAAAGCCAATCGTCATGGTATCTTATACTCTTCTTCTCTAAGTGACGATTATCCTGTTGTTGGATAAGCTTTAGTTAATGGATATGTAATGTTGTTCTTGAGAGTCCACTATCTCTATAGTGATTTCCCATCTTTTAATGATTCTAATAATCAAATGAAAGTGCCACAACACATGTTTAGATCCAAGATGAGACTTAGGAAGGATTCCTAGTTCTGTAATGAACTTTTAATCCAAACAATCAACTTGCAGCTTCATTTATAGCTATATACTTTGTCTTTATCACTAAACCAGCAACTCTTTGTTGTTTGGAACCTTTCTAATTTACTGCACCACTGTTCAAGATAACGCTTTACCTTAAAGTGGATTTTTTCGTAAATCTTGGTCTCATTCGAAAACTTGAGTCTGTTAAGCCCTCTAGTTTTAATTAAGACCCACCATGAATATGATCACATCCTTAGTGTCGGTTAAGCACTTTAAGATATTTTTCACTGACTCATAGTGAACTTCTCCATAATATGACTGATCAACATCAGGTCTCATACATTTCATTGCATACATGATTGTCACTCATGCGACCTCTCTTTTCAGGAGTCTGTGGGGACTATTAGGAGAGATACACTCCAAAGCTCATCGACATGAGACATCTCTTGGAGTTTGCCATGCTAAACGACTTTAGCATCAAATGAATATACGTTCCTTGGGTTAAGTCGAGCATCCTCTTGTATCTATCTATATAGATTTTATCCCCAATTAAGATACTCTTCCCAAACCATTCATGGAGGAATGTTTAGACAACTTTATCTTTTCTGATTGTAGCATTGATAAGTTATTCCTCATCCGTAGTATATCAACATATAGTACTAGGAATGTCACGATGCTCCCACTTACCCTTTTGTACACACTAGGTTCATTCTTATTTTTGATAAAATCAAACTCTTTTGATTGCCTCATCAAAACGAATGTTTCATATTTGAGAAACTTGCTTCAATCCATTTCTCTCGAGTGTCATACAACACTTACCTCATCGTATGTAATCTGGATCATCATCTTCTGATGATGTGTACCTCATCATCATCATCTATGATGAATCCATACCTACTAGGTATCTTCTTGTATTATTCAGATTTACGATTGGGTTGTGGTACAACAGTCTCATCTATAGGTTCCTCTTATTTGACTTATAGTGTTTTGTGGTTCTTAAACTTTTCAAGATCTATTATCCTCCCACTAGCCCCTTCAATAATAAACACCTTTATTTTAGTATAAGGCGTGTTTCATAACAAACACCTTTTGCTAAGTAGGATTATAGAACATATACCCTAAACTTACTTTAGGATGTCCCACAAATTGTACTTGTTAAATCTTGTCCCAAGCTTATCCTTTGAAACCTTTTCACATAAGTTGGACAACCCCTTATCTTAACATACTTAAGATTAGGAATCCTCCCCATCCATAACTTTTATGGAGTCTTAAATGGATTTTGAGGTTACCATTTTCAGAGATATCGTGACCATTTCTAGGACATGACCCTAGAAGGATACTGGAATGTCGGTAAAATAATTATGGACCGCACCATGTTCAAATAGGTACGATTTTTCCTTTCAGATACATCAATCAATTATTATGTATCGAGAGGCGTCCATTATGAGAAAACCATTTGAGATGATCTAGAAACTTATTGCACAAGTATTTATTCCTTGATCTAATCAAAGAATCTTAATACATTGCCAATTTGTTTCACTTCTGAATTCTTTGAACCTTTTAAATAATTCACACTTGTATTTTAGCAAATACACACATTCAACTCTTTGAATGATCATCTCCTTTTCTTATACTAATTTGTTCAATATGCAAAATTATTTTCATGTAAGTCAAGTATACAAAATTTATTAAGTAATATTCGATTCTATACAAAACATTATTATTATAAATAGAACAACAATTGTTCTTAATTATAATACCAAAGATTTCATTGTCCAACAATAAAATGGAAATAATGTTTCCAACAAGAATTGGAATACAATAACAACTTATTGACTTAATAGATTTGCCGCACAGTAAAGTGCTAAACTATAAGTTTCTATAGCTAATGCAAAGAACCTTTGCTTCATTTTCCACATATAGGATTACTTATCTTTGTTTAACTTTCTACTTCTGCTTGGTCCCTTCATAAATCTATATTTATGATAACCAAAGTCGGTATCCAATACCCAAGTAAAACCATGACTTAAAGAAAAATTTATTTCAATCATGAACAAAAACTGTATTGTAACCGAAACTTCACTAAGCTTCTTTGGCTAGCCTCTGCAAGATGCTTCTCACAGTTTCTTTCCAGTGTCCAGGCTTATTGCAGTGGAAGCAAACTCCTTTGCTATCCATATCAGTTTTGTTCTTATTATCCTTTGTTTATGCCTTTCTATATACCTTTTTTGAATCGTTCTTCTTTTCAGAAGATCCTTTGGCCCCTACCAGTAAGACATGGTTTTTCTTGGTTGGAAAGTGATTCATCATTTTTCAACATGTTAAGCAAATCAACGAAGCTGATATCTAGCTTGTTCATATGAAAAATTCACAACAATTGTGAAAGGAGTCCGGGAGTGAGTGCAAGATCAAATCTTGGCTCAACTCTCCTTCCATGACAAAACAAGTTGTCCTAATTGATCAATCAAATTGATTATGTTAAGAACTTTTTGTCTGTACTATAGTGCCATTGGCCATTCTAGATCGGAAGAATTCCTTAGATATCTGATATCTATCAGTCCTACTTTCCTCACCATCAACTACTTGATGTGCAGGAATATAGTAGGAGCATCCATAGTTTCATACTGACGCTGAAGCTCGTTACTCATGGATGCGAGCATGATGCATTGAGCTAATCTGTGCATCATCTTGCCACTTTCTAAAAGTAGCAATCTCTTCCTCAGAGGCATTGTCTGCAACCATTGCAGGGATAGGCGTATTAAGGACATAAGATAGCTTTTCAGCCATGAGAACTATTCTCAAATTCCTTAACCAATCCGTTTAATTAGGTCCGGTTAATTTAGCATTTAATATGCTACGCAGTGATAGTAATTTAGACATTGTAAAATTCTGTAAATGAATTTGTAATTAACAACATTTTAGCATACATTCTTTTATTAATTACCAAAATAATTTAGGTCTTGTTTTAAATTGGTATCTCCCACTATTTTCTTAAACTATATTACCCTCAATATATATAGTTCGGCAAAATCTAATTAAAGATCTGCTAGTGAGAATAAGGATCCCATTTCAAATGTATATAGCCTTGTGGTGACACAACAAACTATATATAAATAAATAGGTAGACAACTTTTGTCAATTACATCAACTATGCAACTCCTTTTCTTTTGCCTCTTAGATTATTTTGATCAAGTGGTGGCACATTCGAATCAAAATTATCCAAGTTAAGTCCCACCTAGCACTCCATATATTCAAAAAGAAAAATATCATCCTTGTGGTGACACAACAAAACAATATTGTTCAATTTTCTTTATAAGCATCAAATGTGATAAATTAACATCTTAAATACTTAATACTTGCCTTGTGGTGACACAACAAACTCATATTAAATATTTAATACTCTATTAATTTTATCATGCTAGAAGGCGACGTTCGATATTCCAAATATCTTTGAACGCTTAGGACTTAATATAAAAAAAAATTTGAGGGGTTTGTTATTAATTTGTCTCATCTTGTTTAGCGCACATGCACATATATATATATATAAAATACGCGTCATATTAATTAACATGCGAAGCATGTTTGCATAATATATAATATATATAGTATAAGCATGCACATATAGAATACTATATTCTACCGGATTGATTATGGACTTTTATTATAGTTTGGTTCACTAGAGCCACCAAGTGAACCAAAAGGTCAAACCCCAGGGTGTAAGAAATAATATTTAAATATAACTATTACATTTAAACCGGGCTCCATTACAAAACGGGTCTTCAAGCGCTCCTTGCTCCTTGATCTCCAATTTTTTAAAAATTAATTCTAACTATTCCTATTACAAAACTATTTAAAATAAATAGAAACCTTGATCAGCAGTCAAGGGGAAGTACATAGGAGAGAGATAGAATTTACATTAAGAAAAATTAGAGAAGGCGAGGTCTGAACCCCATTTAATAAAACCCATACATTCATGCATCCAACTAAAATAAAATCCAATCGCATTGGTCAATAGTCCATAATCAATCCCATTTATTATTATACACATCATCAAATGCATCAATAAATAATATTCATCTTATGAATAATAAACATTTAATATATATATTGATATCATTTAATGGGCAAATTTAGTTAGTATAAAATCTATTTTTGAATCAAAATAAACTCCTTTATTTTAATCCAAATTTAAATTAAAATAAAACTATTTTATTTTAATTTATCCAATTTTGAATAAAACAAACTATTTTATTTTAATCAAAATAAACTCCTTTATTTTAATTAATTATGGAATCCAATTCCATATAAAAAAAATTATTAAAGGAAACACGGATTATCTTTCATATTCACAAATAAACTCCTTTATTTTGAATAATATGAAATCTTATTTCATATCTAAATAAACTCCTTTATTTAAGGAAATTAGGATTCTCTTTTCTTATTCACAAATAAACTCCTTTATTTTGAATAATATGAAATCTTATTTCATATTTAAATAAACTCTTTTATTTAAGAAAATACGGATTTTCTTTCCTATTCACAAATAAACTCCTTTATTTTGAATAATATGAAATCTTATTTCATATCTAAATAAACTCCTTTATTTAAGGAAAGATCAATTTCAATTCCAATTAGTTATCATGGAATCCAATTCCAACTCTAATTAGTTAGCATGAAATTCTAATTTTAAAATTAAAATAAACCTTTTATTTTAATATTAAAATAAACTTTTATTTTAAAAATTAAAATAAACTTTTATTTTAATTATAAAATAATTAATATATATATATTATATTAACCGTATAATATATATATATATAATATCCGTGCCTTCAAAAAAAAAAAATTAATTCGTGTATCTTTATGATTAAGCGAGCACGTGAATATGTTTTAAACTTCACCCGCCAAATGCCGCGTGAAGCAACATGATAGTATAATGTAACCTTTATGAAATTAACATGCGGAGTTCGACCACTTAATTGGGTGAGAAAAAAAAAAAACAAACGGATTTAGTTTTTTTTAATTTTATATAATAAAATTATGCCCAATTAAATTGTTCTAAACACATATCAATATATATATCAAATTAATATAATTAATAATTCGCATAAAGGTTTGGCTCGATGCCACCATTTAGTTTGTAATATTCAATAACGCAATCATAAAAAGTGCGGAAACGTGTAAAATCAGAGTTTTAAAATTTTTACAAACCATATACCCGGATCATCCTTTATGCACAATTATTAATTAAACGAAAAAGATGAATTATGAAATCATACCCTTGTAAACGAGCTTCCTCAGTGCACGAGTTCACCTCCTACTTCTCGCGATCTCCTTGAATCTCCTGTAGATTCCTTCCTTTGATCAATGTAAGCTACCCAAGTGTATGGCCTCAGAGGTGATCCACCAAGGAAAAAAGAATTTTTCAAGAAGAAGGGTATTGGCTCAACCCTAGTTTTTCTATCTCTATAGAAAAGGCGTACTCTCCCAACTGTTGGAATTATTACGTATGTTGTAAAAGTCAACAACCCTCTCACCCATAATAAGACTCCTCTTATTTATAGATGTGGGCAACCCACCTTAACAATTAAGAAATTGGGTTTTATTTAATTAATTAAATTCTTTTAATTAATTAAGCTCCCTAATCTTATTAGGGATAATTAATTAAACTCCTTTAACTAATTTTTCTTCCTAATCCAATTAGGAATAAATGAGAGTACTTATATTAAATTAATTCCTAAACTCTTTTAGAAATTAAAATAATAATAATTGTAATAATATTAATAAGTCTCCTCTTATTAATTTATATTTAATATTTCTAAAATATTAAATAATAAATATTAAGCTATTTAATTTATTCTATCACCATAGATTAAATTAAATATACTTAACATATATTATTACGATTATGCCATTAACTTCTTAAATAATTATTCTTCCTTTTATGGTGTGACCTTTAGGTTCTCCATATTAAATAGGTTGTGAATAAATCAATTAAAATAATTCTAATCTTATTTAAATAAATAAATTAAACAATTAATTTATTTAAATAAATAATATTTATTCTACAATAGGGATAAGCCTTCCTAGCGATCAACGACTTTCCGGATAATATAGATTTCAACATTAATCATAAAAGAACCTTTGAGTAAATAGTTACTCGTATAATTCAATCCTTCCACCATACAATGTCCCAATTAAATATAAGACATGGAATTATCATCAAGTCTTATTTTATTTAATTATATGTATTTCGATCCTTAAATGCACAACTCCAAATAATGCAAATTAGAAACTCCTTTCTAATTTCATTTCATTTGCCAAGGACTCTTTGGGTTGTCATTTATCGAATCACATAGGAAATTTCTCTTCTTTTATTAGAAGTGGTAGATTCTTTATTGATCATACATTATCCCCATGTACAACTTATTATACCCAAGTATACCCTTTGATATACCCTAAGGGTCTTAAGGAATAAGTCAAACTATAACTCATCATACACAAGATACTATGATGATCTCAAGTCCAAAGATTACTTGTACTACTATCACTACAAGAATTCCTATTGACAGGCAAGTAAAACTCCATTAGATATTCCTTAGTGAGCCATGTTCAATGAACTTATTCTCTAATAAGCACCTACATACTTGCTTTAGTGTCTCCATACAAATGATCATGAGATCAATCATCCTCATCCAATGAGCAAGCAACGTATGTACCAATCTATCCGAATTCACTAATCCCCAATTTAGTAATCCAATTATTGGGAACTATTTTAGTTTTAAGCTTTCTAAGAATTTAGATCTCATTAGAATGATCATCATCATTATTCTAAAAGCATTACTTAAAACTATGGGTTTATCACATATTATAAAACAGCATCATGTAGATAATTAAAAGCCTTTAATAAATTAATACTTTTTATTAATAAATGAATAAGATTGTTACAAAGTATATGCTTTATCATCAAACATGATTGGCTTGTGTGCATACTACTTTCATCTCATTCCTAAGGTTTATAACTATAGCTCTGATACCAACCTGTGACGCCCCCAAATTTAGACCTCCACTTGGTCACTCGAATTTGGTTTGTCACGTGTTCAAAGTAATACCATAATAACTAAAATAACACATTCACAACGAAAAATCTAATTTAGAATAATATATAATGATTTATTATAATTATTCCCCCAAGTCTCGCAACCTACAGTACTTAATAGATTTCATAATAGTATCGAATAAAGACCTATTACATAATCCTACTTAAGTTTAAGCATAGTCTTAATATAACATAATATTCTTAAACATAAAAGGGACAAGCTAGTCGGTAGCCTTGCCCTTGCCCTTGTCTGTTCTAGAGACACCTCCCTGTTCCTCCTTAATTAACTGAAAGGTTTTAAATAAGCAAGGATGAGCATAAATTGCCCAACAAGTAATATACAACAAAGGTGTAGGATATAATATCACAAGGTTTGAAATATCGAAGTGCCATTTCTAGGATAGTTCAAAGTGTCAAAATAACATCATGGATAAGGAATATCAACAATTCTTAGAATAAGAACGATAATTCAATATAAATCAACATATATATATGAATTCAAAGACTAACAATGTATCCAACTGGATAAATAATTTATACTGAGCAGTCACTAAGGACTATTGAACCTCCACTAGAGTTACCAATATTAAACTGATAACCCAAGAATATCAAGTAGTATAGATGATCAGTCTACAATACTTTACGTTATGCATAACACCACAATAATATTCATTCATGTGTTGGGGTTTCCAATGACATACACTCCCCTTACTAAAAGGGTTGTCCAACTCAGTTTTCAAGATTTCCGCACCAATTAATTGGTTTGGACAGCTTTTATAAGCATGCATATAGTCTTAGCCGAATCAAATGGCATCGACTCTTTCACAATATTCAAGAACAATATTAAGTTCATCATGAATAATAAATTTCTCAAGAATTTAAGCATACTAGTTCGATTGAACGAATAAGCGGGATAACTTACATTCACAAGATAAGTTTTAAAAGTAGGGTTCAAGAAACTTGCACAATGAAGAGTGAAGTTCAAGGAAACTCGCTCAATAATAATTAGAGTAAGTTTAGGGAACTTGCTCAAGTAAAAGAGTAAGAATTCAGGAAACTTTCCTTAAGCGTAGTTTCACGTTAATAAATCAACACTTTCGAATCCTAGTATAACGTATTATAAGCACAAGATGTTCATTAGCTAACACAGTCTTTAATCAAGCTTGACATGATTCAAGTATGCACATATGGTATAAAATTAGATTATAAATTCATCATGAATCAAATACATAGTTACTTCATAAGCAAATCAAGAATGCCCAAGTTTAATGTCTTTTCACCCATGAACTTTCACCATATAAACCAAACACTAACTTATTACTTAGTCCTCATATATATATGCATCAGTAGGTTTTAGATCACTTTTAGCAACATAGGTATCATACAATTCATCGCCTAAAATTAGAATGCGAACTTGATTCGGTGATCTTGTTAATTGCATGCCATGGCTAAACTTAGGGCCACAAGCAATTGCTTGGATCCCTACCGCCAAGCCAAGACTTAATTTCTTGCGCCTTGTGGTTTTTGTTCGGCTTGCTCAAAACAATCATACATGATATATTTGCCACGTTAAGGGTCTTTTCATGCTTCTCAAGTAAATCTAGGTTCCCTTTTATTACATATTTCTAAATTGATCATTTTAACCATTTGAGGCCATCCAAGGTCATGAAACTACAAATTCTATCATGCTTGCTCTTCAAACACACAAGTTAGTTACAAAAATCATATTAGACATGCTTGTGAGTATTCATAACGCATATGTGAAACTAACACAACTTTAGTTGAAAATAGGCTTCGTTCATGCTTTATTTGAAATGTGATACACAAGCATGGTATATCTATGGTTATACTACATGAGTGAGTATAAGAGTATCACCAACATGCTTATAAAATTCAGATTCTATTTTTCAAGATAGTTTGTCAATATTCAGGTTCAAAGGTCACTAGTAGGTTCAACATGTTCATTCTTGCTTACTAATCATATAAACACAATCTAAAGGTTTATTCATGCATATCTAAGCCATACTAACATGCTTGCAAAGTTACAATATACATCATGTAGTGGTCATGCATTTTAGCTCACTAGGCTAAACTTTTTCTTGAAAATATTTCTAACACAAGGCTTAATAAGGTAGTTATGAACAAAGGGACTACGTTCATTCTAGCATGCTCACCAAAGTGTAAAATCAGTTATGTATAGCTTACTAGGTTCAAAATTTGCAGAACATGATCTATAACATAGTTTGTTTTTAAAACTTAAAGTCTAAATCTCCATTTAAACCATATGTCTTCATTAATCATGCAAGTCTATTAAAACATGCCCAACTTAGATTCATATACTTATACATACACCTTAAACAAGCTTTCATGCTAGTTTAAGCCATAATGGTCGATCAACACATAGCAGATTTCAAAACAGAAGTTCCAATTGATCAAGAATCAAGCAATTGTTGCGCTTTGCCTTAGTTCAATAATGGCGTAATTTACTGACTGTATGCCGAAAAGTGAAGAAGGAGACTGCATTTTGCAGAGTCTTGGCCAACTCGATTTCCTTGACATCAAACATGTCCTAAATCATTCCTAAAGTGTTTATACATGCTAGTAAAATTCCTAAACACCTTATATCATGTTTACTCATATCAATTAACAAATGAATTCAAGAAATTTCAAGAATCAAACAAACCCATCTCAAGAACATAGATAAAAATTATACCTTTTTAAGCTTAAATTGGACTTCCCACACACTGAATAAGCTTCTACAATTGCTCAGCCACTTGAATGCTTCACTTAGACAACTCTTAGCAACATAAAAATCTGAACTCAAGCTTAATTTATAGAGAAAGCTTGGACTAGTCATTAGCTTTACACAATTTTAGAGCCCTTGGTGCAATGACAAGACACATAGGTTCATAAAGAGTAGTTAAATAACCATTACCAGCCACTTAGCTTAGCAATGATCTCCTATGATTTAGAAACTAGAAAGTTTACATAATATAGCTTCAAGTTACTGTTCATTGTGTTAGGTTTGTAATATTCATATGCGCAATCAAATTGCATAAAAGTGCGGAAGCGTGTAAAATCAGAGTTTAAAATTAAAATAAACCATAAACCCGGATCATCCTTTATGCATAATTATTAATTAAACGAAAAGATAAAGAATAAAATCATACCCTTGAAGATCGAGCTTCCTCGGGTACAAGTTCACCTCCAAATCCTTTCGCGTTCAATCTTGAATCCACCGGGTTTTGTTCCTTCCTTTGATCAACGTTAGCCACCCAAATGTTTGGCCTCTAGAGGTGATCCACCAAGGAAGAATAAAATTCAAGAAGATGGGTGTTATGGCAAAACCCTAGTTTTCTATCTCTATAGAAAAGGTGTACTCTCCCAACTATTGGAATTATTACGTAGTTGTTAAAAGTCAACAACCCATATCACCCATAATAAGACTCCTCTTATTTATAGATGTGGGCAACCCACCTTAACAATTAAGGAATTGAGTTTTATTTAATTAATTAAATTCTTTTAATTAATTAAGCTCCCTAATCTTATTAGGGATAATTAATTAAACTCTTTTAATTAATTTAACCTCCTAATCCAATTAGAAATAAATGAGAGTACTTATATTAAATTAATTCCTAAACTCTTTTAGAAATTAAAATAATAATAATTGTAATAATATTAATAAGACTCCTCTTATTAATTTATATTTAATATTTTAAAATATTAAATAATAAATATTAAGTTATTTAATTTATTCTATCACCATAGATTAAATTAAATATACTTAATATATTATTACGATTATGCCATTAACTTCTTAAATAATTATTCTTCCTTTTATGGTGTGACCCTTTAGGTTCTCCATATTAAACAGGTTGTGAATAAATCAATTAGAACAATTCTAATCTTATTTAAATAAATAAATTAAACAAATAATTTATTTAAATAAATAATATTTATTCTACAATAGGATAAGCCTTCCTAGCGATCAACGACTTTCCGATAATATAGATTTCAACATTAATCATTAAAGAACCTTTGAGTAAATAGTTACCGTGACAATTCAATCCTTCCACCATACAATGTCCCAATTAAATATAAGACATGGAATTCTTGTCAAGTCTTATTTTATTTAATTATATGTATTTCGATCCTTAAATGCACAACTCAAATAATGCAAATTAGAAACTCCTTTCTAATTTCATTACGCTTGCCAAGGACTACTTGGGTTGTCATTTATCGAATCACATAGGACATTTCTCTTCTTTTATTAGAAGTGGTAGATTCTTTATTGATCATACATTATCTCCATGTACAACTTATTATACCCAAGCATACCCTTTGATATACCCTAAGGGTCTTAAGGAATAAGTCAAAGTATAACTCATCATACACAAGATACTATGATGATCTCAAGTCCAAGGATTACTTCAGACTACTATCACTCTGAGAATTCCTATTGACAGCAAATAAAACTCCATTAGGTATTCCTTAGCGAGCCACGCTCAAATGAACTTATTCTCTAATAAGCACCTACATACTTGCTTTAGTGTCTCCACACAAATGATCATGAGATCAATCATCCTCATCCAATGAGCAAGCAACGTATGTACCAATCTATCCGGATTCACTAATCCCCAATTTAGTAATCCAACGATTGGGAACTATTTTAGTTTTAAGCTTTCAAAGAATTTAGATCTCATTAAAATGATCATCATCATTATTCTAAAAGCATTGCTTAAAACTATGGGTTTATCACATATTATAAAAACGAAGATCATGTAGATAATTAAAAGCCTTTAATAAATTAATACTTTTTATTAATAAATGAATAAGATTGTTACAAAGTATATGCTTTATCATCAAACATGATTCGCTTTGTGTGCATACTACTTTCAATCTCCCACTTGCACTAAAGCCAATCGTCATGGTATCTTATACTCTTCTTCTCTAAGTGACGATTATCTGTTTGTTGGATAAGCTTTAGTTAATGGATATGTAATGTTGTTCATGAGAGTCCACTATCTCTATAGTGATTTCCCATCTTTCAATGATTCTAATAATCAAATGAAAGTGCCACAACACATGTTTAGATCCAAGATGAGACTTAGGAACTATTCCTAGTTCTGTAATGAACTTTTAATCCAAACAATCAACTTGAAGCTTCATTTATAGCTATATACTTTGTCTTTATCACTAAACCAGCAACTCTTTGCTGTTTGGAACCTTTCCAATTCACTGCACCACCGTTCAAGGTAACACTTTACCTTAAAGTGGATTTTTCGTCATCTTGGTGCATCTCGAAAAACTTGAGTCATTAAGCCCTCTAGTTTTAATTCGGACCCACCATGTTTGCTCACATCCTTAGTCTTGGGTTAATAACTTTAAGATGTTTTCTTTGTCTTTGGTGATCTTCTCGTAATATGACCGATCAACATCGGTCTCGTATATTTCATTGCATACATGATTGTCACTCACTCATGCGACCTCTTTTTTCGAGAGTCTGTGGGGACTATTAAGAGAGATACACTCAATAGCTCATCGACATGAGACATCTCTTGGAGTTTTCCATGCTAAACGACTTTAGCATCAAATGAATATCGTTCCTTGGGTTAAGTCGAGCATCCTCTTAAATCTATCTATATAGATTTATATCCCCAATTAAGATACTCTTCCAAATCATTCATGGAGGAATGTTTAGACAACTTTATCTTTTCTTGATTGTAGCATTGGTATGTAATTCCTCATCAAGTAGTATATCAACATATAATATTAGGAATGTTACTGGCGCTCCAATTTGACCCTTTTGTACACATTAGAAGTCTTACCTCATCGAATGTAACTGGATCATCATCTTCTATGATGTGTACCTCATCATCATCATCTATGATGATTCCATACCTCCTAGGTATCTTCGGTACTATTCCAGATTTACGATTCGGTTGTGGTACAATAGGTCCATCTACAGGTTCCTCTTATTTGACTTATAGTGTTTTGTGGTTCTTGAACTCTTCAAGATCTATTATCCTCCCACTAGCCCCTTCAATGATAAACACCTTTATCTTAGAAGGCAGCGTGTTTCGTAACAAACACCTTTTGCTAAGTAGAATTATAGAACATATACCCTAAACTTACTTTAGGATGTCCCACAAATCTGTACATGTCAAATCTTGTCCCAAGCTTATCCTTTTGAAACCTTTTCACATAAGTTGGAACCCCTTATCTTAACATACTTAAGATTAGGAATCCTCCCTGTCCATAACTTTTATGGAGTCTTGGGGCCGGATTTTGAGGTTACCTTTTGTATATATGCAGCCATTTCTAAGACATTATCCCAGAAGGATACTGGAATGTCGGTAAAATCATTATAGACCACACCATGTCCAACAAGGTATGATTTTTCCTTTTAGATACATCAATCAATTATTGTGTATCAGGAGGCGTCCATTATGAGAAAACCATTTAAGATGATCTAGAAACTTATTTCACAAGTATTTATTCCTTGATCTAATCAAAGAATCTTAATACTTTGTCAATTTGTTTCACTTACAATTCTTTGAACCTTTCAAATAATTCACACTTGTATTCAAACAAATACACACATTCAACTCTTTGAATGATCATCTCCTTTTCTTATACTAGTTTGTTCAATTTGCAAAATATATTTTTCACGTAAAGTCAGTATACAAAATTTATTAAGTAATATTCCGATTCTATACAAAACATTATTATTATAAATAGAACAACAATTGTTCTTAATTATAATACCAAAGATTTCATTGTCCAACAATAAAATGGAAATAATAATTTTTAACAAGAATGGAATACAATAACAACTTATTGACTTAATAGATTTTCCCATAGGCATTGCTAAACTATAAGTTTTATAGCTAATGCAAAGAACCTTTGCTTCATTTTTTAGCATATAGGATTACTTATATTTGTTTAGCTTTCTACTATTTGGTCCCTTCATAAATCTATATTTATGATAACCAAAGTCGGTATCCAATACCCAAGTAGAACCTTGACTTAAAGAAAAATTTATTTAAATCATGAACAAAATTGTATTATGAAGAAACTTCACTAAGCTTCTTTGGTTAGCCTCTCGCAAGATGCTTCTTGCAGAGTTTCTTTCCGATGTCGGGCTTATTGTAGTGGAAGCAAACTCCTTTGCTATCCGATCGAGTTTTGTTCTTATTATCCTTTGTTTATGCCTTTCTATTTACCTTCTTTGAATCGTTCTTCTTTCGGAAGATCCTTTGGCCCCTACCAGTAAGACTTGATCTTTCTTGGTTGGAAAGTGACTCTCAACATTTTTCAACATGTTAAGTAAATCAGCGAGGCTGATATCTAGCTTGTCCATATGAAAAATTCACAACAATTGTGAAAGGAGTAAAGGGAGTGAGTGCAAGATCAAATCACGGCTCAACTCTCCATCCATGACAAAAACCGGTTGTCTAATTGATCAATCAAATTGATTATGTTAAGAACTTTTTATGCTGTACTATAGTGCCATTGGCCATTCTAGATCGGAAGAGCTCCTTAGATATCTCGATATCTATCGGCCCTACTTTCCTCACCATCAACTACTTGATGTGCGGGGAATATGGTAGGAGCATCCATAGTTTCATCTTGTGGCAAGCTCGTTACTTTCGTGGATGCGAGCTTGATGCATTGAGCTAATTGTGCATCATCTTGCCACTTTCTAAAAGTAGCAATCTCTTCCTCGGAGGCATTATGCGCAACCATTGCGGAGGATAGGCGTATTAAGGACATAAGATAGCTTTTCGACTATGAGAACTATTCTCAAATTCCTTAACCAATCCATTTAATTGATGCGGTTAATTTAGCATCTAATATGCTTTCGCGATGATAGTAATTTTAGACATTGTAAAATTACGTAAATGAATTTGTAATTAACAACATTTTAACATACATTCTTTTATTAATTACCAAAATTAATTAGGTCTTGTTTTAAATTGGTATCTCCCACTATTTTCTTCAAACTATATTACCTCACTTATATAGTTAAGCAAAATCTAATTAAAGATTTGCTAGTGAGAATAAGGATCCCATTTCAAATGTATATAGCCTTGTGGTGACACAACAAACTATATATAAATAAATAGGTAGACAACTTTTGTCAATTACATCAACTATGTAACTCCTTGTATTTTGCCTCTTAGATTATTTTGATCAAGTGGTGGCACATCAAGAATCAAAATTATCCAAGTTAAGTCCGACCTAGCACTCCATATATTCAAAAAGAAAAATATCATCCTTGTGGGTGACACAACAAAACAATATTGTTCAATTTTCTTTATAAGCATCAAATGTGATAAATTAACATCTTAAATACTTAATACTTGCCTTGTGGTGACACAACAAACTCATATTAAATATTTAATACTCTATTAATTTTATCAAGCTAGAAGGCTGACGTTCGATATTCCAAATATCTTTGAACGCTTAGGACTTAATATAAAAATTGAGGGGTTTGTTATTAATTTGTCTCATCTTGTTTAAGCGCATGCACATATATATATAAAATACGCGTCGTATTAATGAACATACGAAGCATGTTTGCATAATATATAATATATATAGAATAAGCATGCACATATAGAATACTATATTCTACCCGGATTGATTATGGATTTTATTCTAGTTTGGTTCACTAGAGCCACCAAGTGAACCAAAAGGTCAAACTCCCTAGGGTGCAAGAAATAATATTTAAATATAACTATTACATTAAAACGGGCTCCATTACAAACGGTCTTCAAGCGCTCCTTGCTCCTTGATCTCCAATTTTTCAAAATAATTCTAACTATTCCTATTACATAACTATTTTAAAATAAATAGAAGCCTTGATCGTGATCGAGGAAATGCATAGGAGGAGATAGAATTTACATTAAGAAAAATTAGAGAAGGCAATCTGCAGAACCCCATTTAATAAAACTCATACATTCATGCATCCAACTAAAATAAAATCCAATCGCATTGGTCGATAGTCCATAATCAATCCCATTTATTATCATACATATCACCATATGCATCGATAAATAACATTCATCTCATGAATAATAAACATTTAATATATATATTGATATCATTTAATGGGCAAATTTAGTTAGTATAAAATCTATTTTTGAATCAAAATAAACTCCTTTATTTTAATCCAAATCAAAATAAAACAATTTTATTTTAATTTATCCTATTTTGAATAAAATAAACTATTTTATTTTAATCAAAATCTTTAATCAAAATAAACTCCTTTATTTTAATTATTTATGGAATCCAATTCCATGTAAAAAAAATCTTTAATTAAAATAAACTCTTTTATTTTAATTAATTATGGAATCAATTCCATGTAAAAAAAAATATTAAAGGAAACACGGATTATCTTTCCTATTCACAAATAAACTCCTTTATTTTGAATAATATGAAATCCTATTTCATATCTAAATAAACTCCTTTATTTAAGGAAAAATAGAATCCAATTTCAACTCCAATTAGTTAGCATGGAATCCAATTCCAACTCTAATTAGTTAGCATGAAATTCTAATTTTAAAATTAAAATAAACTTTATATTTTAATATTAAAATAAACCTTTTATTTTAAAATTAAAATTAACATTTTATTTTAATTATAAAATAATTAAGAATAATATATATATATATATAGTATATATATATATATATAACTATTATATATATATATAATATAATAATCAATATATATATATATTATATAAAACGTGCACTGCCCCTTGTCCAAAAAATTGTTGCTGCCGTTTTGAATAATAACCAATTTTTTTTTTTTTTTTTTTTTATAGTTTCCGTGCCATGTTGGTTTTCACGTGGTGCATGTGAACCTTTCTTCTTTTTTTTTTCTTTTTTTTTGTTAAAACCGTGCGCCTTCAACTTGGTAACAACACAGGATTTTCTTTCCTTTATTTTCTAAAACCGTGCTCTAATACACGCTGCCTTGATTTCTTTTTATGTTGCACGGAAATTTTTTTTTTTTTTTTGAATTTTATACAATTAAATTATGCCCAATTAAATTGTTCTAAACACATATCAATATAATATCAAATTAAAACAATTAATAATTCGCATAAAGGTTTGGCTTTGATACCACTGTTAGGTTTGTAATATTCATATGCGCAATCAAATTGCATAAAAGTGCGGAAGCGTGTAAAATCAGAGTTTAAAATTAAAATAAACCATAAACCCGGATCATCCTTTATGCATAATTATTAATTAAACGAAAAGATAAAGAATAAAATCATACCCTTGAAGATCGAGCTTCCTCTAAATACAAGTTCACCTCAAATCCTTTCGCGTTCAATCTTGAATCCACATAGGGTTTGGTTCCTTCCTTTGATCAACGTTAGCCACCCAAATGTTTGGCCTCTAGAGGTGATCCACCAAGGAAGAATAAAATTCAAGAAGATGGGTGTTATGGCAAAACCCTAGTTTTCTATCTCTATAGAAAAGGTGTACTCTCCCAACTATTGGAATTATTACGTAGTTGTTAAAAGTCAACAACCCATATCACCCATAATAAGACTCCTCTTATTTATAGATGTGGGCAACCCACCTTAACAATTAAGAAATTGGGTTTTATTTAATTAATTAAATTCTTTTAATTAATTAAGCTCCCTAATCTTATTAGGGATAATTAATTAAACTCTTTTAATTAATTTAACCTCCTAATCCAATTAGGAATAAATGAGAGTACTTATATTAAATTAATTCTTAAACTCTTTTAGAAATTAAAATAATAATAATTGTAATAATATTAATAAGACTCCTCTTATTAATTTATATTTAATATTTCTAAAATATTAAATAATAAATATTAAGTTATTTAATTTATTCTATCACCATAGATTAAATTAAATATACTTAACTTATATTATTACGATTATGCCATTAACTTCTTAAATAATTATTCTTCCTTTTATGGTGTGACCCTTTAGGTTCTCCATATTAAACCTAGGTTGTGAATAAATCAATTAGAACAATTCTAATCTTATTTAAATAAATAAATTAAACAAATAATTTATTTAAATAAATAATATTTATTCTCTGATAGGGATAAGCCTCCTAGCGATCGGCGACTTTCCGGATAATATAGATTTCAACATTAATCATTAAAGAACCTTTGAGTAAATAGTTTTGTACAATTCAATCCTTCCACCATCTGATGTCCCAATTAAATATAAGGCATGGAATTCTTGTCAAGTCTTATTTTATTTAATTATATGTATTTCGATCCTTAAATGCACAACTCAAATAATGCAAATTAGAAACTCCTTTCTAATTTCATTACGCCTTAACCAAGGACTCTTTGGGTTGTCATTTATCGAATCACATAGGACATTTCTCTTCTTTTATTAGAAGTGGTAGATTCTTTATTGATCATACATTATCTCCATGCATAACTTATTATACCCAAGCATACCCTTTGATATACCCTAAGGGTCTTAAGGAATAAGTCAAAGTATAACTCATCATACACAAGATACTATGATGATCTCAAGTCCAAGGATTACTTGTACTACTATCACTACTGAGAATTCCTATTGATGTGCAAATAAAACTCCATTAGGTATTCCTTAGTGAGCCACGTTCGATGAACTTATTCTCTAATAAGCACCTACATACTTGCTTTAGTGTCTCCACACAAATGATCATGAGATCAATCATCCTCATCCAATGAGCAAACGACGTATGTACCAATCTATCGGGATTCACTAATCCCCAATTTAGTAATCCAACGATTGGAAACTATTTTAGTTTTAAGCTTTCAAAGAATTTAGATCTCATTAAAATGATCATCATCATTATTCTAAAAGCATTGCTTAAAACTATGGGTTTATCACATATTATAAAACAACATCATGTAGATAATTAAAAGCCTTTAATAAATTAATACTTTTTATTAATAAATGAATAAGATTGTTACAAAGTATATGCTTTATCATCAAACATGATTAGCTTGTGTGCATACTACTTTCACATTGTACTTGGTGACACTTATTATGGGACAAGAGAGAAAATCCCGGCATTCTTGATATCTAGGCTTGGTTTGGTCTACTTAATTTCCCACAATGAAATCTTAATGTACAATTGTTAACATATTAGGAATTTTAGGGATAAATTATACACTCACATCATATAGTCCATGTATATTAAATATACTCAATAAAATAATGCAGTCAGATATTATTGTCCGGGTAGTTCCATAATTATCTCTACCACTCATATAACCATATTATAACCTTATTATATTAATAACTTATTTATTTATGTTAAATAAATAAATTTATTCCTTCCCTTGATTAATCACCACTTAATATAATATAGTTTCATAGATCTTAATATATAGTCACACTACACTATATATAGTATGGTTGTATTATTGCTCATATGCATATAGAATGTCAATATAATATTATTATATTACTAACTTACTTATAAATAATTTATTCACTTCCTTGATTAATTAACATCAATATTAATTAATCCCATCATCGTTGATTAATGTATTTATGGATTTACATAACCATTACGTATCCATATAATGTATTGCACATAATAGTAATCACACATTATTAGTAAATTACTAAGAATTCAATATTCTACCACAACCATTATCAATTAATTAATATAACAATTAACAATTAATATTGGTTATTTGCACACTTTATTTCATAGTTTATTAATGTCACACACATCATAGAATTGTTCCATTTAATTTTCAAAGTAGAAGAAAATAAATTTTCTCCAATCGACCCACAGGCAATTGCCAGATTTATCATCTTCTTGGGACGGTAGCGCCTATCTGAGTATACTGACGATTAAGACCTAGTTTTGCTTAAGCCAGTGTCAACTCCTATTGTCATACTCGTCTTACACGACATGAATTAATGTCCACAAGAGTAATATTACAAGTCTACTAGCATATTGACTACTTATATGAAATCACCTGATCAACACGATTAATCTTCTTAACTCTCATTTAATTTGCTTAACGGATTTCCTCGTTTCACAATATGCCACATAAGGCATTTCACAATCCTCATTGTCACTTCACACATCTTAATACGCATCGATTAAACACGAATCAATTGATTTAATCGACTCACAAAATAATAATACTTATATTCACAGGAATATCATTTCCATTTATATATTCATTTAATAATACGTGGAAATTCTCGGGTATTACAAGATTTTTCCCTATTGGCGCGAAATTAGGTGACAAAACCTCTCCTTGACAGAACTTTCTAGACATCATCAATATTGCTAATAATAATATGAATAACTTTGTCATCTCAATTATTGATTTAATAGTATAAAATATTAATATTTTGACAATAATTGGATCAAATAACGTGAAATACTATGCAACAATTACTGTAGAAGTAATTGAGTATAACTGAGTGACTTCTCACGTAAGCATCAATAATCAATACCGTGTGCTACTATGCAACCACGCATATTACTGTATTTTACCACCGGATATTTCAACAGTTTAACAGTAAAACTTTCGCCGTTATTTTTATAAAAAGTTATTTCTGTCGTTTTCTAACTATGACAATTATTCCATTGTGGGGTCCACCAATGATAGTGTCGTCGAACGAATATTCCCTGACAAAAGGAATATTCTCCGACCAAACGAATATACCCTGACACAACGAATAATTTATATCAACTTGCTTACTTTGCAAAAAATTTTACATATCACCCTTAACTTTAACCTTTTATCAATTAAACCATTTATTCAATAGAATAATAATTATAAGAAAATTAAATACTTTCATTTCATAAAATTCGGGTTCTTACATTTTGTCTTTCCCGTAACACTCATCACAGTGTTAAACCTATTGTTGAACACATTCTTCTCAATATGCATCACATCTAGATTATGACAAATTATAAACTAATAAGACAGTTCCCAAAAGATGCTTCTCCGAACCCAATTATGAGATTCGTCGAATCTATTGATAATGTTTAAGGCAAAAATCTTACCAAATGGGATGATCGACAATTTCATCACACGGTCACTCATCTCCATCCCCGACAATCGCGGTGCAAGCATATCATTGTCTACTTTCCTTTTCCTGAAGTGTTCTCTATTTCTTCATGTTAGGTTAATAATGGAGGAACTAGTATTTATTAGGCTAGAATGTGTATATTTACCTCTATTGTTAATCTGTATTTATAGTTTTGCTACACCATCTTAATAGGGTTACAATTCTTAATTAGAATTGTATAGCTCCTATTGGAAAAGGTAAGTACCATACAAGAGTTACTATTGGATATGGTTATTACATGGTGTCTTAATTGGCAAGTCAATGACCCAAGTCTATTGGGCTTAGGAGTTTGTTATGGGCGTTTAGGATATAATGGTCCGAAATCGGACCCAATTTAGAAAACCTATTATATAAATTGTGCAGCCCAACAAAAAATATAACAATATTAGTAGTAATTAGCTTTGTAATTTTTTAGAAAATGCCTCTTAGGGATTAATGTATATTATTAAATTTATTTATTTATTGTTTTTTTAAAGATAATGTAAGTGGTAGTATTTTTAAAAAATGAAACATAGTTACATTTGGAACTTTGACAATATAAAATGGTTGTGGCCATTGAAATGATTGTAAAAGCATACAAACTAAAACACACCATTACATTTTTCATGTGTTGTATTTTGTTTGTCAAACTCTTAATAAATGCAGTAAATTTTAATCTACTTAAAGAAAGGAAGTCGAAATTATCCTAAATCTTTTCTTAAGAATTGGAAATTAAATACAACTAGGAATCTTAGGTTCCTTAAAGTTCTCCAACTGCCCAAAATAAACTCCTACATGAAAAGATTTCTTCCACGTAGACTATGACCCACCAAATCATCCGGGCCCAAATAATCACGGCCTAGTATTGCCCCCAGTCTCTTATTATAAGGAACTTAAAATAAGAGAGTATATCAATTAGTTAGGGAGGACTTTAGCTAAAGAGTTTTAATCTGATGAATGTTAGTCCGTCCCAAAAAATGTTTATATGTTCGGGAGGAAGGTGTCCTTCCCGAAGAATGCTTACCCATTCGGGAGGGAAAGACAGTCCTCCCCAAAAAATGTTTACCCATTCGGGAGGAAAGTGTCCTTCCCGAAGGATGCTTACCCTTTCGGGAAGAACGTGTCCTTCTCAAAGTATGTTTACCCTTTCGAGAGGAACGTGTCCTTCCTTCAACGTGTCCTTCCCGAAGGATGCTTATCTTTTCGAGAGGAACGTGTCCTTCCCAAAGGATGTTTATCCGTCTTTATACCCCCGTTTTAGCTTTCTCAACCCCTATGGGAGGCATTGTCTAACCTTATACTGCCATAATAGTCTTCTCCACCCCTGTGGGATGCGTTGATCATACCTTATATCTCCATAATAGTCTTTTTGACCCTTGTGGGAGGCATTGATCCGACCTTATATCCCCATAATAGTCACCCCGACCCCTATGGGAGGCATTGATCCAACCTTATATCGTCGAATGTAGATAGCTGAAGACATAATAAAGCTGATGTGATATAGTCCAAAGTGTGCAAAAGTGAAATGTTGTTACCCGAAGTGTCATGGGTGAACATTTTGGACCGTCAAAGCACATATCAAGCTTAAATATCCTCCCCCAACCAACTTAGCCTAAATCTAATATAGCTCCAAATAATACCTAATCAACAAAAAAGTTGAGTAACAAATTTTATATTGAGTTAAAAAAAATCAATAAACTTCTACAATCCAGATTTTCTCAGTTCACCGCTTGTTCCATAGACTCCATCCATAAAATAGATGAACTGTCTGCCTACCAATAACAGTATGTTCAATTTTTTAATTGAATCATATGTGCTGACTCTGTTGGCAAATTGTACAAAACCACATCCTTTCTCAGCTGGTATTTTCACAGAAACCATCTCGCCGAATTGCGAAAAAACCTGTCTGAGTTCTTCATCGTTTACATCAGAATCTAGGCCTGACAAAATATGGTTATGGGTTGGTTTTGGTTTTCAAAATATGGTTATGGTTCCATTTAAGAACTAAAACCATATTAACCATTTTTAATATAGGTTGTGTGGGTTGGAACTATATGGTTATGGTTCAAAACCATATTAACCATATTAACCATTTTAAGATGTTTTGATTTTTAAACAGAACTTTTGAAAAATAAAATCGTGACCGTCACAATTAAATTAATTAAGTAATAATATGATATAAAAATTATTAATATAAATAATAAAATGCTAAAAACTATACTAATAAAATTTTAAATTAAAATTATTAATACCCTTCCATATTTAAATAATTTTTCAAAATTATTATTAACCTACTAATAGAAAGGTTGGAATCCAAAATACACCATAGTATAATTCTATGAATGTCGTTTAAATATTGAAACATATTTATAATTCTTTTGTAACTAGAATAGAAAAGAATTTTTGAATAAATAATTTAAATATAAACATTGTACAAAAAATAGTAATCAATATTTTGTCGAGGCGATGCATTAATCCAATATTTTACCTTTGATGTCAACCGTTGATTAAAATTGTTATTAAATCAACAACATCATAATTATATATTAAATATAATAAATTATATTATATTCGCTTCAAATTGAAATATCATTATTCATTGTTAAAAATAAAAATAAGCTATTTTTAAAATTGAAATTGATATAATTTATTAAAATTATAAAATAATTAATTTTACAAAAAAGTAATATTCGTTTAGGTAGTTTACACAATTCATCGTTGTGTTAATTAAAATTAAATAAATAGTATCAATTTTAAATTTAAATATTTCTTAAGTTGACTTTAAAATTTTAATAATAATCATATATTAAAGATAGAGGATTATAAAATCATTAAATATTACTAATGTCTTATAAATTATATTCAATTTTATTAATTAAATACATTAATAAGTATTATAAAGTTTATTTGATATATGTTAATATTAATCTACAAGTATCAGTGTTGATACCCTCATTATAACATCTCCACTCTTCGGGCAGCTTACTCTCACCAAATCTCAATTCTCAAAATGGATGGGAATATAATATGGGTTGACAAATGGTTAACTGGTTCAAAACTATATTTGTTTTAGAAAATATGGGTCCAAACTTTAACCAACCTGAATAAATAAAAATGGTTAACCAACCCATTTGGTTCCAGTTAATATGGTTTGACCCAACAGTTAACTAACTAAATTGCTAGGTATATCAGAATCAAACCCTCCCACGAATATTATTTTGTCCGATGTATCAGTCTCGAACTATGAACCATTTGCAGCAGCTCTTCCAATTCTCAAAGAGTTGATAATCACTATTTGTAAATCATTTGCAACCACAACCTGTGCTAGGTCTCCCTTGTATTTCCCATTCTCCACCCTGGCTCATGTATAGAGGCGGAACTAGAAGAAGAGGTGGCATCTGCCCCGATGGCAATGAAGAAGTCCAAGGGTCTAGGGGGGGTGGGGGCGGCCACCGACGATCATTCTTATACTTCGCTTCGATCTGTCATCATCATCATCTTCTTCTTCTTCTTCAGTGCTGTGTAGTATAGAAAATGGGGTGGAAGAAGCTCAGATCTACTCTCAAATGCCTCGATATGGCGCTGACCCCGCCGGCGGTGAGGTCGCTGTCGGATAAAGAGCGTGGTGACGCTTTATTTACGAGGGCCGAGCTGCAAATTGCGGTGAATCGGAGGTGGCGGGTGGACTCGCTGGTGGCGGACCTAGTGGAGGCGGTGAGATTGAGTTCAGATAATGCTAGGCGTTATACTTGTTGGGTCAGTGTTTTGTGATGAAGGGTTGGGCGTGTACTAATTTTCTTACTAGTTGGCTTTGGTCCAATACACACTATCACAACTTAACTTTTTTTTTTTTTTTAAGTTTTAACTGGCATTGATAAAATTTGGTAAACAGAGTTCTCTTTTTATGTTGATTTTTTTAGATTAATTTATTATATATAACATGTTTATAAATACACTTTTTATGTAAAAAAAGTTAAAAATATTTATTATTTGAAATTTGATATTGGACTTTTCATCCACTTATGATTACTTTGATAGTGTTATAATTGTAATTGTGAGTTCTTAATTGATGTATTTTGACGATGTTCAAAATTGTCAAAATTGACTGGATGCCATTAATTCTAATAGCCATTGCCAATTGATAAAGTTCCTCAATGAATTTTAATTGCTTTGAGAATTGAGACCTTATTTCAAGAAAATTGAGGCCACTGTTTCTATATGTGTTGCAATCAACCAATCGGCCCGATTATTGGTGTTCTTTGCGGGTAACGTGTTACTTGTGCGTTAACCACGATTCTCCTGGCCGATATCGACGTACCATTAATATCTTTCTATTTTTTTAATCGAGTCAAAATCAAATAAAAAGCACCTTAACTCCAACTCGCCGCTAGAATCTACACATCGTTGTTAGGATATCCCAGATCCGCCTCAAATTTTCTTTCTCAAATTTTGTTACGGCCCGCCACTACTCATGTACCCACGACAATACTATTGGACTTGCTTCGAACATTAAATAAATGAGAAAGTTCATTCTGTGGAACAGGAACCACTCGAGTTGAATGTATACTACAAAGACCACTACATGCCTCATTAACATCACTTTGTCAGCTTCAATATAAATAGCACCACATGCTCATTCAAACATATAAATAAATTAATCTTATACATAAAAAGGTCAGACCCACCAATGGAGTAAGCTACCACCACACATAATTTTGTAACTAGATAGTGGATAGTGTCCGATTCGGATCCCCAATCCCTACATTATCTACTTATGAATAAATATCTGATTTGGTATCCAATCTTATGCTTTTTCTGCAAAGCCAAAAATTATGAACAAAAATTCATCCACAAATTCGGGATTCGATGGAGCTTTTGTTTGAATCCACTTATAATTTCTTTATAACCGACGATCTACTCCACTCCTCTATCATCGGATCAATTCCCTCTGTTTGTCTTCGCCGAACTCCCTAACCTATTATTCTCACTGCTATTGTTATTGTTGGTTTGTACACGAAGTCGGTCACCTAGAAATCTAGAATTGGGAAGAAAGAGCAAGACAAGTGGACAACAATGATACAATCCTGATCAAGCTCTCATCAAACGATAATAACCCAATTCAAGTGTCAGTGGTTCATCAAATAATTTTAAATAATTGGGTTAAAGATTATTCAAAGGAGTACAATTCAAGCATTATTGGGCCGATCCAATTGTGATACACTCCTGCTCAAGCTCTCATCAAACGATAATAACCCAATTCAAGTCTCAGTGGTTCATCAAATAATTTTAAATAATTGGGGTGAAGATTATTCAAAAGGAGTAAATAATTGGGTTGAAGATTATTCAAAGGAGTACAATTCAAGTATTATTGGGTCGATCCAATTGGCCCATTCAATTCAGTCCATGCACGGATTTTATGTGGAGCATAGTGGGACTAATATTATGGGACATCATTCACGTGGACCAAACTTAATATTCATCAAACATCAAGATTGAATTCATTTACATGTGGGTCATGGATTACTAGCTGTGACAGCAACCATGTAAGCATGTGGGCCTTCTAAATAAGCATTACATTAAATCATGTGGGAATCTGATCCATAAAGCAAGTATATTATGTGGGTTGGATTACTAATTTATCAATTCTCATGTGGGCCGCATCCTATAAGGTGTAACATAATGGATATATAGGATGATATTGACAAGTCTTAATGGAATGAGTTGATTTTGGCAAGCATACACGTGGACTATAGATTACAGTAAAGGAGGTTGGCATGTAAAGGAGGTTATACACGGTTTTTTTCTAGCAACCTCCTACGCGTCAAATTAATTTCTTCTACACAACAATTCGCGTGGCACAAAGCAAGTTCACGTGGCGAAGATTTTTAGATTTTTATAATTCTATTGTAATTAGGATTCCTTTTTAATTAAGATTTCATTTTAATTAGAATTTCTTTTTCAAATTGACTTCTATTAGGGTTATAGTTTATAAAGTCCTATTAGGATTTGGATTGTTTTGAGTAGTATAAATAGAGGTCCAAGTTGATGTAATAACATACATTATTCATTATTATTATTCAATATATTTGTGAGTTTAATCTCTACTTTTGGTTCTTTGAAGAATTCACAGAATAAGTAATTCTTAGTTATTTCTTTTGAGATTGATTTGATTTTATCATATAACAATTCATAGTTGTGTGTGGCGTCTTCTACCACATCGATCGTCCGATATACCTGAGATTATTGCTTCAATATAAGTGAGAATTCGAGGTGTCATTGGTGTCCATTCAACACTTTGATTTAGAATCACGAGAATTGTACCAAGATTACCTTCTAAAGTATAATGAGGGGTTAAGGTGTTGCAAAGAATTCACCCAACAATTTGTCTTTAGAAAGCGATTAGGCGGCGACGACCACCTCACGCAAGCGTGCTGTGGAGTCTATCATTTGGTATCAAAGCTAAGCCTTTCTAGCGAGTTACTTATCTTTAATTTTCTGTCGAAATATATATTGTAAAAAAAAAGATATTAAAAAAAAAGGAAAAAAAAGAAAAAAAATTCATATTCTATTTTCATTGTGCTAACCAAACTTGTAGCACACCATCAAATCATCAAATTCCAACGAAGATTTCATACTGTTCCATCATCATCAATTCTAAAATGGAGCTACAATTTACAAATCTGAAGCATACAAGAGGAGTACAAGGCAATCGATCAGTGATTTTGTGGTATTCTGATAGTTACACCATCTATATATTTGTTTAATGATAAGTAATTCTTGAATCGATTAGTAAATCCAAGAATTTTGCTAGGGGAATTCAAGAAGAACCTATTAGAGAGAATATTAGAGGTAAAAGGCAAGAGTGTAAGATTATTAGAGGGTAAAAGCCAAATTTGAGCGATACACGAGTGATTCATTATTATTTGAGCGAAACACGTAAGGGAGTGTGTGAGGAAATTTTTTATCTACTAACCTTTGTTTTACAGCAAATGTATGGCTACAATTATGAAAGTTATTATGGATCTTGAAGGAATACTTTCCAAGGCAATATTGATCCAGAGGCATATCTGAGATGGGAGAGAAAAATGGAGCGAGAATTTGACTGTCATGATTACTCCGAGAGGAGGAAGGTCAGACGGTCAGTTCAAGAGTTCTCCGATCATACAATTATATGGTGGCAGCTTAGCAAACAAAAAACATGGGGAACGTCCATTCGAGACATGGGCAGAAGTAAAAACAGCTCGGGGTTCTTTACTTATGGATTGATATGACAGTGATTGACTTTAGTGGTTTGGTTGCTTGAATTCGCATAATAGGTTGGTTAGGAATATGAAAGCTAACAACCTTACGAAAATAATAAATTTTGGCATGATGAGTAGTTAATCAATCGATTCCTAAAATCACATCAAGGGAAATTATTTTCAAAGAGATTAGATCGATAAGTAACGTGAAAGTGTCGATTTGAATCAGCAAGATTTATAAATAGTGGAGGTAATGAAGGTTTCTCTTAACGGAGTTTCAACCTATAAGTCAAAGTCTAATTTCTCCGGAGTCAAATTTAAACTTTGAGCGCAAGTAAAAGAGATAAAAGAATGGGTAGAACTGGTATCTAACAAGGTATAGACTTCGCAAAAATTTATAATTAACTAACTCGTGCTAACTTCGTTCGGGTTACTTGCTTTTTGAGAGGTCACGAAAAATACTCTTCCTGAAATCACTGACTTTGTTTTGTCCGTATCCGCCTTTGGTGCCACCGTCCCAACTGGACTTGACTTTGGTGCACGACAAAATTGGGCTAGGTGCCCTTCTCTTCCACAATTATAACTTTCTTTGGACGGCATCACGCAGTTTGGACTGATGTGTCCCTCCCCTCCGTATTTGAAGCATATGATAGGTGGTCGTTCTCCTTCCTTAACAACGGGTGCTGGTGCTGACGTTTTTCCATCATTGTTGAATCTCCTTTTCTTGAAATGTCCATTCTTATTGTTTTGGCCTTGATTACCATCGAAGTGGTTACCATTTCTGGCCTGTTGATTCCCTCCATGCTTGTTGTCACCGCTTCGATGACTGCTCTCACTGGTATTATCATTTTGCCGGCTACTATCTTTTGGTTGGGTTGACTCATTATCGCGCTCCAATAATTGAGCCCTATTAACAACATCTGAATACAAACACAGTTTATGAGAGATAAGATATTGATGTATCTCGGGTTTCAAACCTCTTAAAAACATTCACATCATTCTCTCCTCATTATCAACCAAATGAGACGCAAACCGGGACAACTCAACAAACTTGGCTTCGTACTGCGATACGGTCATGTTGTTTTGCTCCAGCTTGATGAACTCTACCTCTTTCATGTGACAAAGACTTTCGGGAAAGTACTTGTTGTTGAACAATTCTTGGAACTTCTCCCAATTCATCTTCAGTGCAGTAGGTTGAGTACGCTTTACAGATTCCCACTAGTAATCCGCCTCTGCTCGCAACATGAAGGTGGAAAAGGGAACCTTTTGCTCCTCGGAGCATCCCAAGACATAAAATATCTTGAAGATCTGCTTTATCCACGTCTCCGCCTTAAGTGGTTTTGGCTCTCCAAAAAACTTTGGTGGTCCAAGTTCCTTGAACTGCTTAGCGGTGACCGTCCAAAAGTTGTCAGTGTTTCCACCTGTATTTTGGACAGGAGACGCTCTTGCCTGATGTTGCATGAATTGCATAAAGCTTCTGAACATTCCATAGTTCATCATTTGGTCAGTGTTGTTGTTTGCATGAGGATTGTTGCCTTCCTGATGCACATTATCCTGATTATTGATCTATGGAGACTCAACGGTCTCCTATGCTCCATTGATATTCTCAACATTCTCGGATGTCATTTTCAAATACTGCCACAAAACAAGAGTTAATTACCATATCACATATTATCCCCATACTCTTACCGACCAATTAAATATCAAATAAACTTAAGTAGGTCATACTAGCGAAAGAATTCCCCGTCACTCCCCTCCTAGTTCTTATCTCACATCTCAGCCAGGGATCATATCCCTAAGCTTTGATACCAAATGTGACGCCCCCAAAATAGGTATACATCACCTATTTTGAGTCGCCAAATACATGGTACAGAATACAAATACAATCTTAGATATACAACATGAGTTGTGAGAATTAATACAAATATTGTCTTCTAGATAGAATTTAAACTCAAAATAAGTCCTCAATACATTTATTAACACACTATTTCATAGAATAGTGAGGACTACTAATGCTATCATCTGGACCGTCACTCCGTTCCCTGACTAGTCCCTGCTACATTCTCATTTCCTGAAGAGAACAATGAAAGCAAAAGGGTGAGCTCAACTAGCCCAGTAAAAAATATTATGACTAAGATAATGCATAATAAATTATCGTTAGCCTTCAACAGTGTTACAGTGATACAATATAACAAATATCAAGTTTAACTGCAGCAGAATAAGCAATCCATTAAAAGAGTCAAGTAGAGAATAAAATATACTATCTTCTATGATTTAAAAGGTTTTTCATCACTTTTATTCTTTGAGACTCAAACAATAAATAAACCACATCATCTCTGCACTACGGCCAAGGATATTCATTAGTATCACAACCACAAATTATCCATGCACTACGAACCAAGGATATTTGTGTATTCATCAATGGTCATGATCATGCCAACAATTGTCCATCAATGCACTACGGGTCAATGAGGACTTTTACCACATCATTTGTAACATTACGGTCATGATTATACCGAACAATCCCTAGTCATAATCATACCAAGTCCATCTATGCACTACATGCCACAGATGACTTTCAACATAATATAAACATGAGAATGATGACAATGATATAAGAATTCAATAAAACAAGTTCAAGAATTAATTAATCTAGGAACCAATAATGTCCCAATTGTCAACATGATACTGCTTTGTGGAGTAAAATTCAAGAATGCTCAGAAGAATTTTTCCATGAAAAGATACTGGATGAAGCGCAAATATCAAAGATATTCCACTAATGTTGTGACGCCCCCAAAATAGGTCCATTCCATCCAACCCATTCTGAGTCGCCAAATACATGGTACATAAATAACTACAACTTTATTATTACAACATATAAAATGTGAGTTTAAATACAGATATTGCCATCTAGACAATATCCACACGCAAATAAATCCCCATCATAATTATTGATACATTATTTTACAAAAATGGTGAGGACTACTAAACAACTCTCTCTAGAACCTTCATTCCATACCCCGACTAGTACTCGCTACATTCTCGCCTCCTGAGAAGAAAAATGGAACAACAAGGAAAAGGGTGAGCTCAACTAGCCCAGTAAAGAATATTATGACTAAGATAATATACAACAAATTATCGTTAGTCTCCAACAGGGAAAAATCTAATAGAATACAATAGACAACCAGTTTTAAATTAATCTTCGCAGCGGAAATAATAATTCATTAGAAGAGTTAAGTAGAGAATGCAAACTACTATCTTCTATATATGAATTTAAAAGTCCATCGTCGATATTTTATCCCTGTAACATCAATCAATATATATCTGGAATCAAATATTCATCTTTTGCACTCTGGGCCAAAGATATTCATCGGTTGGTCATGTTCATCTAAACACTGTTCATCTTTGCACTACGGGCCAAAGATATTAATCCATCGGTCATGTTCATCTCAACACTGTTCACCTCTTTGCACTACGGGCCAAAGATATTCATCAAGAAATCATTCGTCTTTGCACTACAGGCCAAAGATATTCAGTAATATCATCATTTAGGACTGAGGATGATGAAAAATATTTTAAAGGAAATGAATCTAGTGAAACAAAAGAACAATTATTAAGGATTCATATTTTAAACAATCCAAGTTCAAAAATACTTCATAAGTAATCAAGAGTGGAGTAAAATTCAAGAATGATCAAAACATGGATACAATAAAGCTAGTATCCAGAATAGATATTTTGGACAAAAAGAAGAAATTTCATTTTTATTGAATAGTCAGATATCGTGAATAGTGCCGAGTATCGTGAATAGTAACTCGACACCAAAAGATAGAAATTTCACAAAAAAACATCTTCACGCTTCGTGAATAGTACTTCGTGAATAGTAACTCATGAATAGTAACTCGTGAATAGTAACTCATGAATAAGTAACCCAGACATGAAAAAGTTCCAAATTTGATAAAATTTCCAACCAATATTTCGGCATAATGATATTGAAGAAATAATATCATTTTGAATAAAATAACATCCCTTACCTCGAAAGACAAGACTTTAGTTGAAACACAGGATATAAGCTATGACTTGAACTTTGCACCAGTATAGCTATACTCAAAGTATACTCAAAATACTCACAAGAATACGCTCAAAATATCGAGAGAGAAATAGAGAGAAAACTTCAGTTTCTGGTGTAATTTTCAATTCTAACCTAAGCTCCCTATTTATAGGAAAATGCTTAGAACACCAAAGTAGAAAATTGAATATAATAATATTATTTATAAACAAAATTCCTTAGCCCACCTTTGAAATCTAATTTCAGCCATAGCACATGTTAAATGAGGTTCACAAACTCACCAAAAACGTTTTTCTCAAAATAATTAATTAAAACTCCCAAAAATCAATTATTTCGGAACTCTGAAACTTCAATAATTCATAATAAATAGCTCTTTTGTCAGAAAATTCGAATCTCGCGACTTTTTATAGGAAATTCAATTCTCTACAACTTTTCAGAAGAAAGTTTTTCTAAATTCCAAACAGAAATTGACCGAAATCCATAAACGGACGATTTTACAGGCTATAATCAAATTTCGGTCAATAATTGTGTCCACCAACACACAAAATATGTGTTAAACATTTAATGCCACAAAAATACTCTTCCTCCTCATATACTCATATATCCCACATTCATTATAAAATATCACCGTTAATATATTATTAAAATAATATATTTAAATGAATTATTTTATCAAGAAAATGATAAAATATTAATTTTCAACAATTGTCATTTTAAAATTTTCTCCATCTATATCCACATAAAATCAATAATTTCCTCATCATATAAATCAATAATTAATTATTCACAAATAATATTGCAGAATCACAATCTTTGGCAACTGTGTAGTCCTCAGGAAAGAGGGGCTTTCCAATAAGGATCTCTCCTTCTTGGCAAGCAATTAGGTGACCAAACCTCTCCTTAGACGTAACTTTCTAGACATTGCCAATAATGTTATCCAATAATATTATTCGGATAATATGAATTATTGTTCGATAATGGAAAATACGATTGTAATGACAATTTATTGAAACAAAAGTAATATAAAATATCAATGCAAACAATTATTGAATCAATAAAATAAAAATCGAATGAAAGAATTAATTCTGTAACCATTATTGAGTAGTGCCTTCTTACGTAAGAATCAATAATTGGTGCAATACCTGGTAGCTTCTTGTTCAACAACGCGTATTAGTGTGTTTTAACCATGGGGTATTCCACGAAGATAATCTGTGAATAACCACGCCGTTATTTATAAACAACTTATATTTGTCGTTTTCTTCATCCAATCGCTTTCGTTATGGGCCCACACAAGGCTGCGCCGTCGTACGAATATTCCCCGACAGCAAGAATATTCCACGACCAAACGAATATTTCCCGACAATAATGAATATTTTATAACAACTTGCTTATTCGAAATATTTGCGCATTTTACCCATAACTAACCACATTAATCAAATCCACCCTTACTATTTCAAAATAATAAATAAAGGAAATTCCTTTTTATTTAAAAAATTTCGGGGTCTTACAAATGTCATGGAGTATGAAAACCAAAACTTTAACCAACTGAGTATAATAAAGAATGGAATAACAAAAGAAATCACCAGGCATGCGATAGACCACACAGATAGGTTATTCCAACAGAATAATAAATAACGGAACAAGGTCATGCGTAAACGCACATACATGATATTCAACAGAATAATAAATAATGGAACCGGTCGTGCGTAAGCACGCGGACATGATATTCCAACAAAATAATAAATAATGGAACCGAATGTCACGTAAAATGCTTGAGCATGTGATATTCCAATGAATAATAAATAATGGAACTGTGTCATGCTTAAACGCATTGAGACAAGATGTTCAACAGAATAATAAAGAATGGAATAACGAGATGAATTTCACCATGTATGCGGTACTTGGTGATGTATGAGTTATTCAACATAATAATAAAGAATGGAATAATGTAAGAATTTCATCATGTATGCGGTACTTGATTAGATGTATACGTTATTCAACATAATAATAAAGAATAGAATAACAGAAGAATTTCACCATGTATGCGGTACTTCGCATAGACAGGTTATTCCAACTGAATAATAAAGAATGGAATAACATAAGTTCTCTTCATGAATACAAAAGAAATAATACCCCTTAACTTAGAAGAAACTGGATATAGGAGTAGTGAAGTAGCAGAATACTTTTTTTCTTTCTCTCTATAGTTTCTCTCTCTAGAGTTTTAGTGAATTCATAAGAAATAATGAAGGAATGAACTTCTATTTATAGAAGAATGGACTAAATAGTAACTAATTCATGAACGGTCCAGATTGATTTACTTTTAAACGGACGGTCCATATTAATTTACTATGTAGTATTAATAAAATATTCTAATAAAACAAAATATTTTAAATAAAATATAATATATTCTATTTATAATCTAATAAAAGCGAATAACTTTATAAAAGTATTACATTTTATATAAAAAAGATTTTACTATGCAAATACTATCTGTGTCTTATGCAAACATTTATGTATAATAGAATATTATATATTCTATTTATAGTCTAATAAAACGAATAACTTTATAAAAGTATTCTATTTTATTATATTTATAATAAAAATAAAACAAAACTTATCACCTTTATTATAATTCACAATATTAATCGACCAGGTTGTTCCTAGGAAAGAGGAGCTTTCAATAAGGATTTCTCCTATTGGCGCATGATTAGGTGACCAAACCTCTCATCAAGCGAACTTCTAGACATCGTTAATATTGCAAATAATAATATTAATAACTTTGTCGTCTCAATTATTGATTTAATAATATATAAAATATTTACAATAATTGAATTAAATAACGTGAGATGCTATGCAGCAATTACTGTAGCAATAATTGAACAAAACTGAGTGACTTCTTACGTAAGCATCAATAATCAATACCGCAGTGCTACTTATGCAACGCCAGACATCGTATTCTTTTACTTTTAACACCGGGTGTTTAAGCAGTTAACAATAAAACTTTTGCCGTTATTTTCATAAAATAATTTTGTTGCTTTCTCAATCCGACAATGATTCCATTGTGGGGTCCACCAGTGATTGTGCCTTCGTACGAATATTCCTCGACCAATCGAATATTTTATAACAACTTGCATACTTTTCAAAATTTATAAATATTACCCACAACTATAACATTATCTCAAATCCACACCATAATTTTGAAAAAAATATTTCAAGAAATTTAAATCTTTATTCATAAAATTTGGGGTCTCACAATATCCTTAAGTTTTGCACTTCATCTAGTATCATTTTATTGGAATATTGATATGAACTTTCTAATTAAATATCAATATTTTCACCCGAAGTACTATTCACGAGTTACTATTCATGGGTTACTATTCACCTGATTTTACTATTCATTATAATATTATTCACTCGAGTATTCGGGGCACTTTTCATGCCAGGGTACTATTCACGAGTTACTATTTACGGGTTATTATTCACTCAGTTTTACTATTCACTATAATATTGTTCACTTGGGTATTCGGGGTACTTTTCATGTTGGGGTACTATTCATGGGGTACTATTCCCGAAGTACTATTCATGGGGTACTTTTCAACAAAAAATTATTTCTTTTCTGTCCAAATTATTTTTGATACATGGATATTATTCTTGAATTTCACTCTACAAAGCAGTATCATGTTGAAAATTTGGACGTTATTGATTTCGGGATAAATTAAATTATAAATCTTTAAAAATTTATCTTTGAACTCATTTTATTGAATTCTTATATCATTGTCATCATCCTCATGCTTATATTATGATGAAAGTTATCTTTGGCTTACGTGCATAGATGGACTGTTGATTGTTATGATTATGACCAGGGATAATTCGGTATAGTCATGACCATTGATGATTACGCGAATATTTCTTGGCCTGTAGTGCAAGAATAATTTGTGGACGTGATACTAATGAATATCCTTGGCCCGTAGTGCAGGAATGATTCAATGATGTGATCTATTTATTAAGCTGAGTCCCAGCAATAAAGTGAATGATAAACTTTTTAAATCATAGAAGATAATAGATATCATGCTCTACTTGACTCTTCTAACGGATTTCTTGTTCCGCTGCAGTTAAACTTGTTGTCTATTATATTCTATCAGTTTAACAATGTTGAAGGCTAATGATAACTTATTCTGCATTATCTTAGTCATAATATTTCTTTCTGGGCTAGTTGAGCTCATCCTTTTACTTTTATTGTTCTCTTCAGGAAATTAGAACGTAGCCGGAACTAGTCGGGGAACGGAGTGATGGCTCGAGATGGTGTTATAGTAGTCCTCACTATTCTATAAAATAGTGTGCCAATAAATGTAATGAGGACTCTATTTGAGTTTGGATATTGTATAGATGACAATATTCGTGTAAAAACTCTCAGCTCATGTTGTATAATTAAGTTTGTATTTGAATTCTGTACCATGTATTTAGTGACCCAAGATGGGTGATGTATACCTATTTTGGGGGCGTCACAGTTGGTATCAAAGCTTAGGGATATGATCACTGGCTGAGATGTGAGACAAGAACTAGGAGGGGAAAGACGGGGAATTCATTCGCTAGTATAACCTACCTAAATTTATTTGGTATTTAATTAGTCGGTCAGAGTATAGGGATAATATGTGGCATGTCAATTAACCCTCGTTATGTGACAGTGTTTGAAAATGGCATCTAAAAATGTTGAGATCAGCAATGAAGCACATGAGACGGTTGAGTCACCAACGATCAATACCCAGGATAATGTGCATCAGGAAGACAATAATCCTTGTGTAAACAACAACACCGACCAAATGAGGAACGATGGTATGTTTAGGAACTTTTTAAAATGCATGCAACACCAAACGAGAGAGACTCCTATTCATAATGCAGGTGGAAATAATGGCAACCCACGCCTGGTCATTGCTAAGCAGTTCAAGGGGCTGGGACTGCCAGAGTTTTTGGGAAAGCCAGAACCACTTAAGGTGGAGACTTGGATAAAGTAGATCACAAAGATATTTGATGTCTTGGAATGCTCAGAGGAGCAAAAGGTTCCCTTCGCCACCTTTATGTTGCGTGAAGTGGCAGATTATTGGTGCGAATCTATAAAGCGTACCCAGCTTGATGCACTCAAGATGTCTTGGGAGAAGTTCCAAGAGTTGTTCAACAACAAGTACTTTCCCGAAAGTATTCATCACATAAAGGAGGTGGAGTTTATCAAGCTGGAGCAAAACAATATGACTATGTCGCAATACGAGACTAAATTTGTGGAGTTATCCCTGTTTGCATCCCATTTGGTCGATAATGAGGAGCGAATGACGCGAATGTTTCTAAGAGGTTTGAAACCCGATATACGTCAATACCTCATTTCTCACAAACTTTGTTTATATTCAAATGTTGTGAATAGGGCTCAGTTATTGGAGTGCGATAATGAGTCAGCACAACCAAAAGGCAACGACCAACAACACGATAATAATCGTACTAGTGGCAACGGTCATCGGAACAATGATAACCATCGTGGAGGAAATTATCAGGCAAGAAATGGTAACCACTTCGGTGGTAATCATGGCCAAGATAATAGAAATGGAAAATTCAAGAAGAGAAGATTTAACCATGATTGGAAGACGTTGGCAGCAACACCAACACCAGCAACAAATTCTAGGGGAGGAGAATGACCACCAGTTAGATGTTACAGATGCAGAGAGGAAGGACACATAAGTCCAAAATGTTCATAGCCTTCCAAGGTATGTTTTAGTTATGGAAAAGACGGTCACATAGCTCAATTTTGTCCTGTAGCGAAATCATGTTCAGCTGGGACGGTGGCACCAAAGGTGGATACGTACAAAACAAAGTCGGTGGTTTCAGGAAGAGTGTTTTTTGTGACTTCTCAAAAAGTGAGTAACCCGAACGAAGTTAGCACGGGTTAGTTAATTATAAATTCTTGCGAAGTCTATACCTTATTAAATACCAGTTCTACCCATTCTTTTATCTCTCTTGCTTGCGCTCAACGTTTAAATTTGACCCTAGAGAAGTTAGACTTTGACTTATTGGTTGAAACTTCGTTAGTAGAAACCATCGTTACCTCCATTGTGTATAAATCCTGTTGATTCAAATTGACACTTTCACGTTACCTGTCAATCTTGTCTCTTTGAAAATACTTACCCTTGATGTGATTTTAGGAATCGATTGGTTAACTACTCATAATGCTTTTTGTAAGGTTATTAGCTTCCATATTCCTAACCAACCTGTTATGCGAATTCAAGCAACCAAACCACTAAAGTCAATAACTGTTATATTAAGCCATAAGTAAAGAACCCTGAGCCTTTCGCCGGTGACTTCCTTGTGTAGAATGCACCAAAGCCAAACTTTCTGTAGGGGAAGCCATGAATAACGGTGGCAAGTTGATAGGTATCAATGTGACGTGTTATCCAAGTCTTGGGATGAGAGTCATAGTTTTGAATGATATTTCTATTGTGAATAAATTTCTTGACGTATTCCTGAAGACTTCCTGGCCTACCCCTAGAGCGTGAAATTAAATTTTGTATTGACCCCAGTACAAAACCCATTTCTAAATCCCTTAAATTTTCTTCAACTAAAGCGAACATAATATGCACCGTATATGTTGGCTCGAGCTGTTGAAGATTACGATCATACAATTCAATATCATCGTGGAAGAACGAACGTGGTAGCTGATGAGTTATGTAAAAGATCGTATACAGTTACGAGTGTGACGTTGCTAAGACAAAGACTCATTTCGTACGACTTACAAAAGATGGAGATAGAGTTAAAGACTCCAAGAACCTACATGAAGATAACGAATATACGATTAGAACCAACTTTAATCGATAAATTTAAAGCCGCTCAAGCTACATACTTAGAGCTGATGAATGTGAAGAAGAAGGTTCAAGAGGGCGTTATTCTAGAAGCAAGAATTGATGAAGAGAGGAAATCTCAAATCCTTGATTTTATTAGTCTATTTGAAATCCTCGATCGAGTAGGAAGTGTGGCCTATAGACTCGCTTTACCGCCAAGTATGTCGCGTGTTCATAACATTTTTCACATAAATATGTGGAAGACTTAAACCACATTATTTAATTAGAACCGGAGGAGATAATAGTAGATTTAACATATGAAGATGTACCTGTTAAAATCTTGGATAAGAAGGATCATATTATACGCTCCAAGGTTATACCTCAAGTCAAAGTTTTGTGGAGAAACCACGATGTGAAGGAAATGACCTGGGAGTTAGAATCTGAAATGAAATCAAGGTATCCTCACCTCTTCGACATATCAGGTACGTACCTTAATTTTGAGGTTGAAATTTCATAGGAAGGGGAGGTTGTAAGACCCCAACTTTTTTTGAATAAAGAATAATTTTTCTCGAAATATATTTTTGAATATTATGGTGTGGATATGATATAATGTTATAGTTGTGGGTAATATTTGGAAAATTTTGCAAAGTAAGCAAATTGATATAAAATATTCGTTGTGTCAATGAATATTCGATTGGTCGGGGAATATTCGTTTTAAAAGGAAATATTTGTACGACAGCACAATCATTGGTGGACCCCACAATGGAAGTATTGTCAAAAAATGACAGAAATATCTTTTTATAAAAATAACGGCAAAAGTTTTACTATTAAACTGTTGAACTACCCTATTGGTAAAAGTACGATGTCTGGCGTGGTTGCATAGTAGCACACGGAATTGATTATTGATGCTTATGTGAGAAGTCACTCAGTTATACTCAATTATTGCTACAGTAATTGTTGCATAGTATCTCACATTATTTGATTCAATTATTGTCGATATTTTATATATTATTAAATCAATAATTGAGACGATAAAATTATTTATATTATTTTTTGCAATATTGACAATGTCTAGAAGTTCTGTCAAGGATGGGTGTGGTCACCTAATTGGGCGCCAATAAGGAGAAATCCTTATCGGAAAGCCCCCTCTTTCCTTGGAACGACCTGGTTGTTAAATATTGTGAGTTATAATATTAATGATTAATAATTGTTGAAGTATTAAGAATGTGTTTATTGAAGATATGTGAATTACACAAGGTAGAGGGAAATAATGCAAACTTGGAAAACTTTAGGGGTACTAAAGTGTAATAATAAGTTAAACCAATCTGGACCATTGATGGTGGTTTTAATAGTAAATCAATCTGGACCGTCAGTGGTGGTTTTAAAAGTAATCAATCTGGACCGTCGGTGGTGGTTTTAATAGTAAATCAATCTGGACCGTCGGTGGTGATTTTAAAAGTAATCAATCTGGACCGTCGGTGGTGGTTTTAAAAGTAATCAATTTGGACAGTCGGTGGTGGTTTTAAAAGTAATCAATATGGACCGTCGGTGGTGGTTTTAAAAGTAAATCAATCGGGACCGTCGGTTGTGGTTTTAATAGTAATCAATCTGAACCGTCCGTTCTAATAGTAAATCAATTTGGACCATTCATGAATTATTTACTATTTAGTCCATTCTCCTATAAACAGAAGCTTAATTCTTCTTTTATTCTCACCAATTCACGGATATTAACAAGAGACACTATAGAGAGAGAAACTATAGAGAGCAAGAAGAAGAGTATTCTGCTACTTCACTTTTGTAGTATCCAGCTTTCTACTAACGTAAGGGATATTATTTGTTGTATTTGTAAGGGATATTATTTGTTGCATTCATAAGGGTTGTTATTTTCGTTTGGTAAGGGGTATTATTTCTATCGTATTCATAAGGAATACTATTTTTCGTATTCATCCTTTAGTATGTCAGAATAACATGTCTACGCGGATTACATACCGTATGACAGGTGAAAATCCATTTGCAGTTTTCGTAAGTTAATTCTTTTCATATTCTTAAATCTAAACTTACTATGGTAAATATTGCTTCTATAATCCTTGAAATTAGTGGAATATCATTGAGTTTTGCACTTCATCCAATATTATTTTATTGGAATATTGATATAAACTTTCTTATTAAATATCAATATTTTCACCCGAAGTACTATTCACGAGTAACTATTCACGGGTTACTATTCACCCAATTTTACTATTCACTATAATATTATTCACTCGAGTATTCGGGGCACTTTTCATGTCGGGGTACTATTCACGAGTTACTATTCATGGGTTACTATTCACCTAATTTTATTATTCACTATAATATTGTTCACTCGGGTATTCGGGGCACTTTTCATGTCAGGGTACTATTCATGGGGTACTATTCCTGAAATACTATTCACGGGGTACTATTAACTGAAAAATTTATTTCTTTTCTGTTCAAATTATTTTTGATACATGGATATTATTCTTAAATTTAACTCTACCAAGCAGTATCATGTTAAAAATTTGGACGTTGTTGATTTTGGGATAAATTAAATTATAAATCTTTAAAAATTTATCCTTGAACTTGTTTTATTGAATTCTTATATCATTGTCATCATCCTCATGCTTATATTACGATGAAAGTCATCTTTGGCTTACGTGCATAGATGGACTGTTGATTGGTATGATTATGACCAGGGATAATTCGGTATAGTCATGACCACTGATGATTACACGAATAATTCTTGGTCTGTAGTGCAAGAATAATTTATGGGCGTGATACTAATGAATATCCTTGGCCCGTAGTGCAGGGATGATTCGATGATGTGATCTATTTATTAAGCTGAGTCCCAGCAATAAAGTGAATGAAAATTTTTTAAATCATAGAAGATAGTAGATATCATGCTCTACTTGACTCTTCTAATGGATTGCTTGTTCCCCTGCAGTTAAACTAGTTGTCTATTATATTCTAACAGTTTAACATTGTTGAAGCCTAATGATAACTTATCCCTTTTACTTCCATTGTTCTCTTCAGGAAATGAGAACGTAGCCGGAACTAGTCAGGGAACAGAGTGATGGCCCGAGATGGTGTTATAGTAGTCCTCACTATTCTATAAAATAGTGTGCCAATAAATGTAATGAGGACTCTATTTGAGTTTGGATATTGTCTAGATGAGATTATTCGTGTAAAAACTCTCAGCTCATGTTGTATAATTAACTTTGTATTTGAATTATGTACCATGTATTTGGCAACCCAAGATGGGTGATGTATACCTATTTTGGGGGCGTCACAATATATACCTATTGATCTCCAGTATGCATACAATAAGTAGAAGCCGTCTAAGCTATTTGACCAGCTAGGCACAGATTTAGAAATATCATTGAATATGATAAAACCTTTTTGTATCCAATCAAATTGTTTTGGTTCGGATTCCCGACTAAGTATGAACATCTCGAAAATGGGAAAACTTTTATGCGCCCAAGGCGGATAAGGTGAACGATAATATCGTTCTTGGATGTAGTATTGATCAATACAGGGCATAACGGGCTGATCACCCCCCGTGCCCGTAAGTTATGACGGTTTGTGGATGAAGTTCTGCTAAACCTATTCCAAAATTGAAAACAATGTTCATAGTATGTCACCTTAACCCTATTTATAGTCAGTATGTAGTTTCAAAAATTTGATAGAGAGTTGTTATGTTATTATTATCGGTTCAGATTATTTCACAACTATTGATTTGTTGTAGAAGGGTAGTACAAAGAAAACATTTAATTCTTTCAGCTAATATTTATAATTGTTATTACTTGTTGGGCACTCAAATGCTCATCCTTGCTTAATTTAAATGTTTTCAGCTAAGTGTGAACAAACAGAAGGCTCGACTAAGAACAAAGGGAAAGGGAAGGTTGTAGAATAAATTCTATGCTATCATATGTAATAGTTTGACTTTATTAGATAAGGATGATATATATTATTTATCATGTATTGTAATGAATGATTAAAGGTTACGTACTTGGGAGCTAGAGTCTGATAATTATGTAAATTAAGTTTGATAATTATGTTATTATTATTATTATTAGTATTATTCTGCTCATAGAAATGGTATCGTGAAGCACCGAGTTCGGGTTTCAAGTACCCAGATTTGGGGGCTTTACATTAGCAACATGAATGTCGTTCTATAACCTAGAAACATCGAAACGTCGTAGTATTTTAACTACGTGAAGGAATTAAAGTGTTTGAATTTCCAAGATGAAAATAAAAGCTTTCTGAGAAATTCTCCGAAAAACATTATTCATCGATTTCCGCTCGAGAATTATTTTTGAACTTCCGAGAAATACGTAATGGTAGAATATCGAAGTGAGATGGATTATGTAATAATAATTCAAGTATGGAAAACTTAATATTTTGCATACAGACTTAATTAGAGAACGTTAGGAATGTCAAGCGTTAAGAAGATAATGTAATGATCGTATGATACGTATGTATTGTGCGAGGTAGTGTATACAAGTATGATATGAAGTATTATACGAGTATATGGGAATGATGGTATTCCATATATTATGAATTAGTATATGAGTTAGAATACGAGAATTATACGTATAGTATATGTGATAAGGTTTTTAATTAAATGGCATGCACTAGTAGGATTGTGTAAACAATTGAATAGTCCAATAAACATTAAAGTGTAAGCCCAAGTGGTGGTTAATGTGAAGCCTAAACTAAAGTAATGCAAGCCTAGAAGAATAAGCTATGTAATTTAACTAGGCCCAAAGCTATGATCCAATGGGTAAAGGTAGATCCATGGGGCAACCCATGGGTATTCTTGGTGCCCAAGTGTTGTGATGACCAAGAACTTTATGTGGTGGCCAATTATCTTTTGTAGGGAGAAAGTTTATTTAGGGATTAAGTATGGAATAGTAAGGATGTTATTAAGGAGGTGGGAGGGCCTAAATGACTAAATTACCCTAACCTTTGAAATCCTATAAATAGAGGACATGTTAGTTCATTTGTTGTTTGCTTAATTTTTATCCAACAACTTCCATCTTGCAAAGTGCTTATTGGTTAGAGATAATAAGTTAGCAAAAGTTAGACTTTGAGAAAGAAGTAAGATCAAGACAGAGTCAAGAGATCATCAAGGGTAAGCCTCCTATGATATTAATCTTCCAACTCTTTTATGGTAGATTGATAAAAGAATGAATAAATGGACTTAAGCCGTATAAGTCATGGTTAAGTGATTCAAACATAAATAAGTTATGAACTTATGATGAACATGTAAGACTTATATCATGTTTACATAAATGTTGTTAGTATTTTAATAAGATGTGAAAATGATGGTTAGAAGACTTTAAATATCATAAGCCATGTAAAACAAAATTAAGTGTAATTTATACTTGGACAAGTCATAAGCTCATGAAGAAAAAGTCAAAACCTAACATGGAAATAAGTTGTTATAATATGTAGGTTGAGATGTCTAATTGATGAATTAAATTCATTTGGAATGATGAATAAATCACTAGTAACAAAGTTTTACCGGAATTCACGCGATTAGACGATAATTGTCAAATTCATGAAATTCTCGAAATGGAAGTCGGATTTTCTGTTTGAACTCAGAAACGTTGGTTTTTTATGGAGTCAAGTCATATTTGGCATTATAGAGTTGCAGACTCAAAAATGACCGGATTCCGACTTAGAACGAAGAAACAAGCGTTGAACGTTCACGAACTTTTATCGTTTTCGTTAAAAATGGGCTCATAGGTGAATTTTTAGTTAACGAAGTCAAATAGATAAAATTCTTGCATGAACATGTAGAGTATGTGATTTGTGAACTATAAGCTCTTGAACGAGCCAATTCGGACTTAAAATGAAGAAGTTACGAGCCTAGGAGTTTCACAAAAATAAAAGTCTGTAAAAATTTTCTAGTCTAGTGCAGAGTCGCATGCCATACCACCAAGGCAAAATAGGTGGCACCGAGGATACCGAGCATAGATGAGAGGATGTTGTAACCTACTGAAGTTTAGCACCACATCGCCACCTATTGTCTTTGAAGTCAAGCGTGTATTGCACGAGCAAGAAAACATATCTTGATGAGTCGCACCGCATGACATGGGTCGAAAAGAAGTAAAGTCAAGCACTTGCATGATTACGACCTAGGGTTTAGACAATGAAGAAAATTTATAAGTATAGTATGAATGATAATTGATTTAAAATGAACTAAGGAACTTAATGAAACATTGTTAAAACATTTTTAAACCTTAAGTATGATTAATTAGGGTTGAAGTAAGTCAATTGTATGTGAACGTAAGAACAACGTAACGGAAAGCCGGAACCAATAATAACAAATTTGATACGAAATTAGATTGAGAAGAAGGGTAAGGTTCTTTAGGAACTATGTATGTTATTCATGAACTAATGTGTTATGTGATGTTATCATCTATTGTAGAGACTTAAAGACTTAAAGTGCACGTGTTATAACAGTAGTAGATGCTAAAGGTAAGTATTCTAACCCTATTTTCAGTTCAATCTAGACAAGCTTTGTTTAAATCTTAAGTAATAAGTAACTAATAAGAAGGAAATAATAACAAAATGTGTTGTTTATTGTATCAGCAAAATGCCGCTAATAAGAGGGCAATGAAACCAAGACGCTAATGTAAATCAACCGGAAGGAGGTTCGGTTAACCCAATGCAGGAATTTGTTAATTTATTAACAGCCGCGTTTAATAGAAATGGGGCTAATATCCCCGTAAATCTAGGAGTAGCACGAGCTACTTCTTTCAAGGATTTTAAAAGTGTCGGTCCTCCAGAGTTCAAAGGAACTATAGACCCTATCGAAGCCCAAACGTGGGTGAAAGAAATCGAGAAGGCATTTGTGATAGCAAATGTCGACGAGGCCCAGAAGTTTGCCTTTGCAACCTACATGATGATGGGAGAGGCCAACTTTTGGTGGGAGGCCAATCAGGCTAGGGCCGGGATCGAGAATTTGACGTGTGTAAGGTTCAATGAGATATTCTTCGAGAACTATTTTCTCATGAGTATGCAGGGGAGAATGGATATGCAATTTTTGGACTTAAAACAAGGGGACATGATGGTTCCCTAATGTGCTGTCAAGTTTAATGAACTGGCTAGGTTTGCTCCACACCAAGTGGACAACGAGGTTAGAAAGGCATGACGGGTCGAGCAAGGCTTGAAACCCTGGCTCTATAACCGTATTTTTGTGTTCCAAAGTACTTCGTTTGGGACCATTTTAGAGAAGGCAATAATCGCTGAAGGTGGTAGCGAGGCTCTAAGCCAGTACCACAAAGATAAGAAGAATAAGGGGAAGGTTGATGGGGAGTAAAAATAGAAGGAGCCAGTGGGAGTGGCGAGGGACAGAAGAGGAAAGTGTTCAACTCTGGGAACACCAGAGTGAAGCAAGAAGATCCTAAAAGAAGGATGGAGGCCTGCAAAACCTGTGGGAAGACTCATTTAGGAGTCTGTCTCAAGGGGAAGGCAGTATGTTATAATTGTGGATAGGAGGGGCACATTTTGCCTAATTGTCCAAGTCGAAAGAAGAACCACGGATGCTTTGTGTGTGGGTCAACTGACCACATGGCAAAGAACTACCAAAAGAAGGGGACAAACGAGAATCAGGGCACTAATAGCGGTAAGTTAGCTATTAGTGGTCCAGCACAGCCAGGTAGGCCGATGGGCCGTACCTTTAACATGATAGTCCAAGATGCGGTTGCATCAGGGGACGTAGTCGCATGTATTATTCCGATCAACGACATAAATGCTTACGTGTTGTTTGATTCGGGTGCTACTTGTTCATTTATAACATGTGATTTTGCTAGATGATTAGGATTACTTCCCAAAAAGTTGCCTATACCTATAAATATTAAAGTAGCAAACGAATAGATAATTCCTATTGAAATATTTATAGGAGTTGTTGTGTAGACATACGAGGTTGTAAATTATCGGTAGATTTGATAGCGATAAAGTTAGGAGAATTTGATGTAATTCTCGGAATGGATTGGTTGGTTAACCATGGGGCAATTATAGATTGTCAGAAGAAATGTGTGATATTAAAACGTTAAGACAACCTCAGGTAGTATTTTATGGGAATAGATTGCCGGGACGTTCGTGTTGTCTAACCATGACACAAACTAGGAAATTATTGAGGAAGGGATGTGTAGGTTATCTGTGCCATGTTGTTAATACCTAGAGAGTGGTAGAAACCATAGAACAAATACCTATAGTTAGAGAATTCCCAGATGTATTTCCTAGTGAGTTGCCTGGTCTTCCACCGGATAGAGAGACCGAGTTTGTAATAGACATTATGCCAGGAGCGACACCAGTTTCCAGGGCACCGTATCGTATGGTGCCAGCTGAGATGAAGGAGTTAATGGTACAGTTGCAAGACCTGTTGGACAGGAAGTATATACAACCGAGTGTTTTGCCGTGGGCAGCACCAGTACTGTTTGTCAAGAAGAAGGACAGATCGTTAAGACTTTGTATCGACTATAGAGAGTTGAACAAGTTAACGATAAAGAATAAATACCCATTGCCCAGGATCGATGATCTCTTTGATTAGTTGAAAGGGCAAAGTATTTTTCTAAAATAGATCTGCCAATGGGGTATCACCAGTTGAAGGTTAGGAAGGAGGATGTACCAAAGACGTCATTCAATACTCGTTATGGTCATTACGAGTTTCTAGTGATGTCATTTGGATTAACTAATGCACCAGCTGCATTTATGGATATGATGAACAGAGTGTTTAAACAATATTTGGACAAGTTCATCATGGTGTTTATCGATGATATTCTAGTCTACTCTAAGATGCCAGAAGATCATGATGAACACCTAAGAATAGTGTTGGAGACACTGAGGGAGGAGAAGTTGTATGCGAAGTTCACTAAGTGTTAATTTTTGTTGGAAATTGTGCAGTTTTTAGGTCATGTCATTGACCATGAAGGGATTTTAGTAGATCCAGCGAAGGAGGAAGCTGTGATGAATTGGGAACAACCGAAAACACTGACTGAGGTATGGAGTTTCTTAGGGTTAGTGGGATACTATCGGAGATTCATCTAGTATTTTTCGAGGATAGCTACTCCGTTGACTAACTTAACAAGGAAGACGGTGAAATATGTGTGGACTGATAAATGCAAAGACAGTTTTCAAGACTAAAGAAGAGGTTGAGTGAAGCACATGTTTTGTCATTGCCCGATAACACATGAAATTTTGTAATTTATAGCGATGTTTCGCATAGAGGACTTGGTTGCGCGCTCATGCAGCATGGCAAGGTCATTGTGTGTGCATCAAGGCAGTTGAAAGATTATGAGAAAGTTTACCCTACTCATGATCTGGAACTGGCCGCAGTAGTTTTTGCCTTAAAGATATGGAGACATTATCTTTACGGAGAAAAATGTGAGATATACACGGACCATAAGAGTCTAAAATATATATTCACACAGAAGGAGTAGAATATGAAACAGAGGAGATGGCTGGAGTTGATAAAGGATTGCGATTATGAAATCCTGTATCACCCTGGAAAAACCAATGTAGTTGCCGATGCCTTAAGTAGAAAGGTTCGGGAAAAGTTATCTATGTTAACAGCTCAAAGTGAGTTAATAACAGAGATGTCTAGGATGGAGTTAGAGGTGAAGTTGCCAAGTGAATTGGGACAGAGACTATTTTCAACAGGGATGCAATCTACCATAGTAGAGAGAGTTAAGGAAGTGCAACTCAAAACTGATGAGTGTGACCAAATGAAGAAGCGGTTGACCAATGAAAAATATTTAAAATATAATATTGATAATGAGGGATTATTATGATTTGAAGGAAGAATTTGGGTTCCGAATGAGATAGAATTAAAGGAGCAGGTATTAGAAGAGGCTCATAGTTCGAGGTTCTCGATTCATCCTGGTAGTACTAAGATGTATCAATACCTTAGACAGAATTTTTGGTGGCCAAACATCAACGACCAAGTGGCTTGTTATAGTCATTGGAGATTCCGGAGTGGAAGTGAGAGCATATCACGATGGACTTTGTGGTGGGACTTCCGACTACAACGAAAGGATATGATGCAATTTGGGTAATAGTGGATCGATTGATGAAGTCGGCTCACTTTTTACCAATTTGGGTCAAGTATAACTTAGATCAGTTACCTAAACATTATGTTAAGGAAATAATTTCCAAACATGGAGTACCAGTTTTGATTGTGTCAGATCGTGATCCATGATTCACATCAAACTTTTGGAGAAGTCTGCAGGAGCAATTGAGAACGCAGTTGAAGCTGAGTACGGCGTATCATCCACAAACCGATGGACAGAGCGAGAGGACAATTTAGACGTTAGAAGATATGTTAAGATCTTGCGTCATGGATTTCAAGGGTAGTTGGGATGATCATCTACCATTAGTAGAGTTTGCGTATAACAATAGTTATCAAGCAAGAATAGGTATATCGCCTTAAGAAACTTTGTACGGAAGAAAGTGTAGAACACCATTGTATTGGGATAAAGTGGGAGAACGCCGAATGCTAGGACTAAAATTGGTGCAGCAAACCGTGGATATAGTGAAGCTAATACGAATGCATTTTATAGAAGCTCAAGACAGACAGAAGAAATTTATAGACTCGCATCGAGAAAATAGAGAGTTTGAAGTAGGTTCTTTTGTATTTTTAAAGGTATCTCCCTGAAAAGGAAACATACGCTTTGGAAAGAAGGGAAAGTTAAGTTCAAGGTTTATAGGACCTTTTGAAGTGTTAAAACGGGTAGGTGAGGTAGCTTATATGGTAGCGTTACCTCCAGACCTAGAATGAATACATAACGTATTTCATGTATTGGTATTGCGTCCTTATAAGCCAGATTATAAATACGTAATAGAGTATAAGCCTATTCATATCGAGAAGGACTTAACATACAAAGAGATAAAAAATATCAAGTTCTGCGGAACAAAGTCATACATTCTGTGAAGGTGTTATGGAAGAACCACGATGCAGAAGAATCAACGTGGAAACTTGAAGAAAAGATGAAAAAGAATTAGCCTAACTTGTTTGTTTAATTTTTTTTTAGCAGATTCTAGGGACATAATCCTTATAGGAGATAGTGTAACGCCCCAAAAAATTGAACCTTTTGTAAATACTTTTATAATGAATAAACTAATATTATTTGTTATTATTGTGTGTAAGTAAGATAAATGTAGTTCTATAACCTAGAAACGTCAGAACGTCGTAGTATTTTAACTACGCGAAGGAATTAAAGTGTTTGAATTTCCAAGACGAAAATAAAAGCTTTCTATGAAATTCTCCGAAAAACATTATTCATCGATTTCTGCTCGGGAATTATTTTCGAACTTTCGAGAAATACGTAATGGTAGAATATCGAAGTGAGATGGATTATGTAATAATAATTCAAGTATGGAAAACGTAATATTTTGCATGCGGAGTTAATTAGAGAACGTTAGGAATGTCAAGCGTTAAGAAGATAATGTAATGATCGTATGATACGTATGTATTGTGCAAGGTAGTGTATACAAATATGATACGAAGTATTATATGAGTATATGGGAATGATGTTATTCCTTATATTATGAATTAGTATACGAGTTAGAATACGAGAATTATACGTATTGTATATGTGATAAGGTTTTAATTAAATGTCATAGACTAGTAGGATTGTGTAAACAATTGAATAGTCCAATAAACATTAAGGTGTAAGCCCAAGTGGTGGTTAATGTGAAGCCCAAACTAAAGTAATGCAAGCCCAGAAGAATAAGCTATGTAATTTAACTAGGCCCAAAGCTATGATCCAATGGGTAAAGCTAGATCCATGGGGTAACCCATGGGTAATCTTGGTGCCCAAGTGTTGTGATGACCAAGAACTTTATGTGGTGGCCAAGCATCTTGTGTAGGGAGCAAGTTTACTTAGAGATTAAGTATGGAATAGTAAGGAGGTTATTAAGGAGGTGGGAGGGCCTAAATGACTAAATTACCCTAACCTTTGAAATCCTATAAATAGAGGACATGTTAGTTCATTTGTTGTTTGCTTTATTTTCATCCAACAACTTCCATCTAGCAAAGTGCTTATTGGTTAGAGATAATAAGTTAGCAAAAGTTAGACTTTGAGAAAGAAGTAAGATCAAGAAAGAGTCAAGAGATCATCAAGGGTAAGCCTCCTATGATATTAATCTTCCAACTCTTTTATGGTAGATTGATAAGAGAATGAATAAATGGACTTAAGTCGTATAAGTCATGGTTAAGTGATTCAAACCTAAATAAGTTATGAACTTATGATGAACATGTAAGACTTATATCATGTTTACATAAATGTTGTTAGTATGATAATAAGATGTAAAAATGATGGTTAGAAGACTTTAACTATCATAAGCCATGTAAAACAAAATTAAGTGTAGTTTATACTTGGACAAGTAATAAGCTCATGAGGAATAAGTCAAAACCTAACATGGAAATAAGTTGTTATAATATATAGATTGAGATGTCTAACTGATGGATTGAATCCATTTGGAATGATGAATAAATCACTAGTAACAAAGTTTTATAGTAATTCACACGATTGGATGATAATCGTCAAATTCGTGAAACTCTCAGAATGGAAGTTAAATTTTGTGTTTAAACTCGGAAATGTTGGTTTTCGATGGGGTCAAGTCTTATTTGGCATTATAGAGTTGCGGACTCGAAAAATGACCAGATCTGACTTAGAACGAAGAAACGAGCATTGAACGTTCACGAACGTTTATCATTTTTGTTAAAATTGAACTAATAGGTGAATTTTTAGTTAACAAAGTCAAATAGATAAAATTCTTGCATGAACACGTAGAGTATGTGATTTGTGAACTATGGGCTCTTGAATGAGCCAATTCGGACTTATAACGAAGAAGTTACGAGCCCGGGAGTTTCACAAAAATAGAAGTCTATAAAAATTTTACGGTGCATGTAGTCAAGGTGGCGCGTGGCGCTTGACTTAAAATAAATAGGTGGCCAGCAATACCGAGCATGGCCAGAGGATGTTGTGACCTACTAAAGTTTGGCACCGCAGAGCGGCCCATTGTACTGAAGTTTGCGTCGTAGCACCGGAACTAGGGAAAACCTACTGATGAGTCGCGTCGCGGTGTGGGTCAGAGATGTAAAGCTGGCACCGTAACTCCAACATTAAGGTTTAGACAATGAAGAAAGTTTATAAGTATAGCATGAATGGTAATTGATTTAAAATGAACTAAGGAACTTAATGAAACATTGTTAAAACATGTTTAAACCTTAAGTATGATCAATTAGGGTTGAAGTAAGTCAATTGTATGTGAACGTAAGAACGACGTAATGAAAAGCTGGAACAAATAATAATAAATCTGATACGAAATTAGATTGAGAAGAATGGTAAGGTTCTTTAGGAACTATGTATGTTATTCATAACCTAATGTGTTATATGATGTTATCATCTATTGTAGAGACTTAAAGACTTAAAGTGCACGTGTTATAACTATAGCAGACGCTAAAGGCAAGTATTCTAACCCTTGTTTTAGTTCAATCTGGACAAGCTTTGTGATTCATGTATTCTTATTCATGAATTATTGTATGATGAAGTCAAAGCCAATTCTTTCGGCTAGACTTATGATATGTTGGATTTCTTACAATCTATCAATGTATGGTCAATGTTGTACCAAGTTATATTGGTATGGTTTTCAAATGAAGACTGAGTATGCTAAAAATGTTTTGTCATCAAACGACATGCACGTGAGGTTGCCACAACTTAAACGTATATACGTTTAATGAATGCAGTGTTGATCAACATAGAGTACTATAGGCTGATCACCTAGACGTGCTCGTAAGAAATGTCAGACTTATGGACTTAGTGATGGGATGTCCTTTTCAAGGAAAGTATGAAATGCTCAAGGTCTTGGACTGAAATTGATGTTTTACTGAATATTGTTGTTGTAAAACATTTTGAATGAAAAGAAGTGATATTTTGAATTATAGATAGTACTTCTTAACTATTGTTCAATTATTGAAGATATATGATTCCTATATTTCAAGCATTTTGTTTATTGGAATTGTCATACTTGCTGAGCTAGTCATGCTCAGTCTTGCTTGAACTATATGAATGCAGCTAAGATCGAACGGAACGAAGGCTCCTGCAAGGATAAGGGCAAGGCGAAGACGAACCCGTAGAATACTTATGTAATAGTATAGGTTTAATGTTTTAATATATTTGATATTATGACAAGAACAAATGTAATGGTTATAAAGAACCTGAGAAATTTTAATATTATTTTGAATATATAGAAGACATATTCGTTCCTTTGAGACTTTTCAATTGAATGTATGTGTGAATGGTAGTACCGTGTAGCACCATCTGTCAGGTTGAAAGATACCCAAATTTGGGGGCGTCACAGTCTCACATTAAAATAATGCTCCATATTGTATCCAAAGTAATAAACCAACTTTTCCAAATCTATCCATCAGGCGAATTGCTACCTTGACTTATCTTCTGAAGAAGAAGGGTGTAATTGCATGATTGATCGGCACAGGAGGCAAAAGCTGGTTTAGCTACTTGCCAGTTCCAATCTCCATTATCAATCCAGTTTTTCATAGCTTATAATAAATCCCAAATTGATAATACTATTATTTAAACATCTTATTTTATATTTCATGCATGACATTACTTTATTACTCAATTATATGCAACTACTCATAATAACAATTAATTAAATAATATAATATTAATTAATTTTTCTCTTATTAAATTATTCCTCTATTATTTCACTTAATGAATCTCTTAGTCTTTTATTATGCCACACTAGGCAATCCTTATAAGCTTTAAATTAAGCTTTTCATCAATTCCACCGTAACACATAGTTGCCACATACTTAACTTAATTTAATTTGAATTACTATATTCCATGACATTGTAATATTTATTTATATTCAAATAAATATTCAATTTTCATCAACATAATAATTAATATTATTCATAAAATTCTCGGGCATTACACTAGTCACTCCATAGAGCCCTAGATCTGTATCTAGAGGCGAGGAGGTCTTAATGGCTTGATATGAGGATTTCAACAGATGAAATCACCTAACATCAATTCTAGGATGTTGTGTGTGTGTGTGTGTGTGTATATATATATATATAAACATGTCAATGTGAGCCTATGAATCATGGGGTTGAGATCTACTAAAAGGATCTTAACTAGATTCCCATAATGGACTTTTTGGTTAAATGTAACTTTTAAATACTGCAAATTGTTGCACATGTAATATTGGATCTTCAAACGAGTTCAAGGGGTTCATGTGACACCCCCAAATTTGGGTACTTCATTCCTACAGGATTTAGTGTTCACTGTCCAAAACATTCATATCTAACTACCCTCAACAAAGGATAATGCAACATATAAACTTAAATAAGAATTCTTCCCACTAAAGGGTTACATAATCTTAAAACAAATCCCAAGTCGTCTAACCTTTATTACATAAGTTTGTGGAAAATATCACATATTTAAATAAGTCGTATTACATAAACATTTTTTAAATAAAACTAAATAAGTCTTCATCACTTGTTCATCTTGCCTTCGCCCTTACTAGTGGATGGGTCGTCAACTTTCTCAACTTTAGATGTAATATTTTTATATGTAAGAGTGAGAAAAACAATTGCACACTAGAAGAACAATGAATAATAATAATATATGAATCATAATGAATAAACTTAACTGAATAATATAATCTTTCCTGTCAACAACAATCAGGAATAGAAAGCTAAAAAAATTAGACTTTTGATTCAAGAATTGAAAATAAGATCAAAAGTAATCTGAGGGTCACAAGACCATGAACTATGTCCTAGGTTATTAAGTATTTCTACTTAAACCTTTAACATTTGTTAGACTATAAAGACCTTCCTTCTCGTACTTCGGGGGATCAGCTCTTCATACTATGTATTATGCACAAACATCTCAACGCTATCGCGTAATATAATCCCCTATAGTAGGGTTGTTCATCTCAGCTTTTCGTACGAGTCCGCACCAAAGGAAGTTTGGTTTGGATTAGCTTCAAGGGTAATTTAGAGTTCAACGTTCATCAACTAAAGATTAGTTGAATCAATAAAGAATTTCCAACAACATAGCCTTCACAAGATAAGATTTCAATAATATTGGAAAATAATAAATTCAAATGAATAAAGCTTATATATTGAGGTATTAATTTAATAGGAATTGAAAGCTTTAAATGACATAAGCATTTGAATATATTCATAGACATTGCTTGAACAATAAATAAGCTAAGGCTATAATCTTGTTCAACAAAGAAGTAATACGAGAAAAAAATTTAAAGAACAAGAACTCGCTCAATGAAAATAAGTTAAGGATAGGACACTTGCTCAATATAAGAATATAGTTTAAGAACTTACGTAACAATAACAAGTTAGGAATAGAAAACTTGCCTCGTGCATAAGATATTAAATTACAATTCTCATTCTTTAATAGTCATACACATTACATTAACATCGCAACAAAACTTTAGCCACATTAACATTAACATTAAAGGTTTCATTCTCACTTTAGTTAAACTGGTTATTCTACTTCAAGTTCTGATAGGTATCAATCACATATCACTAATCTAAAATCCTTGCTTATCGAAACAACACAATCTTTTGCAAACAATAAACTTAAGTCCTCCATCAACTTGTTAATTTTACAACTTAAAATCATCAAATACATGTTAACCATTTGTTATAACATATTGTTATACGTCTAACACATTATCGTGAACATTAAAGTAGGTTGGACTATCATTCTATGGACTAAAAAAAAAATTAGTCTATGTTCAAAGTGTTAGGCACAACAGTTGTGTTGTAATGCGGTCTTGGCATTCAAGCATTTGCTTGAGGTTGTAAGCGCCCCAAATCTAGGTTCCTGGAACATCAGACCTGCTGCGTCACGATACATTGTCTTCATACATGTTCTATAACTATTGCTGAATATCCATGCATACATAGTTCATTTTCAAATAATTCTACATCATTTCCCAATGTTTTAACCTTAACTGACATAAATACCTTTAGATTCACAAAAGGTTTACATAAATAACTTACATCAGATAACTAAATAGTTAACGTGCGTAACACTCTAATCTTGTCCTTTGTTTTTATCTTTATCTTTCCTTAAACATTCGTCTTAATCTAATTTTTTTTATCATGATATCGTAAGAGTGAACAACTTCTTCGCAAAGCAAGTTTAAATACAATAAAGATATATCATGATTGAAAGAAAGAATAAGCTTTTGAATTTTCAACAATAGAATAATTGTGAAAGAGCATGAATCAGAATTTCAGTAATTGAATGAATGAATGAATAATGTTGGGTGGTCAACAATGACCATGAACAAATTTAACTAAAGCTTATGGTAATAAAGGTGATAAGCCTTTCATACCCGGTGAACATAAGCAATATTCACTAAGTGCGAATCAATAATTAAAGATGTGGAATATATGTAAATAATTAAACCACTAGCATGCTTGAAACATAATAACTCGTGTTTGAGTTAGGAAACTTGTCTTGCCCGTCGATTACTGCTACGCAATCTATTATAATCTCTTTATTGAAAAGACCTATCATTATTATGATTGATCTTCCAATTAGCATAATACACTTTATCTCACAACATTACTATTTTAATAACATATTATCTAACATTTAGTCACATAAATAAATATTAGATCTTACATTAAATCCTTAGTAATATTATCATACCTTGATAATATTACTATCATCTTAAACTCACTTAATATCATTAATTGGTTACAAATATTATTAACTATTTAATAATATTTAATCACTTACTAACATCTTAATCATTTACAAATATTAATCATTTAATAATATTCAACTAATCATCTAATATTATTAATCATTTAATAATATTATAATCCTTACTAATATTATTAATCGTTTAATAATATTTTAATCACTTACTAATATTATTAATCATTTAATAATATCTTAATCGATTCACAAATATTATTAACCATTTAATAATATTTTAATCATTTATTAATATTATTAATCATTTAATAATATCTTAATCACACTTTAATATTATTAATTATTTAATAATATTTTAATCTAACTTTAATATATATTTTAATTCTAAATATTATTATATATTTAATAATATCTTAATCTAATATTATTAATGTAAGACATCAACTTTTATGAAAAAAAGATTTAATTTTCTCTAAATACCATTTTGAGTAATAAGATGTGGATTTGATATAATGTTATAGTTGTGAGTAATATTTACAAATTTTGCAAAGTAAGCAAGTTGTCAGAAAATATTCGTTTGGTCGGGAAAAATTCGTTTTATCAGGGAATATTCGTACGACGGCACAATCATTGGTGGGCCTCACAACGAAATTACTGTCAGAGTTAGAAAACGACAAGAATAACTTTTTATAAAAATAACAGCAAAAGTTTTACCGTTAACTATTGAAATACCCGGTGATAAAAATACAGTAATATGCGTGATTTCATAGTAGCACATAGTATTTTACAGTATCTTTGATTATTGATGCTTATGTGAGAAGTCACTCAGTTTTATTCAATTATTGCCATTGTAATTGCTGCATAGTATCTCATATTATTGATTCAATTATTGTCACAGTATCATTTGCACAATATTTTATTTTATTAAATCAATAATTGAGACAACCAAGTTATTCATATTATTATTTCCATTATTGACGATGTCTAGAAAGTTCTGTCGAGGAAAGGGGTTGGGTCACCTAATTGTGCGCCAATAAGGAGAAATCCTTATCAGAAAGCCCTCTCTTTCTTGAGAATGATCTGGTTGTTAATATTGTGAGTTGTAATATTAATAATGAATAATTATTTATAGATTGTGTTGATTAAAGATAAGAATAATAATTGATAAGTGGAATATGTTTGTTCAATTATCTTGTTAAATTGGTATTTGTTCTATTTGATTTTGAGGTATGCGGATTGATTTACGAAAGAGCAACCCTTAATTACCTTCAAAAGAGGGTGCTCTCTCATTGGTCTACATCTCCCACTTTGCCAATTACCTTCAAAAGAGGGTGCTCTCCCATTGGTCTATTACTCCCACTTTGCTAGTTAACTTCAAAAGAGGGTACTCCCTTATTGGTTGTTCCAAAATGTATGCTAATGAATTGCATCCAAATATTTTTTTACTGTGCGTCCGTGATTATTTTCCTAAATAGTATCTTGCCTTTCTCCTATTAATAGGATGCTTAGTTTAGAAATGAAAATCACACCATAATCAAAGAATTCTTCTTCTATAATATTGAGTGTATTTCTTTTGAGTTAAGGAAGCTTTTAGTGTAGAAAATAGTACATGTTTTCTTCAAAAATATCCCGCCCTACCAGCCAGAAATACTCTCCTTTTAAGGTAAGGGATATTTTTTTCAATATTCGTAAGAAATAATATTTTCTTCCATACTCTGTAGTATGTAAGTAATATTATTTCATTTCGTATTCCTAATTCTACACTCATGTTGATAAGTATTACTTCTATACTGCTTGAAATTATTACAATATCCTTGAAATTTGTGCTTCATCGAGTAACTTTTTACGGGAATATTTTTTTAAACATTCTTGTTAAATTTTAATCTTTTCATATCGGGGTACTATTCATGGGGCACTATTCACGGGGTACTATTTACACAGATATTATTCACCTGGGACACTATTCACGACAAAAAAATAATTTCTTTCTGTCCAAATTATTTTTAATACATGAATATTATTCTTGAATTTTACTCCACAAAGCAGTTATCATGTTGATAATTTGGACATTTTTAAACTTTTGATAAATTAAAAATCTTTAATATTTATCCTTAATTTCGTTTGATTGATGCTTATATCATTGTCATCATCCTCATGTTTATATTGTGATAAAAGTCCTCGTTGGTCCATAGAGCATTGATGGACAGTTGTTGGCATGATCATGACCATTGGTGATAATAAAGAATATCCTTGGTCCGTAGTGCATAGATAATTTGTAGATGTGATACTAACGAATATCCTTGGCCCATAATGCATGGATAATTCGTGGATGTGATACTAATTAATATCCTTGGCCCGTAGTGCATGGATAATTCGATGGTGTGGATTATTTATTGAGCTGTGTAACAACAACAAAATATTGATGATGAACTTTTAAATCATATAAGATAGTAGATATCATGCTCTACTTGACTCTTATAATGGATTATTTGTTTCGCTGTTGTTAAACTTGTTGTCTATTGTATTTTATCAGTTTTACACTGTTGAAGGCTAACGATAATTTATTCTATATTATCTTAGTCATAATATTCTTTAATAGGCTAGTTGAGCTCACCCTTTTCTTTCATTATTCTCTTCAGGAATTGAGAATATACCTAGGACTAGTCGGGGAATGGAGTGATGGTCCAAGCTGGTGGCTATAGTAGTCCTCACTATTCTATGAAATAGTGTGATAATAATTGTAATGAAGACTTCATTTGAGCTTGGATATTGTCTACGAGACAATATTCGTGTGAAAACTCTTAGCTTATGTTTGTCGTATTGCATAAATAAAGTTTGTATTTGAATTTCGTACAATATATTTGGCGACTCAGAATGAGTTGTGTATTCCTATTATGGGGGCGTCACAGGTGGTATCAAAGCTATGGGATATGATCCCTGGCTGAGATTTGAGACTAGAACTAGGAGGGGAGAGACGGGTCAATCCTTCGCTAGTATGACCTACCTAAGCTTATTTTAATTAGTCGACCATAATATAGGGATAATATGTGGCATGTCAATTAACCATTGTTTTGTGGCAATGTTTCAAAATGACATCTAAAAATGTGGAGATAAGAAATGAAGCACATGAGATCGTTGAGTCAACACCGATCAATAAACAGGATAATGTGCATCAGGAAGGCAACAATCCTCATGTAAATAACAACACCGACCAAATGATGAACGACGAGCTATTTAGAAGCTTTGTGAAATTCATGCAACACCAAGCGAGAGAGACTCCTGTTCAAAATGCAGGTGGAAACACTGGCAACTCTCAGATGGTCACCACTAAGCAATTCAATGAGCTAGGACCACCGGAGTTTTTGGGAAAGCCAGAACCACTTAAGGCAAGGACATGGATTAAGCAGATCACTAAGATATTTGATGTCTTAGGATGTTCCGAGGAGCAAAAGGTTCCCTTTGCCACCTTCATGTTGCGAGGAGAGGCAGATTATTAGTGGGAATCTGTAAAACGTACTCAATCTGCCGCACTAAAGATGTCTTGGGAGAAGTTCCAAGAATTGTTCAACGACAAGTACTTTCTTGAAAGTATTCGTCACATGAAGGAGATAAAACTTATAAAGTTGGAGAAAAACAATATTATCGTGTCGCAATACGAGGCTAAGTTTGCCGAGTTGTCCCGATTTGCATCCCATTTGGTTGATAATAAGGAGTGAATAACGCGAATGTTTCTACGAGGTTTGAAACCCAAAAAACGTCAATACCTCATTTCTCACAAACTTTTCTTTTATTTAGATGTTGTGAATAGGGCTCAGTTATTGGAGCATTTAATGAGTCAACCCAACCAAGAGATAGCAGCCGTCAAAACGATAATACTAGTGGTAGCAGTCTTCGAAGCAGTGACAACAAACGTGGAGGAAATCATCATGCCAGAAATTGTAACCACTTTGGTAGTAATTATGACACCCCCAAATCCAGGTACTTCATTCCCACAAGATTTGGTGTTAACTTTCCATTCTTTCATATCTAACTACCCAAATATAATAGTATTAGACTATAAATCCTCCCATTAAAAGGGTTACATCATTAATCAAAAAGTCTCCCAAGTTATCTAACCTTTACATCAATCAAGTGCGGAAATAAAATAATTACATCACATTATTAAATATAAAGTCTATCATCATAATAGTAAGTAAATCACAAGTCTTCATCACTTGTTCATTTTTCCCTTTCCTTTGCTAGTGGTAGGTTCATCCACCTTTTCAACTTTAGCTGCAATAATTGTATTTATGCAAGAGTGAGCAAAACAAATGCCCACTTGGAATACAAATGAATAACAATAGAATAATAATTGCTAATGAATAAGCTCATCAGAGTTGAATAATACTTTGTCAATGATAATCAAGAACTAATATCAACATACAAAATGTAACTGAGGGTCACAAGACCATGACCTATACCCTAGGTTATCAAGTATTTCTACTTTAACCTTTAACAGTCCAAAAGACTAAAATCATCATCTATGTCCTAGGTTAACAGATATTTTTACTGTAACCTTTAACAGTTAAAACGACTATGTGGACCATCATCTCGTACTCCAGGTGATCAGCCCTTTGTACTATGTATTGCGCAAATATTTTAACGCCATTGTGTAAGTTTAAAATAATCCCCTGATATAGGGTTGTTCTTCTTAGTTTTTAGAGTACAAGTCTGCACTAAAGAAAGTTTGGTTTGGATAAGCTGCAAAGGTAATTTAGGGTTTCATGACCATCAACTAAGGGAATAGTTGAATCAATAATACTTAACAATACTACGAGTGATCAATAACAATTTAAGGTAAAATGTTAAGAATCATAAGCATGCTTGGAAAAAACCAAAAGCATAAGCATTGAATAAAACAATAAACCTTGCTGGAAAAATGTTAAGCTAAGGCTATAATCTTATTAAATAAGAAATAGAATAACTAAACATGTATTAACTGATAGCAAGCTGAAAACAAAACTTGCTCAACATGATAATAACTTGTACAAAGTAATTGAAATAAGACAGTTCACCATTAGGAATTAGAATTCAAGAACTCACATCCATTGTACAAGGGTGGAACTACAGAAACTTGCTTAGCTATAAACAAGTTAGAATAAATCAACAATGATTAGAATTTGAATCTTGTTCAAATAAAGTTTGAGTTATAGCTTGCTCAAATAAAATTGAGGAACAAAGAACTTGTTCAATAAAAGTTTAGAGTAAGGAACTTGCCTCGTGCGTAAGCTATAAATTTACAAATCACGTTCACCTACATATAGTATTAGAATCACAATAGCTATTAGATATTCTAACATCCACTTTCCAAAATAACACTCACTTCTAGTTAAACTTGTTATTTTAGTACAAGTCTTACTTTACCATATACATTTCAGAAATTATAAGTGTTAACTTCACAACACTTATTTACTACTCATTGTATACGCTAAGTCATAACATATCGCGTTCGTAACTTACTAATCCTTTTACAACTTTGAAATTATTAATGACATGGTATGATTTCGTTTTAACCTCCTCATTACATGTTTGTTACATTAACATCTCTTAAACTAGTTCACAATAGATGTTCAAGGTTTGCAGAAGTAGCAGACATCACTATCTCTAATTAAGGTATGACGCAACTGTGCAATATATAGGCTTGGAAATCAAGTAAATTGCTGCTGCGTTTCTAATATGAAACCAACAGATTACCTTTGGTGCATTTAAACTACGTGATCTATTACAGTGTTCTATTTTAGCCCAACTAACATGAATTTCACCCACAAAACAGTAAATTTAACATATGCAATTGGTATAGGACTAACACAAACATGATTCCTCACATATATGATATCTTAGAACGATTAAACAATACTTCAATGAACTCAAATCCCTAAATTTAATGTTTTATATCAAAAACTACATTTTTTGACATCCTTCACAAAAATCATCATTGTGATCACAATTCTTGTCCAAATTAATGATAAGTGGATTTTATATCCGCGAATCAGTGTCCATTTCATGCTTATTTGTTGCTAATTTCTTGTGTTCATGTTCATTTTTACTTGTTTTATGTTATTTCATGTGTAGGATGGTTGTTGTGGCATTTAAAGTGTATTTAGAGTCAAGTGGGACGATTTGGAGTCAATTTGGTGCACTTTTGGAAGGATTCATAAAGTAAAAGAATTCAGTTAGTAGAATAGAGGCCCGTCGGGGCGGGCTTATTTGGCCTATAAACCCCTGCCGGGGCGGGGGGTCTTCATACGCTTTTGACATAAAGGATGCCCGCCGGGGCAGGCTTATATAAGGTATGCACCCCAAGGGGGGGTCTCGATTGAGAAGACTCTCATTGCTTCTTTGAACTTTGATGGGAGTTAGTTTCTAGCATTTGAATAGCTTATGGACTCTATTTAGCGGAGAATTCGACTGGGACTTTGTGTGTTGGACATTTTCTACTCAATTAACAATGAATTCAACAAGATACAAAGCACATTATGAAGATTAATCTAAGTTTTACTAAGCAAGCTTTAGAGGAGTATTTCGAGGAGATTTTCAAGACGATTGCAATTCTAGGCTACGTGAAGGGTGTTTTTTAATATTCTTCATCTTAGGCTATTATTTGTAATTGAAAGAATGTTTTATATGATTTATTCAGTGTTTATTTTGTTATTAATGAACTAATTCACTTTTTAGGTTTATTATGGATCTTTGAGTGAATCGATGATTTTGTAAACCTTGATTTCTAGTTTAATGATCTATTTCCAGTTTATCTATATTGATTTGAGTTTTAATTTATGAATTGCCTGATCAACAATTCTAGGTGGATTTGTATAGAATCGAGAGAGGATATTCAAATCTAGACCTAGTTAATATAGCATGTGTTCATGACTTTTTTGAGTAGCAGAATCTTGATGAATGTTAAGGTAGAGATATGCTTGATATCGCATGTAATCGGATAGAGAACTGAATCTTAAACCTTCTTTAATTATAATTCACATAGAGATATAATGAGTTAGTTGATGAAGGTGTTTAAGTTGTTTCTATCTTAATTGTGGATTTAAGTTAATACAGTATTAGTGCATTGAGAGGTGGTTAATACTACGTTCGTGTTCTTGATTAATAAACTGGAATAGTGATTTGAATTGGAATCAAGGTGTTAAAATCAGAGTGAAGCTTTAAAGTGAAATCATAAGTCTAATTCTCCATTAATTGTTTGAAATTCTAGATTTTGAGATTATTTTGTGGTAGTTCAATTATTCTTTAATTTAGATTTTTTAATTATAATCATTGAGTTGAATAGTTTAATAAAATTAGGATTAATAGAAAATTGATAATTGTAAGTTAAGATTATTGCTAGTTAATCTTTGTGAGAACGATACTCTACTAATCACTTTATTACTTATTGATCACGTATACTTACGTGTATTGCATATATAGATTTTACTCAACAAGTTTTTAGCGCCGTTGCCGGGGACCAATTTAGTATAGATCTTAATATTTTTACAATATCAGTTTAATTAATTCAGTTTTACTTAGACATTTTTATTTTTGTTTTGTTCTTCTTATTTCAGGTGTTTGAAGAAGTTTACGTAAACTCGATCCAAAAATCCAGACTTGCAACCGTTTGAGGACGACATTGAGAAAAGGTTTCAGAGGTTAAGTAAGTGGATCAAGGAAGCGAGGGAAGAATTTGCAACATCTGAGAAATGAGAGGAAATGGCAGTCGAAGATCAGAAAGCATTAAGGGACTTCACCACACCCAAGGTGACTAAACTGTAGTCAAGTATCACCAGGCCCGCGATAGCCGCTAACACATTTGAAATCAAGCCTGGGACGATTCAAATGATTCAGAATTCAGTTCAGTTTGGGGGATTGGCAAATGACGATCCGAATGAACATTTAGTCAGCCTTCTAGAAATTTGCGAATCCTTTAGGTACAATGGGGTGTCGGATGATGCGGTTAGACTTTGCTTATTCCCATTCACTTTACGGGACAAGGCAAAAAGTTGGTTACACTCTCTACCACCGGGATCAATCACTACGTGGGAAGACCTAGCTCAGAAATTCCTCGCCAAATTCTTCCCATTGGAAAAAAATGCAAAGATGAGGAACGAGATAACGATGTTTGAACAGCAACATGGGGAGTCATTATATGAGGCCTGGGAGAGATACAAAGAATTTAGAAAATGCCCACATCATGGATTTCCCAAGTGGCTGCAAATGAACACCTTTTACAACGGACTACATGGGAATCTCAGAACGAGTATTGATGCAGCGTCGGGCGGAGCATTTATGGCCAAGAGTTACGATTAAGCATACGATTTGATTGAAACCATGGCGGCTATTAACTACCAGTGGCCCACTGCTAGAATGACACAGGAAAAGGCAGCTGGGTTGTTAGAAGTGGATGGTGTGACATCTATACATGAACAAATTTTAGCACTTTCAAAGAAGTTGGATGCTATGACAGGGGCACATGAATAACAAGCACAACAAGTGGTAGTTATATGTGAGTTGTGCGTGGGAGAGCACCCAACGGATAATTGCACGATTAATCCAGCATCTGTGCAATTTGTGGGCAACTATAATAGAATTCCACAGAATACATATCAGAATACTTACAATCAAGGGAATAGGAGTCATCCTAATTTCTCGTGGAGCAATAATCAGCAACATCAAGCTCCACGACAATCATACCCCCTAGTTTATCAGAATCACCCACAACCGGTTCAACATCAGGAAAGAAAATCAGATTTTGCGGAATTGGTGTCGAAGTACATAACTAGTAATGAGGCAGCAATGAAAAATCAAGCAATAGCCATCAAGAACTTGGAAAATCAGATGGGGCAAATTGCCTTAGCACTAAATAACAGGCCACAAGGGACCCTACCAGGCGATACAGAGAGGAATCCGAAGGGTAACCATGAACAGTGTCAGGAAATTACATTGAGGAGTGGAAAACATCTCGAGGGTAATAATGTAGAAAATTCAGCGACAACGGAGGGAAAAGTTGATGACAGTAACGTGGTTGAAGGAAACAAGGGTGAGGATAAGCAATTTGAGGAAACCAAGTTAAATAATAAGCCAATTGTGTATCCACCACCACCATTTCAGTAGAGAGTCCAAAAACAAAATTTAGACAAGCAATTCACAAAGTTTTTGGAAGTGTTAAAGAAACTCCAGATTAACATTCCATTTGGAAAAGCCCTAGAGCAAATGCTGACCTACTCAAAATTTATGAAAGGGATTATGTCAACGAAGAAGAAATGGGAAGATTTTGAGACAGTTGCACTAACAGAGGAGTGTAGTGAAGTATTACAGCAGAAATTACCACCAAAACTCAAGGACCCGGGTAGTTTCGTTATTCCATGCACGATCGGGAATATGCATTTTAGCAAGTGTTTATGTGATTTGGGGGAGAGTTTAAACCTTATGCCATTGTTAGTATACACAGAATTGGGTTTTCCCGCGCCAAGGCCTACGAATATTTCATTGCAATGGGGGGATAGGTCAGTCACATATCCGATAGGCATAGTAGAGGACATTTTGGTGAAGGTGGACAAGTTTATATTCCCTGCAGAATTTATTATTCTTGATTTTGAGAAGGACAAGAACATCCCGATTATCCTAGGGAGACCATTCTTGGCTACGGGGAGAACACTCATAGACGTACAAAAAGGAGAACTTACTATGAGGGTCTAAGATCAAGAAATCAAATTTAATGTGTTCAAGGCCATGAGATTCCCTACAGATGAGGAAGAATATTTTTGAAAGGATTTAATTGAGTAAATCATCAGTGAAGATATGAACAAGAGTTTGGTCAACGATCCGTTAGAAACAACGTTATTGGGGGATGAAGAGGTCGACGACCTGGAATTGGTGGATTACTTACAAATGCTAGACTCATTGCCATGAGTTTCCAGATTCAGAACAACGTTTGAACCATTGCACACAGAGGAAGTAGCCGCAGAAAAAATGAAATTATCACTGGAAGAGCCACCAAAGTTGGAACTTAAGCCACTACCTAAACACCTCAGGTATACGTATTTAGGAAATTCAAATTCTTTACCTGTTATTATTTCAGCTGCACTTAATGAATTGCAAGAAGAAAAGTTGCTGAGGTTACTCAGGGAACACAAATCAGCTATTGGGTGGACGATCGCGGACATAAAGGGAATTAGCCCTTCATTTTGCATGCACGAGATTTTGATGGAAGATGAGGCAAAACCAACGGTGGAGCAACAACGGTGACTTAACCCTATTATGAAGGAAGTTGTGAAAAAGGAATTTTGAAATGGTTGGATGCCGGTATCATCTACCCGATTTCTGATAGTAAATGGGTTAGTCCGGTCCAGTGCGTGCCGAAAAGGGAGGAATGACTATGGTGCAGAATGAGGATAACGAGTTAATACCGACTAGAACAGTGATAGGTTGGAGAGTTTGCATGGATTATAGAAAGTTGAAAAAGGAAACCCAAAAAGACCATTTCCCGCTGCCCTTTATTGATCAAATGTTAGATAGATTGGTGGGACATTCATATTATTGTTTATTGGATGAATACTCAGGCTATAACCAGATAGTCATCGCTCTAAAGGATCAAGAAAAGACGACATTCACGTGCCCTTACAGCACATTTGCATTCAGGAGGATGCCATTCGGGTTATGCAATGCACCTGCGACTTTCCAACGGTGTATGATGGCCATTTTTTTAGATATGGTGGAGAAAAATGTTGAAGTCTTCATGGATGACTTTTCGGTCTATGGGGATAGCTTTGATACTTGTCTAGTGAATCTTGTCATGGTGTTGCAGTGATGTAAGGAAACGAACCTCGTACTCAATTGGGAAAAATGCCACCTCATGGTTGAAGAGGGCATAATTTTGGGCCATAAGGTTTCGGCTCAAGGATTGGAGGTTGACAAAGGCAAAGCTAGAAACAATCGAGAAACTGCCTCCACCGAGCTCAGTCAAGGGTATTAGGAGATTTTTAAGTCATGCTGGGTTCTACAGGAGGTTCATTAAAGACTTCTCTAAAATTGCAAAACCTCTATGCAGTCTTTTAGAGAAGGATGCTACTTTTAGTTTTGATGAGGAATGCATGGCAGCGTTTGAATTATTGAAAAAGAAATTGACTACAGCCCCCGTGATCGTCGCACCAGATTGGAACATGCTATTCGAGCTAATGTGTGATGCGAGTTACTACGCAGTTGGGGCTGTTTTGGGCTAACGATGAGACAAGGTGTTTCACGCCATATACTATGCAAGTAAAACACTCACAGAGACTCAAATGAATTACACAACCATAGAAAAGGAATTGCTTGCAGTGGTGTATGGGTTTGACAAATTTCGGGCATACTTGATCGGGACTAAGGTGATAGTCTACACAGACCATTTGGCGATTCGGTACTTAATAACGAAAAAGGATGCTAAGCCACGCCTTATCCGATGGATTCTCCTACTTCAAGAGTTTGACTTAGAAATAAAGGATAGAAAGGGGACGGAGAACCAAGTAGCCGATCGATTGTGTAGGCTGGAAAACCAAGGGAAAGCAAAAGAAGACAAATGTGGAATTAACAAATCATTCCCAGATGAGCAACTATTTGGGATTTCTGCAGAGATTTCGTGGTATGGGGATTATGCAAATTTTTATGTGAGCAACATTCTACCACCTGACCTCACAAGACAACAAAAAAGAAGTTTCTTCATGACGTGAAATGGTATATGTGGGACGAACCGTATTTGTTCAAGTAGTGCGCCGAGAAAATGATTAGACGGTGCGTCCCCTATAGTGAAGTGAAGAACAGCATGAGTGTCACTCATCTGCGTATGGCGGACATTATGGGAGTGAGAGGACAGCAGCGAAGGTGTTGCAATCTGGGTTTTATTAGCCATCATTATTTAAGGATGCCCACCATTTTGTCAAATAATGCGATAGGTGTCAAAGGGTGGGCAATATTTTGAAACGGAATGAGATGCCTTTACAAACGATTCTTGAAGTGGAAATCTTTGATGTATGGGGTATCGATTTTATGGGGCCATTCCCATCATCTTTGAACAATCAGTATATTTTGCTTGCAGTGGATTACGTATCGAAGTGGGTTAAACTTGCAGCACTACCATCCAACGAAGCCAAGGTGGTCCTCAAATTCCTACAGCAAAACATTTTTACGAGGTTTGGCACGCCAAGAGAAATAATCATTGACGAAGGTAGTCACTTCTGCAATAAATCCTTCACGGCTCTTTTGGCAAGGTATGGGATCAACCACAAGGTCACTACAGCTTACCACCCTCAAACAAGTGGACAGGCTGAGGTATCAAACAGAGAAGTTAAGAAGATATTGGAGAAAGTAGTAAATCCGAGTTCGAAAGATTGGTCACTTCGGTTGGATGATGCATTATGGGCATACCGGACTGCATACAAGACACCAATCGGAATGTCACCATATCAATTACTGTATGGGAAGGCATGTCACTTACCGATCGAGCTACAGCATAAGGCTTATTGGGAGGTTCAAAAACTCAATTTCGATCAAGCAGCTGTAGGAGAGAAGAGATTACTTCAACTAAATGAACTCGACGAATTTCTCCTTCACGCTTATGAGAACTCCAAATTATACAAAGAAAAAGTAAAAAGATGGCACGACCAGAAAATTATGCATCGAACATTCAAGCTGGGGCAATCAGTCCTTTTGTTCAACTCACGGCTGCGATTGTTCCCAGGAAAGCTTAAGTCGAGATGGTCGGGACCATTCACTATCAAGTGGGTATTATCTCATGGCGTAATTGAACTCTACAGTCGTAATCCATTAGATACGTTCAAAGTCAACGGACAGCGTCTAAAGCATTATTGGGGTGGAGAAGCTAACACCGAGGTGATCGCCATCACATTGGTAGACACAACATGAATAGGAAGTAGTCAGGCTGAACGACTTAAAATCAAGCGCTAATTGGGAGGCAACCCAATCTTTAGTTTATTTCTCATATTTTTTCATCCATAGTCGTTACAATATAGTTTTAATTAAAATACTTGGTAGTAGTATACAATAAAAGTCTCGTTAATCTCTCCATAATACATCATGTTATTAATAACTCACTAATTCTCATGTTTTACATCATGCAGGATGAACAAAGGTTAATATGGTGAGTTACAATGAAGCAAAGTGAGAAAACAAAGGAGTCTGATAGTAGTAGGCATGCTTAGGAGGGCCCTTTGACTACAACCCCAAAGGTAAGGGGTCTCAAAATTTTAATCGAGCCATGCCTGCCTGGGCGAGGCTATTTTGCTTACTTACACCACGGGAAGGGGTCCTCCTCTGAAAACTAATGAAGCTAGGCTCGTCGGGGAGGGCTTTCCAAGCATAATATCCCCCCGCTAGGGTGGGGGACTTGGAACTTAACCGACTTCTAGTAGTTACATGCATCCTTCTCCCCTTCCCAACAATACACCACTTCCCCACTACTTCATAACTCCATCTACCACCCACTACACCCTCTTCTACCCCACTATTTCCAATACTCTATTACTTCTCCCCACCTCTTCAATCCACCAATAGACCCCATTTTTCCAGCTCTATATATATTACTACATCTCATACTATATTTCTCATAACAATTAAGATAGGGCATTCATAGAGGATACTTGAGAGCTAGAGAGGATCAAATTGAAAAGTTTAGGGGAGAGCTAAGGCAAGTCCAGCAATAGAGAGAGACAAGGGCTTCACAACCAACATCGAAACGCCAAAGGGGAGAGAATTTAAGGCCATCTCAACCAACCCGAACCTTGTATCGTCAGAAATTCATTAGTGCCGCAGCCGCAGACCGGTATGATTACATGCTTACCAAGGCTCTTACACCGGAGCAGGGGTTGGCACCAGATCCTAACGACAGGGAGATGATGCCTCAAATTTATCAAAAGGGGTGGACAAAATTCATAGAAGAGCCACAACCCGATGTGGTCAACATTGTCAAGGAGTTTTATACAAACGCCGCGGACAAAGAACCATTCCACGCATTTGTGAGGGGTCGTTTGGTTCCATTCAGTACCGATGCAATCAACACCTATTATCAACTGCGGGTACCTCGCCACTGCCACTATGCTCACCTACGAGATTTTGATATGGACTATGATGCTATAATCACAGAGATTCAAAGCCAGGAACATCTTGGATCAAAGCTCGGAAGGGAGGCACGGTGTTCCATAGCAAGGACCTCAGCTGGTATGGAAAAATCTGGTACGCATTCCTATGCGCTAAACTGCTTCCATCGCAACACACCTCGGACGTGACCAAAGAGAAGGCATTATTGTTGTATGTAATTGTGCAAGATTTCATTATCAACGTTGGGGCCATTATCTGTTTCTCCATCCACCGGTGTTTACGTGGAAATATTTCGGGCAGCTTACCACACCCATCACTCATATATGGGTTGTGTCGCAATACAGGGGTGAGATGGTCTGACAATGAGCCCACACAAATGCCGCTCGTGTTGCTTAATTCTAGAATGATAGCGCGGTACTCTATATGGGCAGGAGGCGAGTCATATCCGCGTGGTCTGGGCTTTATTTTTCAGTCGGCTTCGAAAGACAAAGTTGATGCTACAGAGGCATCGGAGGTTGATGATGAAGCTATGGGAGATCAAGGGGCTGAGTAGGTACCACAGACCGAGGCAATATCTAGTCCTCAGTTCCTTGATTTCTAAAATCAAATGAATGCGCACAACAAAGCGGCACATTAGGAAATGCAGCGGTTAACAATGAGGCAAGGTCACATGTTTGATGCTATGAACGCACCTTTCGCCTCACTCAAACACAACCCTTCAGAGCTTCAACCAGGTGGCTCAATTTCCATATCAGCAGTCCGGACCAATGCCGAGATTTCCACCAAGTGATCCAGATGAAGAAGAGCAACAACCACCTCCTCAGACTTAAGCGATAGCAGGGAAGTCCTCACGTACTTATTTTGATTATTCATCTAATAAAGACTTGTATTACTTAAGTTTGGGGGATTTACATACATGTTTGCATGCATATGTAGTATTACTTATAGGGTTGCATTTGTAGTAGTACTTATAGGGTTGCATTTTGTCATTTTAATTTCAGTACTACATATTAATTTCGGTATTGCATGATAGCTTAGGTGCATACATAGTAGTTTAGGTTATTCTTGTTATTACATAATAATTAGTTTTGTAAATAATTAGTTTTATAAATAGTGCATTTTGTTATCTAAGAAAAAGTAAAAAAAATAAAAAAAAAAAATAAAAAAAATAGTTAGTTAAATATTGTGTTTGCATAAGTCCATCAATGTTGTAGTTCATATTATTTGTGGGCCAATGAGGAGATTGATAATAAGTTAACCAATACAACGTTGATTACTAGAACTATGATACAATTTCTGTTATGAATCGAATCTTGAGCTCGTTTGAAACTGGTATAGAAAAGGTTAGCACGATTAATAAACATCTTTGTTGACTGGTCAGTTCAAATTGATACATAAATAGTTTCTAAAGGATAATGCTAGAGTAAATGAGAAAAAGATAAGGATAGACAGTAAAGGCGGAAAGTTGGCAAGAACCTAAGTTTGGGGGATGATATGTGGGGTATATAAGCTTTATGTAAAAAGAAAAAAAATAAACAAAAAGTATACATATCGTGACTAGTCTTGTTTCGGGGCCTTTGTTACTTGAGCAAGTACGCTCGAGGGGATTGTCTATACACCTAGCGCCCTAAGGTCTTTTATGGTCTGGGAGTCGTTGGTTGAAAGCTCGCTAAGGGGTAGCACTATCAGCCTAATGGGATGAGACATTGCACGATCATGTATGTTTATATATATATATATATATATATATAAATGAATAAAACGGGAAAAGAGAAAAAAGCCCTTGTAAGAAGAAAAAAAAGAAAGAAAATATATATGTGAATAAGGTATAAGTACTCTGTATGAACCCCTGAGATTGGTAATTGTTTAGTTTTAGTTGGAGCTGTCCATGTTTGAAATTTTTAAGTTTACACTGTATGATTCCTTCTAAGAGATTGATTATGTATTGAATTTGAGTCCGTAGCAGTTATCATGGATGTTGATCACAATGCACACTATACCAGTGATGATGGTTTAAAATTTGAGGATTAAATGTAATTGTAGATTAGTTTTGGTGATTGATATTGTATAGTTGCTTGTTTTCGCTGAGACCGGTGAGATAATCTCAATTCTGCGTTACTGATGGATTCGAAGCATATAAATTAGATCTTATTCATTTCATCTCATTGCATTGCATATCATGTGGTTGTTTTGTGCTCAAGGACTAGCACAGTTAAAGTTTGGGGGATTTTGATAAGTGGATTTTATATACGCGAATCAGTGTCCATTTCATGCTTATTTGTTGCTAATTTCTTGTGTTCATGTTCATTTTTACTTGTTTTATTTTATTTCATGTGTAGGATGGTTGTTGTGGCATTTAAAGTGTATTTGGAGTCAAGTGGGACGATTTGGAGTCAATTTAGTGCACTTTTGGAAGGATTCATGAAGCAAGAGAAGTCAGTTAGCAGAATAGAGGGATTCGTAGAATGAAGGTCTTCACACGGGGTTTTCATACTCAGAAAGGATGCCGTCAAAGGCGGGCTCATATAAGTCATGCACTTACTGGCAAAAATGGGGTCTCGGTTGGAGAAGACTCCTATTGCTTGCTGAACTTTGATGGGAGTTGGTTTCTAGCATTTGAATAGCTTATGGACTCTATTTAGCAGAGAATTCGACTTGGACTTTGTGTGTTGGACATTTACTACTCAATTAACAACGAATTCAACAAGACACAAGGCACATTACGAAGATTAATCTCAGTTTTTCTAAGCAAGCTTTGGAGGAGTATTTCGAGGAGATTTTCAAGACGATTGCAATTCTAGGCTATGTGAAGGGTGTTTTTTAATATTCTTCATCTTAGGCTATTATTTGTAATTGCAAGAATGTTTTCTATGATTTATTTAGTGTTTATTTTGTTATTGATGAACTAATTCACTTTTTAGGCTTATGATGGATCTTTGAGTGAATCGATGATTTTGTTAACCTTGATTTCTAGTTTAATGATCTATTTCCAGTTTATCTATATTGATTTGAGCTTTAATTTATGAATTGCCTGATCAACAATTCTATGTGGATTTGTATGGATTCGAGAGAGGATATTCAAATCTAGACCTTGTTAATATAGCATGTGTTCATGAATTTTGTGAGTAGCAGAATCTTGATGAATGTTAAGGTAGAGATATGCTTGACATCGTATGTAATCGGATAGAGAACTTAATCTTAAACCTTCTATAATTATAATTCACGTAAAGATATAGTGAGTTAGTTGATTAAGGTGTTTAACTTGTTTCTATCTTAATTGTGGATTTAAGTTAATACAGTATTAGTGCATCGAGAGGTGGTTAATACTACGTTCGTGTTCTTGATTAATAAACTGGAATAGTGATTTGAATTGGAATCAATGTGTTAAAATCAGAGTGAAGCTTAAAGTGAAATCATAAGTCTAATTCTCCATTAATTGTTTGAAATTCTAGATTTTGAGATTTGAGATTGTTTTGTGGTAGTTCAATTATTCTTTAATTTAGAGTTTTTAATTATAATCATTAAGTTGAATAGTTTAATAAAATTAGGATTAATAAAAAATTGATAATTGTAAGTTAAGATTATTGCTAGTTGATCTCTGTGGGAACGATACGCTGCTCATTACTTTATTACTTGTTGACCACGTATACTTGCGTGTATTGCGTATATAGATTTTACCCAACAATTAACTCATTCAAACTACGTTCTCTTCGTTTCTTAATGAACTAACATATTCATGGCTCAATTTACAGTTTAACTTATAAATTAACCACCAAATTTGGTACTTTCACAAGCCATATGCATAAACATGTACCGTAATTACTTCTCTACCTTTTTAAATGTAATTAGCATACTAATTCTTGTCTAAATACAAACTCTAACATCACAAATACATATAATCACAAGTTATCAGTTATATATCAACAATTCAAAAAAATTGAATTCACAGAACTTGAAGGTTTATGCCGAAAAACACACATATATACATATATAATATTAAGACTATGGAAATACCTTCAATTGCTTGAACAATCCTTGCTAAAAACCCAAAAATTGTTTTGGAATTCTCAAACTTTCTCTCAATCTCGCTCTATTCTCTCTCAACTTCTCTTTATATTTTCTTCCTTCTTTCTTCTTAGGCTTACCAACTAACACTTATGCGTAAAACAAAACTTATAGAGCCATCCATAATATGCACACTTAATATAATAGTTACAAAAATGTAAACATATATAAGTTATAAATATATTTTATTTATTATTTGATTTATTTTATTTATTAAAATTCAAAATTCAAAAAGCCATAAGGCTTTGTTTGGCATAAACTCTTTAAAATAAAGACTTAATATCTTTAAGACTTCTTTGGTTAGATCAATTTAAAACTACTTTAATTTTATTTTAATAAACCATTTACACTTTAGTTTATAATCTCATATTTGGACCACCATATCCAACATTAGTTAAATAACCAATTACAACATACTAAATAAATTTTCCACTTAATCCAAATATCATAAATTATAATCTCATTATAATTTTATTTAATAATTTCACATACCATTTTAATTATTAAATTAAAACATAGCATTCCATCTCCAACTATTAAATTAAATCAGAATATTATCTAATAAATTTAATTCACAATTATTTACTAACAACAACCACATTAATAAAATATTTAATAAAATATTTATTTAAATTAATAAATATTTTAAATTATAACTAATAAAATCTTGGATTGTTACATCCTTCCCTTCTCACAAGGATTTTGTCCCCAGAATCACAACTCAAATAATTTATTTGTCACATTCTTCCCTCCTTACAAAGATTATGTCCCCAGAATCGAAGTCACAAATTAAACAAATAACTCAGGGTAATTCTTCATCATTTCAGCTTCGAGTTCGCACGTAGCCTCTTGGACATTGTTGTTTCTCCATATCACCTTCACAGAAGGTATCACCTTATTCGTGAGCACTTCTTCTTTCATGTCGACTATCTGGATAGGAACTTCTTCATAAGATAAATCCTTATTGAACTGTAACAGTTCATACTCGATCACATGTTTGTAATCGGGTTTATACGGTCGCAATACTGAAACATGAAAAATGTTATGAACATGTTCTAATTCAGGATGTAAGGCTACCTTGTAAGCTACTTCTCCCACTCTTCATAGTACTTTGAAAGGTCTGATGAACCTCGGGTTTAACTTTCCTTTCTTACCAAAATGAATTTTCCCCTTGCAAAGAGAAACTTTCAGGGAAAAAAAATTCCCTATGTCAAATTCGTGATTTTTCCTGTGTTGATCCGCATACTTCTTTTGTCTATCTTGAGCAGCTATCAGTCTTGCTCTGATGAGTTTCATAACTTCAGCGATCTACCGTACCAATTCTAGTCATAACAGTTGACGTTCAACAAGTTCATCCCAACATAGTGGAGTTCTGCATTTCCTGCCGTATAATACCTCGTATGGCGGCATGCCAATACTTGTGTGGTAACTTTTGTTGTATGCAAATTCCGCTAATGATATATAATTGTCCCAGTTTCCTTCGAAATCCATGATGCACGCTCTAAGCATATCTTCTAACGTCTGGATTGTTCGTTTGCTTTACCCATCGGTTTGTGGATGATATGTTGTACTCCTCTTCAGTTGTGTTCCCATGAATTCTTGTAGTCTCTTCCAGAAATTTGATGTGAATCTTGTATCTCTGTCTGATACTATTGACACTGGAACACCATGTCTCGACACGATCTCCTTGACGTATAGTTTTTCCAGCTGATCAAGATTAAATCTAATCCTAATTAACAAAAAGTGTGCTGACTTCGTTAGTCTATCCACTACGACCCATACCGCATCGTATCCTTTCTGAGTCATTGGAAGACCTACCACAAAATCCATTATGATATGCTCCCATTTCCATTCTGGTATGTCCAACGGTTGAAGTAATCTACTTGGTCTTTGATGCTCGGCCTTTACTCTCTGACATGTCAAGCACTTTGCAACGTATTCTGCAATGTCTCTTTTCATTTTTGGCCACCAAAAATGTCACCGCAAATCTTGATACATTTTCGTACTTCCCGGATGGATCTAATATCTTGAACTATGTGCTTTTGTCAAGATTTCTTCTTTAATATCCAGTACTGCTGGAACCCAAATTCGTCCCTCGAATCTTATCATTCCTTCAGTATCAACTTTGTACTTCACCTCTTTACCCTCGACCATACCTTCCTTTATTTTTTTGCATTCTTCATCCTATAGTTGAGCATTCTTTATCTTATCCACCAAAGTTGGTCTAGCTTCCATCTGGTACAGTCTTTAATAGGATTCTTGTAGAATTTTGATTTCCAACTCTAGCCTCGCCATCGCTGAAACGAGCTCCTCCTTGTTGGTTTACAACATCAACTTTTCTCGGCCTTCCCTACTCAAGGCATCTACAACCACATTGTATTTGCCCGGATGATAAAAGATCTAACAATCATAATCTTTTATCAATTCCAACCATCTTCTTTAACGCATGTTCAAGCCCTTTTGTGTGAAAATATGCTTTAGACTCTTATGGTCTATATAGATCTCACACTTCTCTCCATGGAGATAATGCCTCCATATCTTCAGACCAAACACCACCGCCGCCAACTCTAAGTCATGAGTTAGATACCCTTTCTCATAATCTTTCAATTGCCTTGATGCATACACAATGACCTTGCCGTTTTGTATAAGCACACAACCTAATCCTTTGTGTGAGGCATCACTATACACCAAAAAGTTTCCTGTATTATCTGGTAATGATAACACAGGTGCCACACTGAGCCTCTTCTTTAATTCTGTAAAACTCTCTTCACATTTTTCTGTCCAAACAAATTTTACAGATTTTCTCATCAAATTTGTCAACGGAGTGGCAATCTTGGAAAAATCCTAAATAAACCGTCTATAATAACCTGCCAATCCCAAGAAACTTCTCACTTCTGATGGAGTTCTTGGTTGTTCCCAATTTATCACAGCTTCAGCTTTTGATGAATCCACTGAAATCCCATCCTTGTCAATTACATGCCCAAGAAATTATACACATTTCAGCCAAAATTCTCATCTAGAGAATTTCGCGTACAACTTTTCTTTTCTTAGCATCTCCAGTGTTAGACGTAAGTGTTCAACATGATCTTCTAGAGATTTAGAGTACACTAGAATATCATCAATAAATACCACCACAAACTTGTCTAGAAATGGTTTAAACACCCTGTTCATCAAATCCATGAACGTTGCAGGGGCGTTTGTCAAACCAAAAGACATCACCAAAAATTCGTAATGTCCATATCGAGTTCGGAATGTCGTCTTTGGTACATCCTCCTTCCTTACTTTTAATTGGTGATACCCACTTCTCAAATCTATTTTTGAGAAATATCTAGCACCCTTTAACTGATAAAACAAGTCATCTATTCTTGGCAACAAATACTTATTTTAAATAGTGACTTTGTTTAATTCCCTATAATCAATGCAAGGACGCATTGACCCGTCCTTCTTCACGAATAACATCGGCGCTCCCCACGGTGATACACTAGGCTGAATATATTTCTTGTCAAGAAGTTCTTGCAATTACACCAACAGTTCCTTCATCTCTACCTGAGCCATTCTTTACGGGGCATTCGATATTGGAGTAGTTACTGGCGCTAAGTCGATCACGAACTCGATCTCTCGGTCAGGCGGAAGTCCTGGCAAATCTTCTGGAAACACGTCCACAAAATCCCTAACTACTGGTATCTCTTCCAGTTTCACACCCTTCTTTTTCTGAGTATCGACTATGTAAGCTAAATATCCTACACAACCTTGACTCAATAACTTCTTAGCCTGTAAAATCGTCAGACATCTCGCTTGTCTAGGCAATTTGCTACCATAGAAAACTACCTTTGACAAAGTCATAAGGTTTATACATTTCTTTTGGCAATCAATTATCTCTCCATAATTGAATAGCCAATCCATTTCCAATATAACATCAAACTCTCCAAGTTTTATCGGGATTAAATCTACTGTCATAACATTCCCCTTAATATTCACTCTCCAGTTCTTATATACGAACCTAACAGGAATTACCTCCCTATTCGCAATTTCTATTTGTAAAGAGAAATTTAACTCTTCACTAGGTAATTCTAACCTCTTAGCAAATTTATCATATATAAACGAGCAAGTAGAAACCAAATCAAATAATACATATGCATTTATATCATTGATTGGGATAATACCTGACACAACATCTTTTGATTGCACCACGTCTTGCACCGTCATGTTGAAGGTTCTGGTTGTGGGCTTATTTAAAGACTCGCAATAGTCAATATACCTCCACTATTACCTCCTTTACTTCCGGTTGTCTCACCAGATTTCTTCTTTGGACACTCACGAGCAAAATGATCCTTTGACCCATAGGTGTAGCAAACATTCTTCTTGGGTTAACTGCAATTTGGGGCAATATAACCCTCCTAGCCACAGTTATAACATACTCGTTTCCCCCTTAAGCACATACCCATGTGAAACCTCTCGCATGTAGCACATACTTTAAACTTCTTCTTCTGCTGGTTACCTTGCTGGTTTCCAGCACTTACATTTCCATTCCGTTTTCTGTTCAAATTATTATTACCATTTCCACTACCACTGTCGTTGTCAAGATTTTTATTTGTCCCTTTTTTGTTCTTGTTCTTTGGTGTACTCAGGTTATGTGAGATTTGTTTGAAAAAATAAGTGAAAAAAGGTCCGACATGTATCATGTCGACGATTTGACTGTAAGAGTTTCCAGTTGGTGTTTTTAACTAGTTGCACCAACGCAACCGAGAAAAGGTTTACACATTGACCCAATGATGTAACATTGCTAAACGACTCTGTGAAATCAAGATTCATTTGGGTTCGGGGGCTTGATTATGCGAAGGGAATGTGTTAGGCATCCCTCGACATCCGTGTTACCACGGTGACCGCCACTTTTTAAGAAACTATTATATGAACGTATTTGTGTGTATGTGTGGATCAATATGCAATTCATTTGGAAGTAGTGCGAGGCCTCGTTCGCACCTATATACAAAGGGTTTGAATTTGTTTAAAAAAATCAGTTTTAAACATGATATAGCAGTGATGTTTTGTAAAAGAGGTTTTTCAAACCCTGTGCTCAATAGTAATTGAGACCTTTTCATAGTTCCATTTTATTATTAAATGTTTGGCTTGGTTGCTTTTATATTTGAGATGCGAAGCATCTTCGAGAAAATAATATATATTAGTGTCGAACTCCTCATGGGCATGAAAGCCATCTAAGGAAATTCAAACACCATGAATAATTTATGTCGCTTATAGCTAAAATGTCCATCACGGAATAGAATATAGATTGATGAGATGAATTTGTGATCACATGATTCCTAGGCTCACGATGATGCAGATTTATATGAAAAGCGATGGCGATTATATATATATATAAGTTGTATATATATATATATATATATATATATATATATATATATCTGAGACATGATCAACAACCACGAAGCACCTCCATGGGGGATCGGAAATGTAAATATATAAAAGTGGTAAATATATATAGAGAGACATGATCAACTACCACAAAGCTCCTCTATGGGGGATAAGAAATATAAATAAAGCAATAAATGCGATCAACCGCCACGAAGTAAACTCTAGGCGGGAAGGAATGTAAATAAAGCAGTAAAAGGCCACGAAGTAAACTTCAGGCCTGACAAAAATATAAATATATATATATATATATATATATATATATATATATATGAGCAAATAAACGCTCAAGACATAAGTCTAGGCTCAATCGAGGCATAACTCGATAATGTTAGTCCATATATATAAATATATACATATATGAATATATATACAGACAAAAATGAAAACCACGGACCGAAGTCCGGGCATACACACACAACACGACTCTTAATGTGAAGAATAATGTGTGCAAAGATGAAGAGAAAGGCTTTATAGTGTGTAAGAAGGCTTACAGTGGGCTACCAAAGAAGACTTATATGACTCTAAGTGGATGAACACTCGACTCCCGTCGGTAAAAATATAGCTATATGTGAGCTAACAAGTGCTTAAAATGAGAAAGCACTCAATATGGGATGTGTACAGAGCAAATTTGACAGCGCTTCCTCTCCTTTTTTTTCTTGATTATGGCCACCAAAAGCTCTATATTTATAGACCTGGTGGCCGCAGGTGTACCTGCGGCAGCCGCAAATGAACATGTGGCTGCCCGGGGTGCACCGTGCTTTGCGGGTCTCACCGTCTCGAAGTACGTGCACTCGTGCATTGTGATGTCCGTTCGAACTTACAGAACTTCAATCTGAGCATCCGATTGAGATGTATAAGACCTTTTTCGTACCGTCGTTGTCGAGAGTTACGCCATGACATGGGATTAGAGGTTGTATAAAGTCAGGAATAGGGGACCATGCACATGGTCTTCAAGCTTCAAATTCTATCTGGTGTGCTGCCATGCGTAATAGTCACTCGGGATTGGAACTCCTTGGCTCTTGTGGGACATTGTTGTGTAGAAATGTATGTAAGAGATGTTGAGACGGCGCGATGTGGGATTGAGGTGGCAATATGACCATTTTGCTCTTCACCGGGGTTATCTCCGGTTTGGGCTGATAAAGCAGACGTTACTCAGTGTTATCTCTAAGATTGGACTGCTGCAAGTGTTTGAATTCCTCATGGTCATCTTTAAGTGTTCCTGTCTTCCCGGTGTTATCTTTGGGTCTTTGGAATGAGTGCCTTAGCAGGAGTTCTGAGGTTGAAGCTGATTACATGCATTTGAAACAAGCATTTAAGGGGTTATCGCCGGAACTGCAATGGCATTCCTTGGGGTTATCTCCAAGGATGAAACTCAGGTTATCTCTGAGATTGGAACTGATAATCCCGGTGTGTGTTCTGGGGCTGAGACTGAACTTCCGGTGGTATTCGGAATGGATATGAGTTGTCTTCCAAGGTTATCTCCGAAAGACGAATCTGCTCTCCTGTAATGTTAGTAATAGGTATGCAGAAAATTGAGTGTCTACAGATGCCCCTCTTTATCATATTCATGCAATACAATACATGGATAGGATAAAGAATCCTAGACACTTGAAATGCAACAAGATAAACATGATGCCATGTGCAGCAACATGATGTAAATGCATGGTGCATGTATGTTATTGGATTTTTTTCCCAACATGATGGGATGATTGTCGGTTCCCTGTTAATCCTGCCAGAGATGACAATCAGTGATTTCTTGGACGTGTAATCCAAGTCTTCTAGGATGTTAACGTTGGGGTTATCACCAAATCCTGAATCCTTGATACAGACTTTACTCTAAAGATGTGCCTCTCAGGTGTAAGAGATTTGTGGGGATAAAGCTTTGTCTGTTTGAGGATGTGTATAAAATATTCCATCATCGGTCCTCTCCGATGAGGATGGTCTTCTCTGGTTTGTGTCACCAGCATATACCACGGTCCTGTTGGAGTACTGCCAAAAGTATATATTATTAGGGCTGCCTGACCATCGCTAATGTGTGTATCACCGGATAGATACCTGCTGGGAAAATTGTCAAGGCTGCTTGACCTTCATTGATGTGTGTATCAACGGATAGATCCCTATTGAGTGAATTGTCAAGGCTGCTTGACCTTCATTGATGTGTGTATCAGTGGAAAGATACGCGTTGTAACCCCCATCGGGGAACATGTCAAGGCTGCTTGACCTTCATTTACACGTATATCAATGATTGAATTACGTTGTAACCCCCCCACGGGGGAACATGTCAAGGCTGCTTGACCTTCATTGACGCATATATCAATGGTTGAATTGTGTTGTAACCCTCGCTGGGGATTCGTTCATGGATGAAGAATACGATGTAACCCCCGCCGGGGAAGGTTATCAATGAATGAAATCTGCGTTGTAACCCCCGTCGGTGAAGGATTTAGGGTTACGACCCTGTATTTGGCAGCATCGGATCTGTGTGAGGCATTGCCGAGTATGATTTGCAAAAGCTGAGATCATCGGTATAGTCTACCTTGTATTTAAGTGAATACCAATGAGTGATATGCAAAGCCATAATTTGACTTGTGACAACTAAGATTCCAGGCCATTCTGCTCAGTCGCGTAGCATTTTGATTCCTGATTTGGCCTTTTCAGCTTGCGAGACCTCCTTTGTAACTCGAATTGAATTGAGCCAGTAACGACCCCAAAATTCATACAATAATATTCTCTTTCTCGATCGCTAATAATACAACTTTAATCTATCTTTACATCATTATTCGATATTAAAATCACTAAAAATGCAGAATAAATTAAAACTTTTATACATTTCCTTCTGTATTGCCCTAAATCGCAACCTTTACATTACATCTTTTTAATTCAAATTTATATGAGGAATCGTTATAACAGAATGACTATACAAAGTCTTACATCATAAATAGTTATCCAAATACACCGGATAGCTCAACTTACAATTCAACAACATGTTACATTAAATACATTTCTCATAAAACATAAGTAATCTTCGCGAATATAGATCTCTATAATTCATTTAGCACATATCCTTACCTTAAAATCTTGACCTGCAAAAATGGTTATTTGCAAGGTTGAGCTCGACAGCCCAACAAAATCTAACAGTTTTCATGCATCACGTAGAATATAATAACATACTCAACATATATCTCATAAACATTGGACAAACATAACATACATGCTACAGTTCATATAACAAGTATAAAGATTGAGTTCCTTACTCAATCAACATGCTTTACTCAATCAACGTAGTCATAAGTTGACTTTAACATTTCATACTTTCAACAAATATATAACACATCATGCTCTTTGCCATAAAGATTTAAAATAGGTAATCATCAAGTTCACATAGCAAATAGGAACTGAAAGACTTGCCTTGATCGTTATTTAACAATAACAATTTAACAGCTTACAGCTATCTGTACTTCACGTGCCCTACACAATTATATAATCATTCACATTAACTACTAGTCACATAGCAATGCATAGTAGTTGTAATGTAAACTTTACTCTACATCTCATAACCCTTCCTATTATCAATACATAATGTTCAATTTTATTGTGTTAACTTTCGACTTATATCTCACTATATTTCATATTCAAAGTTCATTCAAGTGTTTAAGTCTTGCTAGGACTACTTATTGCCTTTATATTAACCCTATTCAATATCTTATAATATTCATTTCATTTAATTTAAAACACTTTTTACGTTCATTAACACTTATCATGTCGTTTCAACGTTTATTCATCACACGCCTAATTTGTCTTTCTTGTGTGTGCTTAGTATGCATATACAACTTATCTAATATATCATTTATTAATGTTTATCATTATTATACTTCATAATATTCATGTTCTATAACTTAGAACAACATCTTTTATCGTCAAGAGCACTAGACTTGTATACGTGCATGCCCGTCACCTTCCGATTGCCTCTAAAAATACAACAGTCCAAAAGATGACCATTTTTACCCCTGTTCCAGACTCAAATTGAAAACATAAAGAATAAAATTTGTAGGTCTATTCGTCCTCATTTCGGATCATCTTGAATCACCTAAATCGGAGTTCGTATGAAAACGTTATGCCTATTTTACTAAAACATGTCAAAACAGTCACACCTGTCATACTTTGGGCGCAGCTGCGCCCAATTAAGCCTTGGTAATAGCACAATTACGCCCTAAAGTGTAGATATGCCCCAAATGACTTAGGGCACAGCGCAGCTGTGCCCGTTAGCAGAAACGATACCTGAAGCTACTGTTCTCACAATTTTTTTGACCCTTTTCTCCTACTAATCTTCATAACTTGAGTTATACACATTCAAATTAGTCCGTTTTTGATTCTATGGATTCGTAATTCATAGAACTATAACATACTAGAATTATAACAATTTATAAAAATATTAACCAACCTAAAATTTGACCAAAAACACATGTTCATACTTTATTTTCATGTTTTAACAACTCTAGCGAAATCGAACACCACGAATTTGTTTCTTAACCATTTCGATTCAATCAACTTTCGTTGTTTTCATAATTCAACATACTAACAACATATATCATCAATTTTAGATTATATCATGACTTCATCATAAATTTTGATTCCAAAAGAAGACCTAATGTATATATATATATATATATATATAAAACTCAATTTCTTCATTCTAAAACATGTTTCCATCGATTTGATTTCTGAATATCATTTCTAGATAACAACTAAAAGATTATAAACATCTAACAACATATATATAACATATTTAGCAATTCATCCAACTAAATTTCCAAATTTAAAGAATAACTCAAGAACACCCAAACTAAGAAGAAATTAGGTTATTTACCTCTTAATTCTTGTTTAGCTTTGTTAGGAGATATTAGAGAATTGCTACTTCCTTCTTGTTTTCAAGGATTTCTCTTCCAATTGCCTCCCAATTCCTCTCTAGAGCTCTCTCTCCCTCTATATTTTTCTCTTCTAGCTTTAGCCTTAGGATTATACGTATACACTAACTGATATAATACGTTAAACACCATAAAGGCTTTATCAGTTATAATATGCCAAAGGACCCAAGGCCATGTTTGGTAATCCTCTTAAAATCTCATTTTAGTTTATATCATGAATCGTTACAACAAAATGACTATACAAAGTCTTACATCCTAAATAGTTATCCAAATACACTGGATAGCTGAACTTACAATTCAACAACATGTTACATTAAATACATTTCTCATAAAACATAAGTAATCTTCGCGAATATGGATCTCTATAATTCACTTAGCACATATCCTTACGTTAAAATCTTGACCTGAAAAAATGGTTATTTGCAAGGTTGAGCTCGATAGCCCAGCAAAATCTAATAGTTTTCATGAATCACGTAGCATATAATAACATGCTCAACATATATCTCATAAACATTGGACAAACATAACATACATGCTACAGTTCATATAACAAGTATAAAGATTGAGTTCCTTACTCAATCAGCATGCTTTACTCAATCAACGTAGTCATAAGTTGACTTTAACATTTCATACTTCCAACATATGTATAACACATCATGCTCTTTACCATAAAGATTTTAAACAGGTAATCATCAAGTTCATATAAAAAATAGGAACTTAAAGACTTGCCTTGATTGTTGTTTACCAATAACAGTTTAACAACTTACAGCTATCTGCACTTCACGTACCCTACAAAAATATATAATCATTCAAATTAACTATTAGTCACATAGCAATGCATAGTAGTTGTAATGTAAACTTTACTCTACATCTCATAACCCTTCCTATTATCAATACATAATGTTCAATTTTATTGTGTTAACTTTCGACTTATATCTCACTACATTTCATATTCAAAGTTCATTTAAGTGTTTAAGTCTTGCTAGGACTACTTATTGGTTTTATATTAACCCTATTCAATATCTTATAATATTCATTTCATTTGATTTAAAACACTTTTTACGTTAATTAAAACTTATCACGACGTTTTGACGTTTATTCGTCACACGCCCAATTTGTCTCTCTTGTGTGTGCTTAGTATGCGTATACAACTTATCTAATATATCATTTAATAATGTTTAGCATCATTATACCTCATAATATTAATGTTCTATAACTTAGAACAACACCTTTTATCGTCAAGAGCACTACACTTGCATACGTGCATGCCCGACGCCCTCTGATTGCCTCTAAAAACATAATAGTCCTATAGATGACCATTTTTAACCTGTTCCAAACCTTAAAGAATAAAAGTTGTTGGACTATTCGTCCTCGTTCTGGATCATCTTGAATCACCTCAATCAGAGTTTGTGTGAAAAAGTTATGCCTATTTTACTAAAACAGGTAAAAAAAGTCACACCTAACATACTTTGGGCACAGCTGTGCCCAATTTAATATAGTCACAAAGTCTGTTGTGCCCTAAAAAATCTTGACTACGTCCCAAATGTCTCAGATACAGTAGCATAAATTGCAGCGCCCATTAGCGTAAAACAGGACTGAAGCTAATGTTCTCGCGATTTTTTGACCCTTTTCTCTTACTAATCTTCACAACTTAAGTTATACACATCCAAATTAGTCTGTTTTTTATTCTACGGATTCTTAATTCATAGAATTATAACATACTAGAATTATAATAATTTATAAGAATATTAACCAACCTAAAATTTGACCCAAAACACATGTGCATACTCTATTTTCATGTTTTAAAATCTCTAGCGAAATCGAACACCACGAATTTGTTTCTTAACCATTTCGATTCATTCAACTTTCGTTGTTTTCATAATTCAATATACTAACAGCATATATCATCAAGTTTAGATTATATCATGACTTCAACATAAATTTTGATTCCAAAACAAGCCCTAATGTATATATATCCATAAAACTCAATTTCTTCATTCTAAAACATGCTTCCATGGATTTGATTTTTAAAAATCATTTCTAGATAACAACTAAAAGATTATAAACATATAACAACATATATATAACATATTTAGCAATTCATCCAACTAAATTTCCAAATTTAAAGGATAACTCAAGAACACCCAAACTAAGAAGAAACTTGGTTATTTACCTCTTAATTGTTGTTTAGCTTTGTTAGGAGATGTTAGAGAATTGCTACTTCATTCTAGTTTTCAAGGATTTCTCTTCCAATTGCCTCCCAATTCCTCTCTAGAGCTCTCTCTCCCTCTGTATTTTTCTCTTCTAGCTTTAGCCTTAGGATTATACGTATACACTAACTGTATAATACGTTAAAAACCAAAAAGGCTTTATCAGTTATAATATGCCATAGGCCACAAGGCCATGTTTGGCAATCCTCTTAAAATCTCATTTTAGTTTATTTTTATATTACTTATATAATATAGTTCAATTGTCACATTTATTCAATTTAAATCTCAATCATTATTTAACCTTATAATATTTATTTAACCAATATAATTCTCAATATTTATTTAATAAATACTAATCTTCTAATTTAATTATCCCTTTAATTATATTATTCTTTTAATTCAATAATTCTATAATTTAATTAGTCTCTAATTAAATTATCATCAACACACTTTAATAAAATTACTCCATAACAACATCCATGAATTTAATTTGTTTAACAAATAAATCAACCAAAATATTTATTTAATTTACTAATCTTATTGAGTTAATTTTCTTTTTATAACAAATTCATTTAATTTCTTCAATAGTTAAATTAACTATTAAACCTCACTTTCCCAATATATGAATATATATTTTTCTTCACACCAGATCACATATTTCAAAATATATAACACGCATATATACATACTTAAACTTAAAACATCTCATAATAAGAATTTTAATTATTAAATTCATATTTTAATAACATATAAAAATTCGGGTTGTCACATCCTTCCCCCCTTATAAGGATTCCGTCCTCGGAAGCAATGAAATCTCCCTTACTCGGTTTTCGCCAAATCTCTTTTCAAAATTTATCGTTGAATATCTTCAACACATCACCTTAATATATGCTTTATTTATTACGACTACAACCATTATTCATAATAAATTCTTGTAAGTTTTATTTCATAACCTTTTACTTAAAATTAATTATATTTGAGTATTACATATTCTTTGACCCGTTTCTTTCTCTAAGGATCATTATCATATACTATATTCTCAATCTCTCGGGACATTATAGAGCCGAAGGGGTGGGACCCATGTAGGGGTGCCGTAGGTACACTTCCAGCAGCCGCAGGTGGACCTGCGACCAACCGTGCGTATGTAAAGCCTGTATGTTGCTTTCATAAGTCATTTTCAAGTTGCGCCGCGAAGGAAATCCGAGAGCTCTTCTTCAAATCTACTGAGTTTGGGCGACTTTCTGTAAATTCTGCTACTATAAAAGTGTTCTACATTGTCCTGGTATCGTATGCATGTATTATTTTATAGTTTTTATCCATTGGAAAATGACTTGTCACATGAAATGCATCTAAACACATAGTAGTGAACATGCATGCTGATATGACTTTATAAAAAATATTCAACATAGTAAATGTTAGTATTAAACCATGTTGAACATAATGATGTAAGAAAATTTGACTTTTGAAGCAGTCAAATTGGCACCTTTTATTGTCATATCTTATCCTATTTGAGGATAAATATGTAAAGGTAGAAAAGCAAAATAATCATGGTGATTAGACTACACTTCCGAATTTTTTACTATGATGTATTAATGCATATAGGATGTATATGATTGTCGGCAGGTGTGCTACTGAATTGACACCAAGTCATGCCTATGTGCATATGGATAGTCCTATTTACAAAGGGGACTACGGCAAAAATTTTCCAAAATGTAGGCATTAGGTAGTCATGCATTTTTAACTCTACTAAAGACGTATGTTAAAATAATGCATGCATGCATGTGGTCATAAAATGCATTTTGAAAAGCTCCAGGTTAGACATTACCACACCCCTTCTGAGGTGATTTGGAGACTTATTGACCAGATATTGTGGATCCGGATTAGCCAAGTAGTTCCCGCAAGACCACTTCTGGTGTAAAGAGAAGGGCTTTTGAAGTGCCTCGACCCCGTTCTGTTAGATAGCCTCGTCGTTTGGTGGAAGTGGTTATGCGTCCATTCCAGGTTGATGTGCCGACGTTGAGGACGAGGAGGAAGATGTACTGGTTGAGGCTCCCACTCCTGCTGCACATGTTCCCCATAGGGATTTGCCAAGCATTTAGGTGGTGAACCCAGAGCTTCTAGGAGATTTGAGTCGACACCCTTCAGTTTACCTTCACGTAAATGAGGTATAAAGTTAGATCTTAATCTTTCCTCTTTCCTATTGATGAGGAGTAAAGGATTCTGATGTTGATCTGCATTTGATGTAGGTTCCTGGCTTTACACATCCTCGAGGAATCTGGTTCAGCATCCACTCTATGTATCAGGCTCTGCATGATGACTATATAGCGATTGTACATGGCTGGGGATTCGGGGCATTCTTTTCTATCCTTCCTCCCCGTTGTCCCTGGGGTTACCTCAGGGCATTGTCTGAGCGCTGGTTTCACAATACTCAGTCACTCCATTTGCTGGATTGTGAGGTGATGATGACACCAATGGATTAACGGTTTATCACAGGTACGGAGTTTGGAGGGGCGCCAGTGCCTTGTACGGAAGATATTACCCCTACAGACGTCAGATCCTTGCTAGGAGTTCTAGGGGAGGTGCTCAAGGGCAGGACTGTTCGTACAGGTCCTTTGAGCGTATATGCTATGAGCGGGCTATTGAGTGAGCCTATACCCGATTATGTGAGAGTTAGGGATCACATTCTTCGGTGCTTATTCCAGATAATCATTAGGGACTGCTTCATAGCAGATAACTCTTATACTGGGTCCTTCACTTTGATCAGTGCCACTTGACACGTGGACCGTATTGGAGATTATGATTGGGGTTCCTACACCTTTACCTATTTCCTTAGGGGAATGCGCATGCGCTCGCAGAGCTTAACCGAGGCTTGGTTAGGATTCTACCCATTTCTGTTGGCGAGTATTTCTCTTGTCTTTTCCCATTTATAGGTTAAGAGTGTTAACTGGCAGCAAATGTTTGTCTTTACATTGACAGTTCTGGGCCTATGAGAGGCTCCCATATTTGCATCCTATGAGTGTGTTAGGCTTAGATACCTATCCACGAGGACGGAGATGGCATCATTCCATACTGGCGGAGGTCCCAATTGCGGAGGGTTTCACTCATTGTCACCTATAGCTGGAGTTGTTGACAACAGATGTCATCACGTGGGTTCCCTATTTAGGGGAGCATTTAAGCATTGGATTTGAGGATGGGTAATCAACTGGTGTCGAGCACGTGATTTCCACCCGTAGGATTCCTCTCTTCATAGATGGAGGATGGGAGCTATACTTAGGAGAGCTTGCTATCAAGAGCACCACATGAGAGATTTGTATACCGATCTTGCCTCCTGTTAGGCATTATTGGCCTGTCTTACAGTCGCCCATCATTGATATCCCATTATTGGGTATTGACGATTTTACATTATCAGAGGGTCCCTGTACTCAAGAGATATTCAAGCATTGGTGGTTCCCTCGTACCATTGGAGCCCAGACCCGCGCCACTCAGTTCATGGGGGATATGGTTCCAGGATCTGTGATGATGACGCATTGGTTAGCCTGTGTCCGAGATCCGACTCATTTGACACAGATTAACAGTTTGACCCGACAATTGGACCGGGCACATTTCTTTATCCGGCACTTGGGCAGAGATCCTTCAGAAGCAAATACTTTTGATCCTTCCAGCTCTGGTGCTGTGGCCCCTTAGGTGACCCATATGGCTTTGCTGGTGCAGATCCTCCCTTGTATAGGCCTTACATCCCTGTGGATAGAGATCCAGTGACTCAGGAGGAGTTACATCAGGTGGACAGGATTGATGATGTAGACATTGACACCATTGTCTTTTTCTGATGTATATTCTCGTTATCTCTTTTGATAGGCCTCTATTAGACATTGGATAGCTTCGCCCCATTCTCGCTATATCTTTTGATAGGCCTCTATTAGTTGTAGGGCAGTTTTGTACCATTTCTCTGTATTTTAGCTGTACAAAGATGTATTAGATGATAATATACTTAGGAATGTATGTACAGTTTTTCATTCCCTATATCATATTTCCATCTATTATATCATGCATGTTATTATGTTATGAATATGTATGTATATCCAGAGATATTCATTATTGACCCCTTGATGGTCTTATGACACGGCCCGTACAGATGTCTTCTTCGACAGTTAGCCTTATTGTTCATAACCCACCATTTTTGGTGGCATTTGGTATGCGATTATGGTATGATAGTATGTCACCATCAGACAGGGTGACTGTAGATTGTCTATTGCAGCATACTATGAACCTGTTGATGTTTAAGGTTCCCACAGGATTCGTGGAGGGCATGCTGGAGTACTGGGTATCATTGAGACAGGTTTTTTGATTTGGGACCCAGGAGTTGACTCCTACTCTGGAGGAGTATGCACGTTTGACGATGCTGCCACTGGACAGACCTTGCGTGCATATGGCTATCGGAGATATGAGTCGGCAGTTCATCACCCTCAGTAGATTGAGGCGTAGGGTGGTGCAAGATGTGATCACATCCGGCCACGTGATATCGTAGCATTTTTTGTTTGATAGATTTGGCTCAGAGGATAGTTTTACATGGAATTCCGGGGATTTCACCACACCGGAGGATCATTGGTGTTTGGCCAGAGTGGATGTACTGCTATTGTGTATATTGTCGTATGTCTACATGCTACGGTACATGGATGAGTTGGATATAGGAGTTATCATGGCAGTGAGAGCTCTCAGGGAGTGTCACACCATCATACTGATGATCATGCATGAGAGACTACGAGGTCGGCCATCTGACTACACTTATCCAACAGGGAGTATTCTGGCGGCTCGATCGTGTTTGTATGTGTGGTTTATGTCACACTTGAGACCGATTGGCACTTTCAAACAGAATGGGTATTGTTTCACCCATGATATAGCCATGTCATACTCCTTACAGCCTGTGGAGTGTATAGATGTTGCATCTTGGTCAGCTTTTCTAGCAGGGATCAGAGATCCGTTTGATATATTACCATGCACAGGGCTCAGCTACCCCTACAGCTTCATCAGTCATGCTCCGGGCATGGATTATCTCCCTCTAGCTGGTTTGAGAGGAATGATTACTTACCACCCACTGGACGTGATGTGTCAGTTTGACCAATTCCAGGATTTTCATCCTTTTGAGGGGGCATTAAGTCAGCGCTTCGCTTCTCGCCACTTATCAGTAGAGGATAGATCCAGGTTGTATGCCTGTTGGGATCAGCATGAGTTAGCTGAGTTTTTCGTCAGCCATCCGGGTTGTTCTGCATAATATTTTGCATGGATGGAGACAGAGACTGCATCGGCTGTGGTAATATCCACAGTGTAGGGGATTGATTCCGACGATGAGGATTCTATGGAGGAGACTGATATTCCCATTGAGGAGGATTTGACTACTGAGTTGCAAGCATTTATGATGGATTCTCCCACTACGAGTGCTACTGTGATTCAGCATTCAGCATAGTATCTGGAGTAGAGTCTACATCTGATGACCTTTGAGAGAGATCATGTTAGGGCCTTGATGTTGACAGCTCTTGATGGGAGAGACGCAGCTCCATTAGAGAGACACGAGGCCAGATTATCCAGAGATGCATTGATTGTAGAGCGGGATGCTACCCTATCTTCCCGACATATGGCCGTCACAGATAGTACTTCAGTGAGATCCCTTACAACTACCATCCTTGTCGATATGAGTGCATACATTGATGAGCATCATGCCACCATGCAGTTAGCTTCAGATCTTCTAGCTCGTGTAGATACCATTGGGCAGGAGCTTGCAACGTTACCTCCTTCTTCGGAGAGGGATGCTATATTATATCTGATAGTCCGCATACAGACAGATCCGTAGATAAACTTGTATTTTCCTGCACAGACTAGCTTAGCCTTTTTGTCAAGTACAACACATATTTTATATATCAAACAGTATTATATATGGCAAAGAAATATATTTTGATTTACTTCCCTTTCAGTTATGCCTTGATACTTTCTTGATATTTGCCTATTTCTTTAGGGCTTGTGATCTTGATGTATTCTGACCTCATCCTTGATATGTGGACATTGAGACATCATAGGAACTTCCAAAATGGATCATTGATCTGTGTGTATCCCTACCATCTTTGGTGTCTTATGACTAGTTTCTGTATGTAAATGTGGAGAGGAGTGTGGCTTTTCTTCTCTGAGATTGACCGCACCACAGATGGTCGCTAGTACTCCTATTTAGGAGGAGCTCAGTTAGTTCCATCTCTTATGGATTGGTGTTGCTCGTTGAGGCACAACCACAACTTAAATGGTAGTCGAATCTCTTATTTGTGAGGAGAGGTTGTAACGACCACGAATGTTAAACTCCTTATTAATTAAATATGTGATTTAATTGTAATGAGTTAGTTTTGTGAGTTTATTTAAACCTTATGTGGTTATGTGAATTCATGAAATGATTAAGGGAGTCACTAATAGTTTATTTAAATTAGTGGACTAACCCTAAGAATTTAATATCAAGGAATTAATAAGATTTTTAATTAAATATTCAATTTATTTGAATATAGTAACAAGAGTTGTACATATTGATTAATTGAAATTATGAGTAATTAATTGATAATTATTATTAATAAATAATAATTAATGTATAAAAGATTAATAATTTATAAAATGATTATATGTTTACTTGATTAATTTGTACAATATATTAAACCTTTATTATAGGGTAGTTAACTATATATTTTATATAGTACAAGGTGGCACATTAATATGTATATATATATAGACTATATAGTAATGAATTATTTGCATTCATGTGAGTTGCATAATAATATTGTTATATGTATGTGCATTACTAGATATCTTGTAATTGGGAAATACATTGTATGCCCTTTTAAATCATTATAACTTATGTTATATGAAATGAATTGTGTACACCTATTTGATAACCAAAGTCTATATTATGTCTATATGTGGTATAAACCAATTATAGCATTTCATTTTTGTGCAAAATGTTGAGAATTATTTCCTTGTCCTAAAATGAGTGTCTCATTAGTACATGAACAGTAGTAAGAAGCTAGTTACGTATTCTTCAAGTGGCTAGTATTAGGTGATCATTTGCTAGCCAATGGTTGGTGGTGACTTGCTCAACCACTCCTTAGCAACCATTGTGTTTTTCCTTTGCACCATAAGCTCCAACACTTGTGTAATAATAATGTCTAGTCCATGCTTCTTCTTTAACACAAGCTTCAAATTTAGTTTTTGTTGTTAGTTAAGTCTTAGTTAGAGAGTCCTAAGTTCCTTCTCAGATTGTAGGAGGTCCAATTCAAGCTAAGAAGGTATAAGTTCTAATTAAAATCTTGAAATGGGTCTTGTTAGTTCTTGAGAATTTCTTGAATCCATATGTTAATCAATGTGAATTATCATGCCATGATATGTTTATGATATATGTCTTCATGTATGAACAATTTAATATTGATTTGGAGCATGCTTGAATTGTTAGAAGTCGTGTTGGTGGTTACTCTACAAAATAGAGTAACCTTATTGTCTCTGATGCAGACACAGTGTAGCTGCGCCCTATTTGTACTAGGGTGAAATGCTTGTTGCTACCAGTAACCGAACTTCGAGTTTTGTCTCGGACATACGGCGCTTCTGCCTTACTAATTGTACTAGGGTGCGGTAGCATCTGCTTGATCCCCGCACCAACTCTGATGTTTTCTGTTTTGTTCTGTTTCATGCTAACTTGTTAGTACATGGTTGAGCAAGCTTGTAAACTATTTTAACATGCACACGTAGGCACATGCATGTTGTATGAACAAGTATAGCAATGATGGACACAATACTTGTGGTCTTGAAATAAGGTTTGTGATTTCAAAGGTGAACTTTTTCACGAACACATCATGTGAGCATCTCGACTTTATGAACATGATAATATGGTGTATATGGGCATGAAATGCAAGACAAAAGTGATTGAACACACTAGCATACATAATTGAAAGATAAGACTATTTTAAAGATATGAAACTTAAGACTTTTCAAAGAGAACTTGACGAAGATCTTTTATCTAGTAAGTTCTGACTATTTGAGCATGCATATATAACTTTATTATATGTTGTAAATACATGAGAGTTATATATGCCTTGTATATGTTATGTTGACTCAGTGTAAAATTCAAAGAAAGTAAGAATGAGGAAGCTAATGTCGTCAAGTAATGAGCATGGTATGATATGACCATTCTAGCATGTGTATTAGGATTCATTATGCCTATAGACATATTGACATGAACATCGTTTGGTTAAGATATGGTTTTCACTTATGCACACATAGTCACAAAGAAAAAAGGAAATTTCTAGAACATGAACTATGAGAGTAAGGTATACATGTGTTGTCTATATATAGGCATGACTACTGAGTATTGAATGATTAAGTTATAAGGCACACATGATTACATGACCTTGTTATGTATTAATGACATATAAATTGTAAGTAAACTTGTGATAGTGAAGTCAAGTATGGTCATGTGATATGTGTGAAACTCTAGCATGTATGTATGTTAAAATGTATGTGGAATTAGTGTGTTAGAGTTGGACTGAAGTCAGGAGAGAAAAAGCTCAACCTTAGTGCGGCGAAGGGATGACAGAGTCATTTGCGCAATCCCTAAGCTATACCGGTAGCGAGTGCACCGAATCTCTGATCACAAATAGAATCTATTTTTGGTCTAAAGTATTAAGGCATGCTTATATGATTACTTACTTTGTGATGTGTGACCAATATGTCATATAATGTGTTGAGAAGCATGCTATGTGATGACTTGATTCTTTTAAGTGTATACTCGTATTAGTTTACACATGCTAATTGAAAGATCGACTTGTTAATGTTAGGTCATTTCAACGCAAGTTAATTAAAGCTAGAATTATATTGTAGCTGAGCAAACAGACAAATATCCTAAACCCTTGCATTACTTTATTCGACGCATACCGTAAGCAATTTCCTTGAACCCAACTTTTGTTAAGCAAGTTCCTTGAACCCTACTTTTGTTAAGCAAGTTTCCCTAAACTTACTCTAAATTATATTGAGCAAGTATCCGAATTTATTGTGTTGTAAGTAATAGAGTCTAAACCTTTGTCCGGTCAGATAAGCCTATGAAGTTTTATAAAAGCTATCCAAACCAATTGATGGTAAGGATTCTTAGACTGAAAGAACACCTCTTTCTATGATAGGGGATTGCAGGTATCTAATAAAGATACAATGAATAGATTTAAATGTTATGCATATACATAGAGTACGTGAGGCTGATCCCCTCAAGTACTTATTCTGTAGCCAGTAACCAAAGGGTCAATTAGCTATTGATTCCATTGGAGTGTGTGACACCCCCAAATTCGGGTATCTTCCAACCCGACATATGGTGCTACACGGTACTACCATTCATACATTCATTCAATTGAAAGCCTCTAAAGAACGAACATGACTTCTATATATTCATAGTAATATTTACATTTCCCAATCTCTATACCCATTACAAAGGTTCTTTGTCATAATATAAAATACATTACAACAATAAACCTACACTATTACATAGACCGTTTAACGATCTGCCTTAGCCTTTCCTTTATCCTTATTCAATCCTTCGGGACGTTCAGTCTTAGCTGCATTCATTGGTTCAAGCAAGAGTGAGCATAACTAGCTCAGCAAGTATGACAATTCAATAACAACATGCTTGACACATAAGAATCGTATATCTTCAATAACTGAACAATAGTTATGAAGTACTATTTGAAAGTAGTATGCACACAAGCCAATCATGTTTGATGATAAAGCATATACTTTGTAACAATCTTATTCATTTATTAATAAAAAGTATTAATTTATTAAAGGCTTTTAATTATCTACATGATGCTGTTTTATAATATGTGATAAACCCATAGTTTTAAGCAATGCTTTTAGAATAATGATGATGATCATTTTAATGAGATCTAAATTCTTAGAAAGCTTAAAACTAAAATAGTTCCCAATCATTGGATTACTAAATTGGGGATTAGTGAATCCGGGTAGATTGGTACATACGTTGCTTGCTCATTGGATGAGGATGATTGATCTCATGATCATTTGTGTGGAGACACTAAAGCAAGTATGTAGGTGCTTATTAGAGAATAAGTTCACTGAACGTGACTCGCTAAGGAATACCTAATGGAGTTTTATTTGCCTGTCAATAGGAATTCCTGTAGTGATAGTAGTAGAAGTAATCCTTGGACTTGAGATCATCATAGTATCTTATGTATGATGAGTTATACTTTGACTTATTCCTTAAGACCCTTAGGGTATATCAAAGGGTATGCTTGGGTATAATAAGTTATACATGGAGATAATGTATGATCAATAAAGAATCTACCACTTCTAATAAAAGAAGAGAAATGTCCTATGTGATTCGATAAATGACAACCCAGTAGTCCTTGGCCAAGGCAGAATGAAATTAGAAAGGAGTTTCTAATTTGCATTATTTGGAGTTGTGTATTTAAGAGTCGAAATACATATAATTAAATAAAATAAGACTTGATAAAGTAATTTCATGTCTTATATTTAATTGGGACATTGTATGGTGGAAGGATTGAATTGTCACGGTAACTATTTACTCAAAGGTTCTTTTATGATTAATGTTGAAATCTATATTATACGGAAAGTCGTTGATCGCTAGGGGGAGGCTTATCCTATTGTAGAATAAATATTATTTATTTAAATAAATTAATTGTTTAATTTATTTATTTAAATAAGATTAGAATTATTCTAATTGATTTATTCACAATAGGTTTAATATGGAGAACCTAAAGGGTCACACCATAAAAGGAAGAATAATTATTTAAGAAGTTAATGGCATAATTGTAATAATATGTTATGTATATTTAATTTAATCTATGGTGATAGAATAAATTAAATAGCTTAATATTTATTATTTAATATTTAAGAAATATTAAATATAAATTAATAAGAGGAGTCTTATTAATATTATTACAATTATTATTATTTTAATTTCTAAAAGAGTTTAGGAATTAATTTAATATAAGTACTCTCATTTATTCCTAATTGGATTAGGAAGGAAAATTAGTTAAAGGAGTTTAATTAATTATCCCTAATAAGATTAGGGAGCTTAATTAATTAAAAGAATTTAATTAATTAAAACCCAATTCCTTAATTGTTAAGGTGGGTTGCCCACATCTATAAATAAGAGGAGTCTTATTATGGGTAAAAAGGGTTGTTGACTTTTTCAACATACGACATAATTCCAATTGTTGGGAGAGTACACCTTTTCTATAGAGATAGAAAAACTAGGGTTTAGCCAACCACCCCTTCTTCTTGAATTTTCTTCTTCCTTGGTGGATCACCTCTAGAGGCCAAACATTTGGGTGGCTAACGTTGATCAAAGGAAGGAACCAAACCCGGTGGATTCAAGATTGAACGCGAAAGGATTTGGAGGTGAACTTGTACCTGAGGAAGCTCGATCTTCAAGGGTATGATTTATTCTTTATCTTTTCGTTTAATTAATAATTGTGCATAAAGGGTGATCCGGGTATATGATTTGTAAATTTTTAAACTCTGATTTTTACACGCTTCCGCATTATTTTTTGCAATTTGATTGCGTTATGAATAAATACAAACCTAACACTATTGATAATTCAAAATAGCACTTCATCTTTCTTTCAAAATGTTTCACAATGAATAGTATCCCGTAAAACATAAACTCCGATCCAAGACCTTGAGTATTCATTCTTTCTTTGAAAAGGACAACCCGACACTAAGTCCGTAAGTCCGGTATTACTTACGAGCATTTCTAGGTGATCAGCCTATTGTACTCTATGTTGATCAACACTACATTCATTAAACGTATGTACGTTTAATTTGTGGCAACCTCATGTGCCTGTCATATGACGACAAAACATTTGTTTATCATAACCATTCTTCTTTTGAAAACCATATCATGTAGTTGACAAAAGATAACAACATTTAATAACAATTGGATAGATTATCAATAATCCACCAAATGCATTAAGTCTAGCCGAACGAATTGGCTTTAACTTTATCATACATCAATTCATGCGTAAGGATACATGAATTACAAAGCTTGTTCAGATGGAACTGAGACAAGGGTTAGAATACTTTCCTTTAGCGTCCGCTATGGTATAAATACTTTATGTTCGAACCTTTCAAGTCTCTACAATACACGATCACATAACGCCTCACATTAGGTCATATATAATCAAGTATGTATGCGACTATATCTTACCCTTCATCTCAATCTAATCATATAGTAGATTCGTCTATTAACAATTTCGGCTTGTCATTCTACTTGCATCCATATTCGAATAGATTACCATCAACCTTTATGCACTATCCTTAAGGTTTTAACAATATTACTTTAAGTTCCTTAAGGTAGATTCACTTTAAATTAATCTCATTCCTTTCTTTATACTCATAAACATTCTTTACTATCATCGTTTAGGGTGGTCATGCTGGCCAACAGATTTCCTAAAGTAAGTCGTATGACTGGCTGAGTTAACGATAGAGTGTGCCCTCGACTTGGCATCATGGCCATGAGTCCTTACTTAGTGAGCCGCGTTGCGGCACCACTTTTCAGTATGCTCGGTTTTAGTCTTGCATCGCTTGCATGGCGTGACAAATTGGCTTTAGAAATCGGGCAATCGCATGCGCCGACTCATGCACCGAGATAGTTTGGACGCTTTTTTTAACTTCATAAATTTTTGGGCTCATAACTTCTTCGTTATAAGTCCGAATTGGCTCGTTCAAAAGCCTACGGTTCATAAATTACATACTCTACGCGTTCATGCAAGAATTTTATCTATTTGACTTCGTTTGCTGAAAATTCACCTATTAGTTCATTTTTAACGAAAACGATAAACGTTCGTGAACGTCCAATGCTCGTTTCTTCGTTCTAAGTCAGAATTCGGTCATTTTTGAGTTCGCAATTCTAAAATACCAAATATGACTTATCTCCGTCGAAAACCAATGTTTCTGAGTTCAAACACAAAATTTGACTTCTATTCCGAGAATTTCACGAATTCGACGATTATCGTCTAATCGTGCAATTTTCGGCAAATCTTCATTACTTACGATTTGTTCATTACTTCAAATGAATTCAATTCATCATATGAACATCTCAACATACTTATTGCATCAACTTATTTTCATGTTGAATTTTAACTTATTCTATCATGAGCTTATAACTTGTTAAAATATAAACTACTTATAGCTTTATTGTTCATAACTTATGATAATTAAAGTCTTTTAATCATCATCCTTATATGTTCTCAGTACATAGTTTCATTCATGTATACATGATACATATTCATACAAATTCTTTACTTTCATACTACTTCTTAAAATAAACTCATAACAAGTTCATATTACTTCTTCATAAGTTTATAACTTATGCTAGTTTAAATGACTTATTTCTGACTTATGCGGCTTAAGTCCATTGATTATTTATTCTTCTTACTTCTTAACATCCATATTCCTTATTCCATACTTTTCTTATCAACCTATCGTGGTAGAGATAGAAGATAATTGGAGAAAAAGTCTTACCCTTTGAAGTTCTTGTGAATAAGTCTTCTTCTTCTTCTAACAAATGGAAGTAGCTTATTCTTGCTTATTCTCTCTAACACTTACGCACTTTGTAAGTTACTAGATTATTTGAACAAGTAACAAATGACTAGCAATATATATAGAATTTCCAAAGCTAGGGTAGTTTAGTCAAAACACAATCCCACCTCCTTAAGCCACCTCCTTACTATTCATTACTTGTTAATCACAACTCTTATCTTTTGCTTGGCCATTACTCTTAAGTCTTGGTCATCACACAAAACCCTTGATTACCAAGATTAACCATAACCACATGGTTTTCCCCATGGGTCATTACAACTCATGGATCCTAGCTTGGGCTTAGATTAACTTAGCTTTTGGGCTTACATTAATAAACACTAACTTGTTCATTAATTAACATTTGGGCCTTACCATTTATTCACTTGGGCTTGTAACAATTCCTAACAAATCCTACAAGTCCAATACTATTGCTTAATACATAAAACATATTGTCTATGTATCATTCTCGTATTCTAACTCGTATATAAATTCATTATATACGATATTCCATCATTCATACAAACTCGTATAATACTTCGTATTATACATGTATTCATTACTTCGTACAATACTCACGTATCATACGATTATTACTTAACTCATTAATAAATCACTTTCCTTAACATCCTCACTTTAAGTCCGCAAGCGAAATATTTTGTTTTCCATACTTAGATTATTATTACATAATCTATCTTACCTTGACATTCTATCATTACGTATTTCTCGGAAATTTAAAAATAATTCCTGAGCAAATACCGATGAATAGTGTTTTTCAGAAAATTTCTCAGAAAACTTTTATTTTCATCTTGGAAATTTAAACACTATAATTCCCTCACGTAGCTCAAATACTACGACATTCTAACATCATTAGGTTATATAATGACAAACATCTTGATAACACATAGAATATAATTTTATTTATTATTTAATTCAATAAAATTATTTTACAATAAAATCCGAATTTCTAGGTCGTTACAGAGTGTTATAGTTCAAAGTCTACTTGACTAGCAGTTATTCTAAAAGTAATCATTATCTTTTCTTATGATATTCATATTGTTGAATCCTTCAGATATTATACTGTTGAACCTATTGCCATACATTCTTCTATTCATCATGATATATCCTTATTGTTGTACTTAAACTTGTTGAGCAAGCTTGTTGCTCATCCTTGCTATATCATGAATTATATTGCAGCTAAGCCCGAGACCTAAGGAAAGGACAAGGGTAAAGGGAAGATGTAGGATTATTACGAGAAGCAGAATTTATCTTATGCTTAGTTTAAATTACGATTCTGTAAAGTGAACCCTAATATTTATTTTAGGATATGATTGCAAGATTATATTAAGGTTATCGTATCTTGGGACTAGTAACACCTTTTGAATGAACGACATACGTTTATTATATTCCACATTTTAGTCATCGTATGTTGTTTAGAGGTGGATGTTTGTGTTTTATCGTGATGACTGAACCAGGGTCAAAGGACCCGATTTCGGGGGCGTCACATTTTGGTATCAAAGCAGTAGGTTATAAACGTTAGGAATGCGAAACCTAGGTTATAACCTTAGTAGAAAACTCAAGTAGAGTATGTAAGTGATGGGTTGAGGAAATACATCGAGTTTTATTGTGATAATGACGTTGTTTATTTAAATAAAAAATGATTAATAGACATCTTAAACTTCTTAATGCTAACATGGATAGCATATCACATAAAGCATAATAATTTTCTTCCTTTCCTCAGATCATGCCGCCTAGGAGAATTCAGCGGAATCAGAGGGAGGAAGGATCCGATTAACATGGTGGTGGAGGGCAAATGTTGATCCAATGCGTAACTTCGTTAACTCGTTAACTAAGGCAATGCAAAATAGACCCCCTCCAAAGAGTGAAGGCGCCGAGACAACACTTGGCTAGCTTTAAGGACTTTAAATTGGTAGAACCACCGGAATTCCGGGAAACCTTGGATCCAATTGAAGCCTAGACATGGATAGAAGAAATGGAAAAGGTGTTTGAAGTCGCACGCGTGGCCGAAGCACAGAAGATGAGTTTTGCCACATTCATGATGAAGGGCGAAGCTAACTATTGGTGGAAAGCTAATAAGGGCCGAGTAGACGAAGGAGTTATTCCTTGGGAGAGATTTAAGGAGCTATTCCTCAAGAATTACTTCTCAGAGAATACACAATAGGATATGGAAGTTAAGTTTCTGGAGTTGAAGCAAGGTGGTATGTCAGTCGTAGAGTACGCGGCAAGATTTAACGAGTTAGCCCGATTCGCTCCGCATCAGGTAGACACGGAGGCTAGAAAAGCAAGGAGGTTCTAATTAGGATTGAAACCGTGGGTGCAGAAGGCAGTGGCTGTGTTGAAGATCAAGACTTACTCTGATCTTTTGGAAAGGGCTATCATTGCCGAAGGAAGCAATGAAGCCATCGTGCGATTTAAACAAGAAAAGAAGGCAGGTCAAGAAGGGCAGAAAGGGGGAAGCAGCGGAGGCAGCATCCCCAACAAGCGTAAATGGACGGAGAGTCAATCCTCTGGAGGTAATAAGTCCAGAGGGGAGGCTAAGAAATGTATGAAGTGTAACAATTATGGGAGGAACCACTCGGGAGAGTTCATGAAAGGAAAGAGTGTTTGTTATCATTGCGGACAACCGGGGCACATGGCTCCTAAGTGTCTGAATAAGCAGAAGGGAGGATGTTTCTCATGTGGAGCCACGGATCATTAAATTAAAGATTGCCCGAAGAAAAAGGGCGATGTAGCTAGTGGCAACCGCAACAACAACAACAATGGACTGAACATTGGAGGGTCAGCTAGTCAAGCCAACAGACCAACGGCACGAATGTTCAACATGACCGTATAGGATGCGGTGGAGTCTAAGGACGTGGTGTCAGGTATCATTACGATCAATGATATAGATGCATACGTGTTATTTGATTCGGGTGCTACCTGCTCATTTGGTTCTGAAGAATTCGCTAAACGGTTAGAATTACCCTGTGAGAAATTAGAACACCCTATGAACGTAGAAGTAGCGAACAAGGAAATTATCCCCGTTGAATACATTCATAGGAATTGTTATACCGAATTGCGAGGATTTAAGCTCAAGGTGGATTTGATACCGATTCGTTTGGGGGAGTTCGATGTAATCCTTGGAACGGATTGGTTATTGGTTCACAGAGCAGTTATTGATTGTAAGAAGTGTGTATACCTTAAGACTCCGAATAAGTCAAAGGTGGTATTTTATGGTAGTAAATCTCCGAGATACTCTCATTGTCTGACGATGGTGCAAGCACAGAGGTTGCTTAAGAAGGGTTGTATAGGTTATTTGGCTCACATGGTTGATATTCGATGAGTCGAGGGTGAACTGAGTCAGATACCTATTGTAAGGGATTTTGTTGAAGTCTTCCCAAACGAGATTCCGGGATTGCCACCGGATAGAGAGATTGAGTTTGTCATTGATTTGGCACCAGGAACAACACCGGTATACAAAGTGCCATATCGTATGGCACCGGTAGAGATGAAAGAATTGATGGCTCAATTACAAGAGTTGTTAGATAAAGGACACATTCAACCGAGCGTATCATCGCGGGGAGCACCAGTCTTATTCGTAAAGAAGAATGATGGGTCGCTAAGACTTTGTATCGACTACCGAGAGCTGAACAAGGTCACCATTAAGAACAAGTACCCGTTGCCCAGGATAGACGATTTATTTGATCAATTAAAGGGGGCAAAGTACTTTTCAAAGATTGACTTGAGAATCGGTTATCACCAATTGAAAGTGAGGCCGGAAGATATTCCAAAGACGGCATTCAGAACTCGGTATGGACACTTTGAGTTTCTGGTAATGTCATTTGGACTGACGAACGCGCCAACAACATTTATGGATTTGATGATAGCGTGTTCAAGCAATATTTGGATAAGTTTGTTGTTGTATTCATTGATGACATTTTAGCATATTCAGAGACGGAGGAAGAACACGTCGAGCATCTTCGGATGGTGTTGGAAACATTAAGGAGGGAGAAGCTATATGCAACATTCTCCAAGTGTGAGTTTTAGTTGTAGAGAGTGCAATTTTTAGGGCACATTATCGATAAGAATGGTGTTTCGGTGGATCCAGCGAAGGTAGAGGCGATTATGAATTGGGAGCAGCCGAAGACGCCGACAGAAATCTGAAGTTTCTTAGGATTTATTCAGAATTTTTTGAAATTAGCATCACCATTGACCAATCTTAAAAGAAAGACAGTTAAGTTCAATTGGACGGAGAAGTGTGAAGAAAGTTTCCTAGAATTGAAGAAGAGGCTTAGTCAAGCACCTGTGTTGGCTTTACCGGACAACACGGGAGGGTTTGTAGTGTATAGTGATGTGTCACACAAGGGTCTTGGCTGTGTACTGATGCAACACGATAGAGTCATTGTGTACGCCTCACGTCAACTACAAGATTATAAGAAGGGATATCCAACTCATGATCTGGAGTTAGCAGCATAGTTTTTGCCTTGAGGATTTAGAGGTATTATTTGTACAGTGAGAAATGTGAGATATATACGGACCACAAGAGTCTAAAGTATATCTTCACGCAGAGAGAGTTAAACATGAGGCAGCGTTGATGGCTAGAATTAATCAAAGATTATGATTGTGAGATTCTGTACCATCCAGGCAAAGAAAATGTAGTGACAGATACCTTGAGCAGAAAAGGCAGAGAGAAGTTATTGAAATTAACCATTCAAGATGAATTGGTGAAAGATTTCGAATGACTAGACTTGGAGATTAAGTATCCAATGGAGGCGAACGACCAATTATTTACAGTGACAGCAAGTCTGACTTTATTGGATAAGGTTAACGAAGCACAAGAAAAGGATGAAGATTGCATTAACATCAAGAAGCGATTGACTGAAGGTGATGAGTTAAAATTTAAGATTGATAGCACTGGACTGCTAAGATTTGAAGGATGAATTTGGGTACCGTTAGTATCAGAACTGAGAGAAGAGATTTTGCAAGAAGCGCACAGTATGAGATACTCGATTCACCCAGGAAGCACGAAGATGTACCAAGATTTGCGTCACCACTTTTCCTGGCCAAACATGAAGAGAGAAGTTGCAAAATGCATAAGTAGATGCCTAACTTGTCAGAGGGTCAAGGAAAAGCACCAACGACTAAGCGACTTATTACAACCATTAGAAATTCCAGAATGGAAATGGGAGCACATCACAATGGACTTTGTGGTGGGACTTCGAGCAACGCAGAAAGGTCACGACGCCATATGGGTAATTGTAGATCATCTTACTAAGTCAGCTCACTTTTTGTCGATTAAGATTAAGTATAGTTTGGACCAATTAGCCAAATTGTATGTCAAGGAAATTATCTCGAGGCATGGGGTGCCGGTATCTATTATATCAGATAGAGATCCGCGATTCACGTCAAACTTCTGGAAGAGTCTTCAAGAAAGAATGGGGACACAACTACGAATGAGTACCGCGTATCATCCACAGACCGATGGGCAAAGTGAGAGGACGATTCAGACACTTGAAGACATGCTCCGAGCTTATTTGATGGACTTCAAGGGTAGTTGGGAGGATCACCTTCCATTAGTAGAGTTCGCGTATAACAATAGTTATCACGCCAGTATTGGAATGCCACCGTATGAAGCACTGTATGGGAGGAAATGTAGAACGCCCTTATGCTGGGACAAATTTGGAAAACGTCGACAGTTGGCACCAGAATTGGTACAACAGACGGTAGAAATCATCAAGGTGATAAGAGTCCGACTAGTAGCAGCTCAAGATTGCCAGAAGAAGTATGCGGACTTGCATCGCAAGAAGAGAGATTTTGAAGTAGGAAGTTATGATTTTCTGAAAGTATCTCCCTGGAAATGGAAGATTCATTTTGGGAAGAAGGGCAAGTTGAGCCCTAAGTTCATAGGACCATTTGAGATTTTGAGGCGAGTCGGTGAAGTGGCGTACGAGGTAGCGTTACCTCCTGAAGTTGAGTACATTCACAACGTGTTTCATGTGTCAGTATTGCGACCGTATAAACCGAACTACAAGCACATTATCTCCTATGAACCAATTCAAGTCGAGAAAGACTTATCGTACGAGGAAGTTCCTGTCCATATACTAGATATGAAGGAACAGAAGTTGAGGAATAAGATTATCCATTCCGCTAAGATTCTTTGGAGGAACCGCACAGTAGAAGAAGCTACGTGGGAGCTAGAAGAGAAAATGAGAGCGAATTATCCGTTTTTATTTTAGTAACCATATTTTTACAATTCCGAGGACGAAATTTTTATAAGGGGGGAGGGATATAACGACCACGAATGTTAAACTGCTTATTAATTAAATATGTGATTTAATTATAATGAGTTAGTTTTGTGAATTTTTTTAAACCTTATGTGGTTATGTGAATTCATAAAATGATTAAGGGAGTCACTAATAGTTTATTTAAATTAGTGGACTAACCCTAAGAATTTAATATCAAGGAATTGATAAGATTTTTAATTAAATATTCAATTTATTTGAATATAGTAACAAGAGTTGTACATATTGATTAATTGAAATTATGAGTAATTAATTGATAATTATTATTAATAAATAATAATTAATGTGTAAAAGATTAATAATTTATAAAATGATTATATGTTTACTTGATTAATTTGTACAATATATTAAACCTTTATTATAGGGTAGTTAACTATATATTTTATATAGTACAAGGTGGCACATTAATATGTCTATATATAGACTATATAGTAATGAATTATTTGCATTCATGTGAGTTGCATAATAATATTGTTATATGTATGTGCATTACTAGATATCTTGTAATTGGGAAATACATTGTATGCCCTTTTAAATCATTATAACTTATGTTATATGAAATGAATTGTGTACACCTATTTGATAACCAAAGTTTATATTATGTGTATATGTGGTATAAACCAATTATAGCATTTCATTTTTGTGCAAAATGTTGAGAATTATTTCCTTGTCCTAAAATGAGTGTCTCATTAGTACATGAACAGTAGTAAGAAGCTAGTTACGCATTCTTCAAGTGGCTAGTATTAGGAGATCATTTGCTAGCTAATGGTTGGTGGTGACTTGCTCAACCACTCCTTAGCAACCATTGTGTTTTTCCTTTGCACCATAAGCTCCAACACTTGTGTAATAACAATGTCTAGTCCATGTTTCTTCTATAAATACAAGCTTCAAATTTAGTTTTTGTTGTTAGTTAAGTCTTAGTTAGAGAGTCCTAAGTTCCTTCTCAGATTGTAGGAGGTCCAATTCAAGCTAAGAAGGTATAAGTTCTAATTCAAATCTTGAAATGGGTCTTGTTAGTTCTTGAGAATTTCTTGAATCCATATGTTAATCAATGTGAATTATCATGCCATGATATGTTTATGATATATGTCTTCATGTATGAACACTTTAATATTGATTTGGAGCATGCTTGAATTGTTAGAAGTCATGTTGGTGGTTACTCTACAAAATAGAGTAACCTTCTTCATCTCCGATGCAAGAACGCAGTAAGTTGCGCCCTATTTTGTACTAGGGTCTTGTAAGCTTACTACACCAGAATTCGAACTTCGTTTTGTCTCGAGACATGGCTCAATTTGCACCCTAATTGTCTTAGGGTGCGGTAATGCGCTTGATGATCTACACTGACTCGATGTTTTCTGTTTTGTTCTGTTTTATGTTAACTTGTTAGTACATGGTAGAGCAAGCTTGTAAACTGTTTTTACATGCACACGTAGGCACATGCATGTAGTATGAACAAGTATAGCAATGATGGAAACAATACTTGTGGTCTTGAAATAAGGTTTGTGATTTCAAATGTGAACTTTGTCACGAACACATCATGTGAGCTTCTCAACTTTATGAACATAATAATATGATGTATATGGGCATGAAATACAAGACTAAAGTGATTGAACACACTAGCATACATAATTGAAAGATAAGACTATTTTAAAGATATGAAACTTAAGACTTTTCAAAGAGAACTTGACGAAGATCTTTTATCTAGTAAGTTCTGACTATTTGAGCATGCATATATAACTTTATTATATGTTGTAAATACACGAGAGTTATATATGCCTTGTATATGTTAAGTTGACTTAGTGTAAAATTCAAAGAAAGTTAGAATGAGGAAGCTAATGTCGTTAAGTAATGAGCATGGTATGATATGACCATTCTAGCATGTGTATTAGGATTCATTATGCCTATAAACATATTGACATGAAAATCATTTGGTTAAGATATGATTTTCACTTATGCACACATAGTCACAAAGAAAAAAGGAAATTTCTAGAACATGAACTATGAGAGTAAGGTATACATGTGTTGTCTATATACAAGCATGACTACAGAGTATTGAATGATCAAGTTGTAAGGCACACATGATTACATGACCTTGTTATGTTTTAATGACATATAAATTGTAAGTAAACTTGTGATAATGAAGTCAAGTATGGTCATGTGATATGTGTGAAACTCTAGCATGTATGTATGTGGAATTAGTGTGTTAGAGTTGGACTGAAGTCAGGAGAGCAAAAGCTCAACCTTATGCAGCGAAGGACGGTAGCAATGCTACGCCATTCTAAGCCTAGACCGGGAAGCGGTGCGAAATCTATAGTCACAAATAGAATTTTTTTTTGGTCTGAAGTATTAGGCATGCTTATATGATTACTTACTTTGTGATGTGTGACCAATATGTCATATAATGTGTTGAGAAGCATGCTATGTGATGACTTGATTCTTTTAAGTGTAGACTCGTATTAGTTTACACATGCTAATTGAAAGACCGACTTGTTAATGTTAGGTCATTTCAACGCAAGTTAATTAAAGCAAGAATTATATTGTAGTTGAGCAAACATGCAAGTATCCTAAACCCTTGCATTACTTTATTCGATGCATACCGTAAGCAATTTCCTTGAACCCTACTTTTGTTAAGCAAGTTCCTTGAACCCTACTTTTGTTAAGAAAGTTTCCCTAAACTTACTCTAAATTATATTATGAAAGTATATGAATTTATTGTGTTGTAAGTAATAGAGTCTGAACCTTTGTCCGGTCAGACAAGCCTATGAAGTTTTATAAAAGCTATCCAAACCAATTGATGGTAAGGATTCTTAGACTGAAAGAACAACCCTTTCTATGATAGGGGATTGCAAGTATCTAATAAAGATCCAATGAACAGATTTAAATATTATGCATATACATAGAGTATGTGAGGCTAATCCCCTCAAGTACTTATTCTGTAGCCAGTAACTAAAGGGTCAATTAGCTACTGATTACATTGGAGTGTTATAGTTCAAAGTCTACTTGACTAGCAGTTATTCTAAAAGAAATCATTATCTTTGCTTATGATATTCATATTGTTGAATCCTTCAGATATTATACTGTTGAACCCATTGCCAGACATTCTTCCATTCATCATGATATATCCTTATTGTTGTACTTAAACTTGTTGAGCAAGCTTGTTGCTCATCATTGCTATATCATGAATTATATTGCAGCTAAGCCCGAGACCTCATGAAAGGACAAGGGTAAAGGGAAGATGTAGGATTATTACGAGAAGCAGAATTTATCTTATGCTTAATTTAAATTATGATTATGTAATGTGAACCCTAATATTTATTTTAGGTTATGATTGTAAGATGATATTAAGGTTATCGTATCTTGGGACTAGTAACACCTTTTGAATGAACGACATACGTTTATTATATTCCGCATTTTAGTCATCGTATGTTGTTTAGAGGTGGATGTTTGTGTTTTATACCGAACCGGGGTCAGAGGACCCGATTTTAGGGGCGTCACAGAGGTTAGGTAGTTCCATCCCTTTGGTCTGAAGCCGATCAAATGTGGTGGATTGAAGTTTGATCCATGTACCTTTTGATAAGTATTTTTGTTCTGGTAGGGGTTTAGACCGAACCATAAATGGCTGCCTACGTACTCCTATTAAAGAGGAGATCAGGTCTGTGTAGTTTCAAACTAGTGTAAGAGGTTCAACGCTGAATGTGAAGTGTGTAAATGGGTGTAGAAGCTTTATTGATAAAGAAGGGTGTAAAAGTGTTTTTGTTGTTTTTGTTTTTGTAGAAAAAGGGTAGAAATGTTTTTGTTTTTTTTTATTGCGACCGGACCATATAAAATATGGTTACCTAGATACTCCCGGCTATAAGGGAGATCAAGTCGACGTAGTTCTCCCCTCAGGATGATTTGTTACCGAAGAGAAATCTGAATCCCATGTGCAGGCTATACTGAGGGGAAAGAAAGTTTGATCCCATGCTTGGGACAAACTGCAGGTGTAAAAAGTTTAATCCCGTCTTCAGGATAAACTGCAAGTATTAAATGTTCAATCCTTGATAGTATAATTGGAGTTGTATGAAGTAAAACCAGGCTGCTGGTTTGAAAAGTGTGTTTTTCCCTGAGGGGCAAATGGGTAAAAAGGAAAGGATGTGTGTAATGAGGGTTAAAGAACCTAAAATGACTGGTGATCTGATGATTAAAAACCAGGATGTTCATTTGATGGTGACCTCAAACATAGTACCATTTTACGGTGTCTGAGTTGATAAGATGTGAAAATTCATCGCCGTCCATTTCCTATAATCTGAGAGTGCCTCCTGTTAATATCTCCTTGACAACAAACGGCCCTTCCCAGTTAGGAGCGAATTTTCCCTTGGATTGATCTTGGTTGTCAATGATCTTCTTCAAAACCAAGTCATGTTGTTTAAACTGCCGTAGGCAGACTTTTCTGTTGTAGGATCTGGCGATCCTTTGCTGATATAACTGACCATGGAAGATAGTCGCGGTTCGCCTTTCCTCTATTAAAGACAATTGGTGATACCTGTCTTGTACCTATTGGTCTTTATCGAGCTAAGCGTCCATCAACACTCTAAGGGATTCCATTTCCACCTCTATGGGGAGCACTGCTTCCATCCCATTGGCTAATGAGTAGGGGTTGCCCCAGTGGAAGTACGCATTGAAGTTCTGTAAGCTAATAAAGTCAGAGGCAAAAGGTCAGGCCATCCTTTGTGATTGGCGGACATCTTCTGCATGATCTTCTTGATGTTTTTATTAGCCGCTTCAACAGCACCATTCATCTTTGGACGGTAGATGACGGAGTTAAGGTGTTTGATGTGGTATTTACAGCATAACTCCTCCATCATTTTGTTGTTGAGCTTTTTAGCATTGTCTGACACAATTACCTCTGGTTGTCCATATCGACAAATGAAATTGTTTATGATGAAAGCAATGATGACTTCTTTGGTAACCTTGGGAAAGGAGGCCGATTCTACCCATTTGGTGAAGTAATCGATCATGGTGAAGATAAACCGATGTCCATTACTGGCTTTGGGCTCGATGGGCCCGATCACGTCCATTCCCGACATTGAAAAGGGATATGGCGAACTCATATTGTGGAGTTCCCTTAGAGGGGTGTGGATGGTATTTCCATGAATTTGGCATTTATAGCACCTCTTGACGCGATCATCATAATCAGCTTTGAGCATAAGCCAATAATGTCTTGTTCTGAGGATCTTCTTAATAAGTAGAGAGTCGCTCATGTGTGGGCCATATACTCCACCATGGATCTTATCCATGAGCCTCTGAGCTTGGTCCTTGTCCAGACATCTGAGGAGACCTAATCATGCATCTCTTTTGTAGAGTGCATCTCCGCTTAGGTAAATTTTCATAGCCATTCGATGGATTCGCCTCTTTTCAGTCAGGCTCACCTTAGTGGGTGTAGATCTATCTCGCAGATACTCCTTGATATGCTGATACCAAGGGTTGTGGATGGGAGGTAGCTCATCCGATACTTCTCCAACATAGTTCCCATAGACTGGGGCCATTTGCTGAGCAAATGTGATGTTTGGCATGTTTTCCTTGTCAGGTATGTGAATCAAGGAGACCAATGTTGCTAACGCATCTACAAAATCATTCCTATTACGAGAAATCTGTAGAAATGAGATTTCTTCGAACTCCAAAGCCATCTATAAAACTTGCCAATGGTAAGGCAGGAAATGTAGCTATTTGATTTGATAGATTCCCGTGGATTATTTGATTACCAACTCCGAATCCCCAAAGACAGTTAACCGTCTGATGCCCATTGAACGGGAAAGTTTTAGTCCCACGATAAAACCTTCATACTCAGCTGTGTTGTTGGTGCTGACAAACTGCAATTTGACGGCGACGGGATACTGCTCTCTCGTACCAGATACTAGAACTGCTCCAGCTCCAGAACCTTCTGTGTTAACAGCTCCATCAAAATACATTTTCTACGTACGACATGTATCGTACTGATGGTGTTGTTGAATTATCATGAACCCTTCATCGGGGAAGTATGTTTCTAAGGGTTTGTAATCCCCTGCGGGTGCGGCGGCTAGTTGATCTGCAATACCTTGACCTTGGATAGACTTTTGTGTCATGTAGACGATGTCAAATTACTATAGGATCAACTACCATCTGGACAGCTGACAATTAAGTATGGGCTTATTGAACACGTACTTGAGAGGGTCTACGCGGGATATGAGATGGGTTGTATGACCATGGAGGTAATGTTGTAACCTCATGGAAGTCCATGCTAAAGCACAACAAGTCTTCTCAATCAGAGTATACTTGTGTTCACTGTTGTTGAATCTTTTGCTAAGGTAATAGATAGCTCGTTCTTGGCCTCTATCGTCTTTTTGTCCCAGCATGCAGCCCATGGCATTGTCATTACTGGACAGGTACATGAACAGGGGAACAGCATCCCTGGGTGGTAAAAAATATAGGAGAATTAACCAACTGCTCTTTGATTGTAAAGAAGGCTTTCTGACACTCATCGTTCCATTTTATGGAGGACTTCTTCCTTAACAGCTTGAAGATGGGCTCACAGGTTGCTATGAGTTGAGAAATAAACCTACTAATGAAGTTGATTCTTCCTAGAAATCCCCATATTTCCTTCTTTGTCTGAGAAATGGGCATTTCCTTGATGGCCTGGATTTTGTTGGGATTTAACTCAATCCCTTTGTAGCTGACTAGGAAACCTAGCAACTTGCCTGATTTTACACCAAAGGCGCACTTGGCTGGATTCAACTTTAAGTTGTACTTACGCAACCTGTTGAAAAGCTTTTTGAGATGGTCTAAGTGGTCTTCTTCCCTTCGAGACTTGACAATGATTCATCCATGTAGATCTCTATCTCTTTATGCATTAAGTCGTGAAAAAGAGCCATCATAGCTCGCTGATAGGTTGCTCAGGCATTAATGAGGCCAAATGACAACCATCTATAGCAGAAGGTTCCCCAAGGCGTGATGAAAGTAGTTTTCTCATGATCCTCCTCAGCGACCATAATCTGATGGTACCCCGCGAAGCAATCCGCAAAGGAATACATGTCGTATTCAGTAGTATTGTCAATAAGAATGTGGATAAAGGGCATGAGAAAGCTATCTTTTAGGCAAGCTTTGTTCAGATCCCGGTAATCCACGCAAACTCGTAACTTTCCTCCCGGTTTAGGCACGAGAACTATGTTGGATATCCATTCAGGATATGTAGACACCATGATAATGCCAGCTTGAAATTATTTCACAATTTCTTCTTTCACCTTTAAACTCCACTCAAGTTTCAATCGCCTGAGTTTTTGCCTGACTGGCTTAAATCCCTCTTTAATGTGAAGGAGATGAAGGCAATGTCAGCTGACAAACCCACCATGTCTTCATGAGACCATGCAAACACATCCTGGAATTGAGTTATTAATGTAACCATGTCATTCAGTTGGTTTGGGGTGAGGTCTGAACCAATCTGGATTAGCTTAGGGTTTTCTAAGGTTCTGAGATTGAAAGAAGTGGTTTGATCAAGGTTGGGTTTAGGTTTGTCTTCGACACATTCTTTGATCTCCTGAGGTATTTCAATGTCCTCTTGTATTTCCATCAAGTCTGAGTCCTACTTTTCATCAAAGTTACAGTCCTTGTGGAGAAAAGGCACCTCATCAGCAAGTATAGGCACATCTAAATTCAAAGTCCTGAAACAAAATATGCTTTCACTTAATATATGAAATTCATTAATCATACAAAGCGTCAGCATGTACTGATAAAATAACTGCTAATACTTTACAGAAAAGTAAGCAATTAAAGTTATCTATAGGGCAGAGGGATTTTTTCCCCATTTTATCCTCGTTGACCAATGCATGGAGTGCTGCTCCAATTGTCGAGGGTAAATTCTTGATGGACTGCAGTGATGGAGGGGCTATCATCGTCTTCCTACTCCCGAATGATGACCATAACATCTGGGCAATCATCGTCTGGGGCGTATCTGTTTGTATGTTCATCATGGACAATGATGCGTATGCCTGACATCATCAAGGCAATATCATTTTTATTTTTTCGTTCCCTCTCTTCCGCTTAGGGATCAGGAATCAGGACTTCTTTTACTTTAACCGATACTGGTTTGGGAAATAGCATAGCCATTACAAGGGCTGGCACCTTTACCGGAGATTGTATAGGCTCAGGAGTTGCATGTAGAGATAATCATCATGTGGCAGAAGCTTGAGGAATCTGTTTGTGCTTATGAGGATTCCTATGACTGGAACTGGCAGAATAGCCTAGTCCGGCTATCCTGATTTGATTGGACATTTGAATTGGGTGCTTAATACCCTAATGATTTTTACCCAACCCTTGTCCAAGTTGATGACTCAATGACATCATTTCTTGTGTAACTCCCATCACTTCGGCAGAAATCTTGGGTATGGGAAGTGGCGCTCCAATAGGATGGTATTGCGTGTTGCTCACTTCCAAAGTTTAAAAACTTGCTGGTTCAACTTCTGAATTGAAGTTGATGAGGGCTATGTGTGACGCCCCCCAAAATAGGTATACATCACCCATCTTGGGTCGCCAAATACATGGTACTGAATACAAATACAAACTTAATTATACAACATGAGCTGAGAGTTTTTACACGAATATTGTCTTCTAGACAATATCCACACTCAAATGAAGTCCTTATTACATTTATTGTCACACTATTTTATAGAATAGTGAGGACTATTATAACACCATCTCGGACCATCACTCCGTTCCCCGACTAGTTTCGGCTACGTTCTCATTTCCTGAAGAGAACAATGGAAGTAAAAGGGTGAGCTCAACTAGCCCAGTAAGAAATATTATGACTAAGATAATGCAAAATAAGTTATCATTAGCCTTCAACAAAGTTAAGTTGATAGAATATAATAGACAACAAGTTTAACTGCAGCGGAATAAGAAATCCATTAGAAGAGTCAAGTAGAGCATGATATCTACTATCTTCTATGATTTAAAAAGTTTATCATTAACTTTATTGCTGGGACTCAACTTAATAAATAAATCACATCATCGAATCATCCCTGCACTACGAGCCAAGGATATTCATTAGTATCACGTCCCTAAATTATTCTTGCACTATGGGCAAAGAATATTCGTGTAATCATCAATGGTCATGATCATACCGAATTATCCCTGGTCATAATCATACCAATCAACAGTCCATCTATGCACGTAAGCCAAAGATGACTTTCATCACAATATAAGCATGAGGATGATGACAATGATATAAGAATTCAATTAAAAGAAAGCAAATGATAGATTTTTAAATATTTATAACTTAATTTATCCATAATTCAATAATGTCCAAATTGTCAACATGATAATGCTTTGTGGAGTAAAATTCAAGAATAATATCGATGTATCAAAAATAATTTCGACAAAAAAGAAATAAAATTTTTGATGAATAGTACCCCCGTGAATAATACCCTGTGAATAGTACTTTGGGAATAGTTATGACGCCCCCAAAATAGGTATACATCCCCCATCTTGAGTCGCCAAATACATGGTACAAAATTCAAATACAAACTTAATTATACAACTGTCGTGTAAAATACGACAAAATATAGCTAAGAGTTTAAACAAGAATATTGTCTTCTAGACAATATCCACACTCAATGGAGTCCTCATTAAAATTATTATCACACTATTTTATAAAAATAGCGAGGACTACTATAGCCACCATCTCGGACCATCACTCCATTCCCCGACTAGTCCCAACTATATTCTCATTTCTTTAAGAGAACAGTGAAAGAAAAGGGTTGAGCTCAACTAGCCCAGTAAGAAATATTATGACTAAGATAATGCAAAATAAATTATCCTTAGCCTTCAACAGTATAAAAACTGATAGAATACAATAGACAACAAGTTTTAGATCAACAACTGCAGCGGAACAAGCAATCCATTAGAAGAGTCAAGTGCATGATATCTACTATCTTCTATGATTTAAAAAGTTTTTCATCAAATTTATCGTTGAGACTCAGTTTTATTAAATAAACCACATCATCGAATCATCCCTGCACTACGGGCCAAGGATATTCATGTAATCATCAATGGTCATGACTATTCTGAATAATCCTTGGTCATAATCATACCAACAACCGTCCATCAATGCACTACGACCCAATAAGGACTTTTACCACATCTTCTGTAACATTACAGGTCATGATTATACCGAATGATCCCTGGTCATAATCATACCAATCAATAGTCCATCTATGCACGTAAGCCAAAGATGACTTTCATCACAATATAAGCATGAGGATGATGACAATGATATAAGCATTAATCAACCGAAATCAAATCAAACGATACTGCTTTGTAGAGTAAATTTCAAGAATAATATTCATGTACCAAAAATAATTTGGACAGAAAAGAAATATATTTTTTGGGTAAATAGTACCTCGTGAATAGTACCCTGTGAATAGAACTTCGGGAATAGTACATCGTGAATAGTACCCCAGCATGAAAAGTACCCCAAATACCCGAGTGAATAATATTCGGGTGAATAGTAATTAGGTGAATAGTAATTTATGAATAGTAACTCGTGAATAATACTTCGACATGAAAAGTGCCCTGAATACCCGAGTGAATAATATTTGAGTGAATAGTAATCGGGTGAATAGTAACCTGTAAATACTAACTCATGAATAGTATTCCATCATGAAAAGATTAATAATTATCAAGAAAGCTCAGGATAATGTTTCCATGAAAAGATACTGGATGAAGCGCAAATATCAAGGATATTCTACTAAAACTTCAACAAAATGAGTATAGAATTCAAAATCTGAAACGAAATAATATTAATTATATACTACAGAGTATGGAAGAAAATATTATTTTAAGCGAATATTGAACAAAAATAACATCCCTTGAACGAAAATAATATTCCAACGAATATTTAACGAAGATAATATTCCTACGAATATTGAACGAATATAATATTCATTATGAATATTGAACGAAAATAATATTTATACGAATACGAAAAATAATATCTCTTCAGTATAATAAATAATATCCCTTACCTCAGAAGAAGACTGGATACTGGAGTAGTGAAGTAGCAGACTACTCTTCTTCTTTCTCTCTATAGATTATCTCTTTATAGCTTCTCTCTCTATAATTGCTCTTGTGAGACTTAGTGAATTGGTGAGAATGAAGGAAGAATGAGCTTCTCTTTATAGGAAAATATAGTTTCGATAATTGCACGTTTTGGGGCTCAAAATATTATATTATAATACCTTCATCTTTTCTTTCATTTTTAATTTAGTCATGCAAGTATTATCAAACTTGCACCACCTCCCTTAATAGTACATCATGTGAATCAATAGTACAATCATGTGACTCAATAGTTATAAGCATGTGAAAAAAATAATTATAGTATAGTACCTTCATCTATACCATCATTTTTAATTTAGTTATGCAAGTATTATCAATCTTGCACCACCTCCCCTAATAGCACATACATGTGAATCAATAGTACACACATGTGAACACATAGTTATAAGCATAGGAATTAATAGAAATTAATTGTTCATTTATCCGATTAATTACCCGATTGGTCAACATAACTTCCAAACATCAATTATTATTGAAATAGATGTCAATTTCCACTAACACTAATAATCCCAACACAATGGAACTATCAATTCATCTTTAATCAACACGAACTTATTTATCATTAATATTATAACTCACAATATTTAACAACTAGGTCATTCCCAGGAAAGAGGGGGCTTTCCGATAAGGATTTCTCCCTATTGGCGCGCAATTAGATTATCTAACCTCTCCTTGACAGAACTTCTAGACATTGTCAATATTGCAAATAATAATATGAATAACTTTATCGTCTCAATTATTGATTTAATAATTATAAATATTATGTAGATGATATTGTGACAATAAATTAATTAATAATATGAGAGATACGATGCAACAATTACTGTAGCAATAATTGAGTATAACTGAGTGACTTTTTACGTAAGCATCAATAATCAATACCGTGTTACTATCTGACCACGCGTATTCTTTGTACTTTTACTACCGGGTAGTTCAACAGTTTAACGGTAAAACTTTCGCCGTTATTTTTATAAAAAGATAATTCTGTCATTTTCTAAATACGATAATACTTCCATTGTGGGGTCCACCAATGATTATGTCGTCGTACGAATATTCCCTATTAAAATGAATATTCCCCGACACAACGAATATTTTATATCAACTTGCTTTCTTGGCAAAATTTTCAAATATCACCCTTAACTTTAACCTTTTATCAATTTAACCATTTACTAAATAGAATAATTATAAGAAAAGTGAATAATTTCATTTCATAAAATTCGGGGTCTCACAATAGTATCCCATGAATAGTACCCCGACATGAAAAATGCCCCGAATACTTGAGTGAACAATATTTGAGAGAATAGTAATCGGGTGAATAATAACCCATGAATAGTAACTTCTGAATAGTACCCCATCATTAATAGTGCCCCGAATACCCGAGTGAATAATATTATAGTGAATAGTAACCAGGTGAATAGTAACCTATGAATAGTACCCCAAGTGAAAATATTGATATTTAATTAGAAAGTTCAGATCAATATTTCAATGAAACGATATTGGATGAAGTTCAAAACTCAAGGATATTCCACTAATTTCATGGATTATAGAAGCAATACTTACCATAATATGTTTAGATTTAAGAATATGAAAAGAAATAACATACGAAACTGCAAATGAATTTTTAACTGTCATACGGTACGTAATTTTCGTAGACAGGTTATTTCGACATATTAAAGGATGAATATGAAAAATAGTATCCCTTAAGAATACGAAAGAAATAATACCACTTACCTTAGTAGAAGGCTGGATACTGCAATAATGAAGTAGCAGAATACTCTTCTTCTTGCTTTCTATAGTTTCTCTCTCTATAGTGTCTCATGTGAATCTCAATGAATTTGTGAGAATGAAAGAGGAATTAAGTTTCTATTTATAGGAGAATGGACTAAATAGTAACTGATTCATGAGCGGTCTAGATTAATTTACTATTAGAACGGACGGTCTATATTGATTACTATTAAAACCACAACCGACGGTCCAGATTGATTTATTTTTAAAACCACCACCGATGGTCCAGATTAATTTACTTATAAAACCACCACCGACGGTCAAATTGATTTACTATTAAAACCACCACCGATGGTCCAGATTGATTTACTATTAAAACAACCACCAACGGTCCAGATTGATTTACTATTAAAACCACCATCGACGGTCTAGATTGATTTACTATTAAAACCTCCATCAACGGTCCAGATTGATTTACTATTAATACCACCACCAATGGTCCAGATTGATTTAACTTATTACACTTTTGTACCCCTAAAGTTTTCCAAGTTTGCATTATCCCCCTCTAACTTTTGTAATTCACTTATCTTCAATAAACACATTCTTAATACTTCAACAATTAGTCATCATTAATATTATAGCTCACAATATTTAACAACCAGATCATTCCCAGGAAAAAGGGGTCTTTCCGATAAGGATTTTTCCCTATTGGCGTGCAATTATATGACCAAACATCTCCTTGACAGAACTTTCTAAACATCGTCAATATTGCAAATAATAATACGAATAACTTTGTTGTCTCAATTATTGATTTAATAATATAAAATATTATGCAGATGATACTGCGACAATAATTGAATCAAATAACGTGAGATACTATGCAACAATTACTGTAGCAATAATGGAGTATAACTGAGTGACTTCTCACGTAAGCATCAATAATTAATATCGTGTGCTACTATGCAACCACACGTATTACTATATTTTTACTACCGGGTAGTTCAACAGTTTAACGGTAAAACTTCCGCCGTTATTTTTATAAAAAGATAATTATGTCGGTTTCTAACTACGACAATACTTCTGTTGCGGGGTCCATCAATGATTGTGTCGTCGTACGAATATTCCATGTTAAAATGAATATTCCTCGACTAATCGAATATTCCCCGACATAACGAATATTTTATATCAACTTGCTTACTTTGCAAAATTTTCAAATATTACCCACAACTATAACATTATATCATATCTACACCATAATATTCAAAAATATATTTCAAGAAAAATTATTCTTTATTCATAAAAGTTGGGGTCTTACAACCTCCGCTTCTTATTGAATTTCGTCCTCAAAATAAGGGTACGTACCTGATATGTCGAAGAGGTGAGGATACCTTGATTTCATTTCAGATTCTAACTCCCAGGTCATTTCCTCCACATCGTGGTTTCTCCACAAAACTTTAACTTGAGGTATTACCTTGGAGCATAGAATATGATCCTTCTTATCTAAGATTTTAACAGATACCTCTTCATACATTAAATCTTTCGCTATCTCGTTTGGTTCTAATTCAATAATGTGGTTCGGGTCTTTCACATATTTACGTAACATAGATATGTGAAAAACGTTATGAACACGCGACATACTTGGCGGTAAAGTGAGTCTATAGGCCACAGTTCTTACTCGATCAAGGATTTGAAATAGACCAATAAAATCGAGGGTTGAGATTTCCTCTCTTCGTCGATTCTTGCTTCTAGAATAACGCCCTCTTGAACCTTCTTCTTCACATTCATCAGCTCTAAGTCTGTAGCTTGAGTGGCTTTAAATTTATCAATTAAAGTTGGTTCATTCGCTATTTTCACGTAGGTTCTTTGAGTCTTTAACACTATCTCCATCTTTTGTAAGTCGTACGAAATGAGTCTTTGTGTTAACAACGTCACACTCGTAACTGCATATGATCTTCTACTCAAATGGTCAGCTACCACGTTTGCTCTTCCACTATGATATTGAATGGTATGGTCGTAATCTTCAATAGCTTGAGTCAACGTCTTTGGCGCATGTTATGTTCGTTTTAGGAGAAGAAATATTTGAGGGTTTCGTATCGGGTTCAAGGTCGATAAAAAATTCAATTACACGCTCTGAGGGTAGGCCAGGAAGTTCTGCAGGGAATATGTTAGGAAATTTATTAACAATAGAAATATCATTCAAATCTGATGTATTTTTGTTTAAATCCGTTGCATGAGCTAAGAAAGCTTGACATCCATTTTTTAATAAACGAATAGCTTTATTGCTTGAGATGATAGTGATTGACTTTAGTGGTTTGGTTGTTTAAATTCGCATAATAGGATGGTTAGGAATATGAAAGCTAACAACCTTACTAAAATAATCAATTTTAGCATGATGAGTAGTTAACCAACTAATTCCTAAAATCACATCGAATGCAAGTATTTTTAAAGAGATAAGATCGACAAGTAATATGAAAGTGTCGATTTGAATCAAACAAGATTTATAAACAGTGGAGATAACGAAGGTTTCTTCTAATAGAGTTTCAACAGATAAATCAAAGTCTAATTTCTCTGGAGTCAAATTTAAACGTTGAGCGCAAGTAGGAGAAATAAAAGAATTGGTAGAACCGTTATCAAATAAGGTATAAACTTCGCTAGAGTTTATGATTAGCTTACCCGTGATCACCTCGTTCGGATTCCTCACTTTTTGGGAGGTTACGACAAACGCTCTCCCTTGAACTATCGATTTTGTCTTGCTTGGGACGGTCTTTGATGCCTCCATCCCAGCTGGACTTGACTTTGGTGCACGACAAAATCAGGCTAGGTGACATTCTCTTCCACAATTGTAATATGCTTTGGACTGCTGCGTAGAGTTTGGACTGATGTGTCCCTCCCCTCCGCATTTGTAACACATGACCGGCGGTCGTTCTCCTTCCTTAATGATAGGTGTTGGTGCTGACGTCTTTCCATCATTATTAAATCTTCTCTTCTTGAAATTTCCATTTCTATTATCTTAGCCATGATTACCACCGAAGTGGTTACCATTTATGGCATGTTGATTCCCTCCACGTTTGTTGTCACCGGTTCGATGAATACTACCACTGGTATTATCGACTTCCCGGCTGTTCTCTCTTGGTTGGGTTGACTCATTATCGCACTCCAATAACTGAGCCCTATTTACAACATCTGAATACAAACACAGTTTGTGAGAAATAAGGTATTGATGTATTTCGGGTCTTAAACCTCATAGAAACATTCGCATCATTCTCTCCTCATTATCAACCAAATGGGATGCGAAACAGGACAACTCGGCAAACTTAGCCTCGTACTACGACACGGTCATATTATTTTTCTCCAACTTGATAAACTCCACCTCCTTCATGTGACGAATACTTTCGGGAAAGTACTTGTCGTTGAACAGTTCTTGGAACTTTTCCCAAGATATTTTGAGTGCCGCAGGCTGAGTACATTTTACTAATTCCCACCAGTAATCTGCCTCTCCTCTCAGCATGATGGTGGCAAAGGGAACCTTTTTCTCCTCGGAGCATCCCAAGACATCAAATATCTTGGTTATCTACTTTATCTACGTCTCTGCCTTAAGTGGTTTTGGCTCTCCCGAAAATTCTGGTGGTCCCAGCTCCTTGAACTACTTAGCAGTGACCATCCGAGAGTTGCCAGTGTTTCCACTTGCATTTTGAACAGGAGCCGCTCTCGCCTGATGTTGCATGAATTGTATAAAGCCTATGAACATCCCATCATTCATCATTTGATCGGTATTGTTGTTTACTTGAGGATTATTGTCTTCATGTTGCACATTATCCTAGATATTGATCGTTGGTGACTCAGCGGTCTCATGTGCTTCATTGCTTATCTCGACATTTTGTGATGCCATTTTCAAACACTGCCACAAAACAATGGTTAATTGACATACCATATATTATCTCTATACTCTGACTGACCAATTAAATACCAAATAAACTTAGGCAGGTCATACTAGCAAAGGAATTCCCCGTCTCTCCCCTCCTAGTTCTCGTCTCACATCTCAGCCAGGGATAATATCCTTAAGCTTTGATACCAACTGTGACGCCCCCAAAATAGGTATACATCACCCATCTTAGGTCGCTAAATACATGGTATTGAATACAAATACAAACTTAATTATACAACATGAGCATATAGTTTTTACACGAATAATGTTTTCTAGACAATATCCAAACTCAAATGGAGTCCTCATTACATTTATTGTAACACTATTTTATATAATACTGAGGACTACTATAACACCATCTTGGATCATCACTCCGTTCCCCGACTAGTTCAGGCTACATTCTCATTGCCTGAAGAAAACAATGGAAGTAAAAGGGTGAGCTCAACTAGCCCAGTAAGAACTATTATGACTAAGATAATGCAGAATAAGTTATCATTAGCCTTCAACAATGTTAAACTGATAGAATTTAATAGACAACAAGTTTAACTGCAGCGAAACAAGCAATCCATTAGAAGAGTCAAGTAGAGCATGATATCTACTATCTTTTATGATTTAAAAAGTTTATCATTAACTTTATTGCTGGGACTCAGCTTAATAAATCACATCATCGATTCATTCCTGCACTACGGGCCATGGATATTCATTAGTATCACGTTCACAAATTATTCTTGCACTACGGGCCAAGAATATTCGTGTAATTATAAATGGTCATGATCATACCGAATTATCCCTGGTCATAATCATACCAATCAACAGTCCATCTATGCACGTAAGCCAAAGATGATTTTCATCGCAATATAAGCATGAGAATGATGACAATGATATAAGAGTTCAATTAAAAGAAAGCAAAGGATAAATTTTTAAAGATTTATAACTTAATGTATCCATAATTCAATAATGTCCAAATTGTCAATATGATACTGCTTTGTGGAGTAAAATTCAAGAATAATATCCATGTATCAAAAATAATTTGGACAGAAAAGAAATAAAATTTTTGGTGAATAGTATCCCGTGAATAGTACCTTATGAATAATATTTTAGGAATAATATCCCTTGAATAATACCCCGATATGAAAAGTGCCCCGAATACCCGAGTGAATAATATTATAGTGGATAGTAACCGGGTGAATAGTAACCCGTGAATAGTACCTCGGGTGAAAATATTGATATTTAATAAGAAAGTTCAGATCAATATTTTAATGAAACAATACTGGATGAAGTGCAAAAGTTAAGGATATTCCACTAATTTCATGGATTATAGAAGCAATACTGACCATAGTAAGTTTAGATTTAAGAATATGAAAAGAAATAACATCCGAAACTGCAAATGGATTTTCATCTATCATACGGTATGTAATCCGCGTAGACAGGTTATTCTGACATATTAAAGGATGAATATGAAAAATAGTATTCCTTATAAATACGAAAGAAATAATACCCCTTACCTTAGTAGAAGGCTGGATACTGCAATAATGAAGTAGCAGAATACTCTTCTTCTTGCTTTCTATAGTTTCTCTCTATAGTGTCTCTTGTGAATCTCAGTGAATTGGTGAGAATGAAAGAAGAATTAAGCTTCTATTTATAGGAGAATGGACTAAATAGTATCTGATTCATGAACGGTTCAAATTGATTTACTATTAAAACGGATGGTCCATCTTGATTACTATTAAAAATACAACCGACGGTCCAGATTGATTTACTTTTAAAATCACCACCGACGGTCCAGATTAATTTACTTTTAAAAACACCACTGACGGCCCAGATTGATTTACTTTTAAAACCACCACTGACGGTCCAGATTGATTTACTATTAAAACCACCAACGACGGTCCAGATTGATTTACTATTAAAACCACCATCGACGGTCTAGATTGATTTACTATTAAAACCACCATCGACGGTCCAGATTGATTTACTATTAAAACCACCACCAATGGTCCAGATTAGATTAATTTATTACACTTTAGTACCCCTAAAGGTTTCCTAGTTTGCATTATTCCACTCTAACTTTTGTAATTCACTTATCTTCAATAAACACATTCTTAATACTTCAACAATTATTCATCATTAATATTATAGCTCACAATATTTAACAACCAGATCATTCCCAGGAAAGAGGGGGCTTTCCAATAAGGATTTCTCCCTATTGACGCGCAATTAGGTGACCAAACCTCTCCTCGACAGAACTTTCTAGACATCGTCAATATTGCAAATAATAATATGAATAACTTTGTTGTCTCAATTATTGATTTAATAATATAAAATATTATGCAGATGATACTATGACAATAATTGAATCAAATAATGTGAGATACTATGCAATAATTACTGTAACAATAATGGAGTATAACTGAGTGACTTCTTACGTAATCATCAATAATCAATACCGTGTACTATTATGTAACCACGCGTATTACTGTACTTTTACTACCGGGTAGTCCAATAGTTTAACGGTAAAACTTTCGTCGTTATTTTTATAAAAAGATAATTTTATCATTTTCTAACTACGACAATACTTCCGTTGTGGGGTCCACCAATGATTGTGTCGTCGTACGAATATTCCCTGTTAAAACGAATATGCCACGACACAATGAATATTTTACATCAACTTGCTTACTTTGCAAAATTTTAAAATATTACCCATAATATTCAAAAATATATTTCGAGAAAAATTATTCTTTATTCATAAAAGTTGGGGTCTTACAATATGTCTCCTTGTTCAGGATATTCAGCCTCAGTGTTGACAGTGACTAGGTTATTGTTGACAATGTATTTAAGTTGTTGATGAAGTGTAGAAGGGAGGGCTCCATCCATGTGGATCTATGATCTCCCCAATAGCAGGTTGTATTCTGAATCTATCTTGAGGACGTGAAAAGATACACAAAATGTATGCGGACCAATCTAAATTGGCAGCTCAATCTCTCTGACAGAATTTCGTAGGGATCCATCAAAAGCTTTGATAACCGTATGGCTACTTCGGATCCGTTTGAGATTGACGTTCATCTTCACCAAAGTGGCATAAGGACAGATATTCAGAGATGAACCTCCATCTATCCAAACTCTAGCTAACATATACCCAGAGGATAAAACAGCAATGTGCAATGGCTTGCAATGACCGGTCCCTTTGGGAGGTATATGGTCATCAGTGAAAGATATCACATTATTGTTAAAAATGTGATCAACCAGATGTTGAAACTTTTCCACATCCACTGATTTTGGAAAGTAGGCTCCTTCCAAAACCTTTAGTAAGATCTTCATGTGATCCTCGGAAGAGAAAAGCATGTCCAATATTGAGATTTGATGTGGAGCTTCTCTTAAGCTTAAAACCACCTTGGCTTCATTATGGCCCATAGTACGGAGGAATTTCTCAATCTTCTCCATGGGAATCTTCCCCTTTGCTTTGATGGCGGACTACATTACCCTCTAAGAAGATACAGTAGATTTTCCTTCGACACTGTAGCAGTAGTATGAGACGTGGATCCTTTAGCTTCTCCATAATTCCATGGGACTTTTTGTAAGCTAACAACAGGATACTGTGGTCTGAAGGGTAAAGAAATTGGCTCTACTGCAGCCACTTTGAAAGGATTGGCAGCTCTTTTGAGTTGAATTGCTTGTATTGTTAATGGTTTGATAGTATCATTAGCCTCAATAGATATAACTGCTACTAATCCCTTCCATTTGGTAGGATAGGTATTCCCACTCTCGAGTAGCACAGTGTTATCGTCTACCAACTGCAGGACACCGCTGTCAATTAGATTCTAAATAAGATGGCGGAGTGCCCAACATTCTTCTGTGATGTGACCGCGAGAATATGAAAGATATTGACATACTCCATCATAGTTGAACCATCTTGAACGGGGATTAATTGGAGGTAATTCTTACTTCATTTAGTAGCATCTGAAATATCTTCTCCATAGGTTGGCCCAGGTATGTAAATTCCCTTCTATTGGCAAACTCCCGACGGACTTTAGCACTTGCTCTCTTTGTAACCTTGTCCTCTAGTGCGTCACTTTCTGAAGGTGATGATGGAGCATTCATAACAAAAGGAAGGAGACAGACATACTCCTGGTTGACTAACTAGCGTGTGACTTGATGTTGATGGAACACCAGTCCTACCAATTATTCAACTTACTTACAAAGAGCTTTCCTCTTGCGTTGCATAGAAAATTGGAACTTTACGAAATCCCATCTGTCAACACCATCTTTGATGGTCTGGGATGATTCATCATTAAAATTGGAACTTTGTCCACTGCTCCAACTAATCATATTGACCATTTCTTCTTTGTGTTATGGAAGAGTGTTGTCTTACACATGAGGTTAATCTAGTTTGGTAACCACGATCTCACAGTTGTCAATTAAATCTTGGATCTTGTGTTTTAAGGCCCAACAATCTTGAGTATCATGTCCAGGTGCCCCGAAATGATAAGAACACTTTCTAGTAGCATTGAAACCCCTCCCATTAGGTTTGGCTGGTGGAAGAAGATGTGTGATTTTCTTCTGAGTAGTCAGAAGAGCAAGAATATTCTCGAGCGAGTCCCCTAAGGGTGAGAACGTTCGAGGGTGCTTTGCTTCTCCACCATTAGGAAATGGAGGGTTTGAAGATTATGTTTGAAAAGGGGAGTAGTTACTCCTTTGTATAGGCATATTTTGATTGCCTTTTTGACCTTGAAGTATCAAGAAAACATCCTTCTATTTTTTAATGGACCCTCCGGGGGTGGTTTCCATAAGTTCCAGACTAGATGTGCTCAACAACTTCTTTAAGAGCGGCTAGGTCTTGAATCTTTCCTGACTTCAACCCCATCTCAGCCATCTCTCCGTGTTTGATCATTTTAGAAAATGGCTTGCCAATGCTGGTTAAGACTCTTTCATAGAAAGGAGGTTCTTGGATGTCTATGAAAGTCATGACCATTTTTGATTCCGTCATAGAGGGAATAACTTGAGCAGCAAGGCGCCTTCACCTTTGAGCATACTCTCTGAAAGACTCATTGGACTGCTTCTTGACCTTGGTAATCTGATACCAGTTAGGAGCCATCTGAGACTGGAAGCTGTACTGAGTAAGGAAGGCATGAGCTAGCTCATCCCAGCTATGGATCTTTGAGTTGTCTAATCTGGTATACCATGAACGGGCTTCTCCAGTGAGACTCTTCTGGAACAGCTGCATTCTGAGCTTCCATTTTCTGTATAAGATCCAAGTTCTCTAATGAACACCTTTAAATGTGTGTAAGGATCCCCTAACCATCATATTTTTCAAAGTTAAGGGTTTTAAATTTCTCTGGATAATGAACACCAGAGAATATGCAAAGGTCAGCATATGAAACACTCCCATGTGCTCCAATCCCCTTGATAGAACAGATGGTTTCTTCCATTTGAAGGACTTTCTTCCTGATATCACCGGTGTCTGAATCTCCTTTGAGATGGGTGTTTTCAGGGTCTTTGTTGGTCGTATCCAACTGAGGTTCTGGATTTGTTTTATCCAAACCTTGAGTTCCTCCTTGTGTAGAGGATTCTAAATGTGTAGGCATCTTTGAGCCCTTAGTAGACTGATGTAATTATTTAAGCATAACAGCCAAATCTATAATTTATTTACTTAATCCGTCAAATTCTTCTCGAGAAACGGGATTAGACTGGTCAGAAGAAGACATGATTGGCTATAGGCTCGTTGCATTTTTGGATTTTGAGCGGATAACAAGCCTAAATATTTCCCTGCAAAAACTTATGTAGTTTAGTCTTTAGGGATAATGTAAATGTTTACATGCTATGTGATGTATCCGTGTTAGGAATATTATCCTGGAAAACAAATGTTAGCTGTTTTGTAATACAGGATAACATGCTAATTTTAAATATGCATGGTCACATATTTCTTCATATTTTCCATTACATAAAGATGAACATGGAATAAAATTACAATTAATTGTCTTTACCAGTAATTGAAAAAATGGAAAGCATGAAGAGACTTTCCTCCGCGTTTGGTTTATCAGAGGCTAACTTATCGTGGTTTAATCTCGCCGCTTTTTGGCATGAAGGTTCCCAGATCATCGCAATCTACTTGACGGGAAGTTAATCCGGTCTTTTAACTGGAGCGAATCTGGGTGGTGCCTTTCCTGTGCCTCATTGGAATTAGCCTTCCTACGAGTCCAGTAATCAAACACTGACAAAATAGCCTCCTGGTGGAGGAACCACACAACATACATTCACATACAATGTGTCTCACAGATTATGAAAATAATGACATGTGCGAAGCACTAATATCACAGAGAGATATATTGCAGTGCAGTAAGTAAATACATTCATACACATTCATCATAAATGTAAATACAACATCCATACACGAGCATATAACAGTTTTGAAAAGCTTGTAGTAGCTGTTTAAGCCCTCTTACTAGAGTACCCAGCGGAGTCGCCACCTGTCGTTGTCGGGATTTTTATTTGTCCCTTTTATGTTCTTGTTCTTTGGTGTTCTCAAGTTATTTGAAATTTGTTTGAAAAAACAAGTGAAAAAGGTCCGACATGTATCATGTCGACGATTTTAACTATAACGATCGCCGATTGGTGTTTTTAATTTGGTTGCACCAATCTGTAGAAAAGGTTTGCACATTGACCCAGTGATGTAACACTACTAAACGGGTCTGTGAAACCGAGATTCATTTGGGTTCAGGGGCTTGATTATACGGAGGGAAGGTGTTAGGCACCCCCCGACATCCGTGTTACCATGGTGACTGTAACTTTTCAAGAAACTATTATATGAACGTGTTTGTGTGTGTATGTGTGGATAAATGTGCAATTCATTTGGAAGTAGTGTGAGGCCTCATTCGCACCTATATACAAAGGGTTTGAATTTGTATAAAAATTCAGTTTTAAACATGATATAGAAGTGAGATTTTGTAAAAGAGGTTTTTCAAACCCTGTGCTTAATAGTAATTGAGTCCTTTTCATACTTCCATTTTATTATTAAATGTTTGGCTTGGTTGCTTTTATTTTTGAGATACGAAGCATCTTCGAGAAAATAATATATAGCAGTGCCGAACTCCTCGTGGGCATGAAAGCCATCTAAGGAAATTAAAACACCGTGAATAATTTACAAAATTTGTTTACTGTTGAAAATGTCCATCACAGGAGGCAGAATCTAGATTGATGGTGAATTTGTGATCATATGATTCCTAGGCTCACATGATGCCGCAGTTTATATGAAAAGTAGTAAGCAATTATATATATATATATAAGTTATGAATATATATATATATATATATACATGATCAACCACCACGAAGCACCTCCATGGGGGATCAAAAATGTAAATAAAGTAATAAATGTGATCAACCGCCTCGAAGTAAACTCCAGGCGGGACTAAATGTAAAGAAAGCAGTAAAAACGATCAACCACCATGAAATAAATTCCAGACGGGACGGAATGTAAATAAAGCAGTAAAAGGCCATGAAGTAAACTTTAGGCCTGACAGAAATGTATATATATATAAGCAAATAAACGCTCTAGACATAAGTCTAGGCTCAATCGAGGCATAACTCGATAATGTTAGTCCATATATATAAAGATATACATATTTAAATATATATATATATATATATATATATATATATCAGACAGAAATGAAAACCACGGACCAAAGTCCAGGCATACACACATAACACGACTCTCAATATGAAGAATAATGTGTGCAAAGATGAAGAGAAAGGCTTTATAGTGTGTAAGAAGGCTTAAAGTGGGCTGCCAAAGAAGACTTTTATAACTCTAAGTGGATGAACACTCGACTCATGTCGGTAAAAATATAGCTATATGTGAGCTAACAAGTGTTTAAAATGAGAAAACACTCAATATGGGGTGTTTACAGAGCAAATTTGATAGGGCTTCCTTGCCTTTTTCGTCTTGATTATGGCCACCCCAAGCTCTATATTTATAGAGTGGTGGTGGCATAAGTACCTACTTGGCGTGCAGATGCACTGCTTGGTGCCCGAGGTGCCACGTGCTCCGCGGGTCCTGCCGTCTCAAAGTATGTGCACTCGTGCACTGTGATGTCCTCTCAAACTTGTAGAACTTCCATCCGAGCATCCGATTGAGGTGTATAATACCTTTTTCGGACCACCATTGTCGAGAGATACGCCATGACATGGGATTAGAGGTTGTACGAAGTCAGGAAGAGGGCACCATGCCCATGGTCTTCAAGTTTCAAATTCTATCCGGTGTGCTACCATGCGTAATAGTCACTCGGGATTGGAACTCCTTGGCTCTTGTGGGACATTGTTGTGTAGAAATGTATGTATGAGATGTTGAGATGACGCAATGTGGGGTTGAGGTGGCAAGATGACGATTTTGCTCCTCATTGGGGTTATTTCCTGTTTGGGCTGATAAAGTAGACGTTGCTCAGGGTTATCTCTGAGATTAGACTGCTGCAAGTGTTTGAATTCCTCAGGGTCATCTTTAAGTGTGCCTGTCTTGCTTGTGTTATCTCCAGGTCTTTAGAATGAGTGCCTCGGCGGGTGTTCTGAGGTTGGAGCTGATTGCATGAATTTGAAACAAGCATTTTTGGGGTTATCACCGGAACTACAATAGCATTCCTTGGGTTATCTCCAAGGATGAAACTCGGGGTTATCTCCGAGATTGGAACTGATACTCCTGGTGTATGTTCCGGGGTTGAGACTGAAATTCCGGTGGTATCCGGAATGGATATGAGTTATCTTCCAGGGTTATCTCCAGAAGACGAATCTGCCCTCTTGCAATGTTAGTAATAGGTATGCAGAAAATTTTGAGTGTCTACAACCACTACCACTATTCTTAGCTTCACCCTCATTCTTCTTCTTTCTCTGCACTTGGTTGTACTTTGTTATAGCCTCGCCTCCACCCTCAGCGAGAATTGCTTTCTCTATTACCGCAGTAAATGTCGTCATTTAAAACATGGAAACTTTATTGTACAACCAGGGTTTCAATCCTTGTTCAAACCTCCTAGCCTTGCCGCCCATCTATGTTGACTTGATATGACGCAAACCTCGCCACCTCATTAAATTTAGCAGCATACTTCGCCACCGTCATTGATCCATGCTTTAGTTCTAAAAACTGCACCTCCATTTGATTTTTTGAACTTTCTTGAAAATAAATCTCAAAAAATATCTCCTTAAACCTATCCCAAGTCATCACCCTTTGACCTCCTCGGGTTTTATTGGCTTGCCACCAATAACTCGCCTCTGCTTTCAATATAAATGTTGCAAAACCAGTTTTTTGGTTCTCACCTACTCTAGCCACCTCAAAAACTTTCTATATGTCCATGATCCAGGTCTGTGCCTCAACAAGATTCATGGACCCACTAAATTCTGGTGGCCCAACTGCCTTGAAGTCCTTAAATGTCACAACTTGATTTTGTGGTTGATTCTGCAATGCTCCCGTCAGTAACGTTACTAATTGCTGAACCGGATTAGCTTCAGCATTGTTGTTATTGGTAGATCCCTCGGAAGTCCTTTGTCTTGGTTGATGTCTTGGAGGCATTTTCTGTTAAAATACACTCATTAGATTTTATTCAATCTTTTAAATATTATATATTCAACTTGCACATCACAAACATTACCACATAGCACACAATATCTTAAATAAATAGTAACTTTTATTTATTCATCATCTTTTAAAAATATAACTATGATAGCATCCCTACTATCTACATTACTTCCTTGAACTACAAAAGTTTCAGGATAAGATCATCATCATTATATCCCATTGGTTATATAATACCCGGGATTTACATCTTATTACTTATTAATCACACAATAATTACATTTCTTATGACGACCTACTAAAATGTTGCATAGCCTTACGACGCTCTTCTTCTATTATACAAAACATTGTTCGGCGATCTAGCATGTACCATGGCAGCGTCTCAAACTGAATTGGATAGTACATTACTCAGTCTTGGGCTCGGTTGACCATGGTGTTGAAAACGATATTCATCTCCTCCATCTTAATCTTCTTTGCTTGCACCTCTCTCTCTCTATCTGCTACCCCGGCTCGTTGAGAAGCTTCCTCGTACGTGTCTTCAACTCTTGCCCTCTTGCTAGACTATTCTTTCAATTTGTTCTTCAGCTCTGTGATCTCCTCTTTCATTTGCTTGTTCTCTCCTTTAGTGTGAATCAGCTTCCATTCGACATTACTTAGATGTCCATCTAAATCTTGAATCTCGTCGTCCTTCTAAACCATAGAGGTCTGCTGTTCAGCTACTATCTCTTCTAACTCTTCGACTTTATCCTGCAGTTCCACATTACGGTCGTGTACTTCGTCGTACATACGAGTAGCAATCGAGTTTTGTGAAAACTCTTCCTCCTCTTCCTCCTCATCCCCATCCGACTGTGGTAGTTCAATGGGATCCTCTTCATCATTCTCTTCCTCATCATCCTCATCAGGTAAGCCTTCCTGCTTAACCACTGTAATCAACAGAGATGATTCCCGTGGCACTAGTTGTTCCCAAACCACCTGAATATCTCGAGGCTCCTCCTCTTTAGGCATCTGGGGTCCTTCCTCCATAGCCTGACTGGATTCTCCTATATTAGCCATCTTGACAACAAAATTTTAAGTTTTAATTATTAATCATTACTACTCGACACTCACGAGCACATAGGTTACAATCACATAAGCACATAAAGTGTTTTATTACTCCTTCCTTAAAACTCAACAAGAGTTCATCACCACTATCTTTTCAATCTTCTATAAGGTTACTTCCTAAGGCTTTTCTCCACCTAAGGTTCATAACCTAAAGCTTTGATACCAACTTATGACACTCCCAAATATTCCAGGTACTTCATTCCCACAAGATTTGGTGTTCACTTTCCATTCATTCATATCTAACTACCCAAATATAATAGTATTAGACCATAAATCCGCCCATTAAAAGGGTTACATCATTAATCAAAAAGTCTCCCAAGTTATCTAACCTTTACATCAATCAAGTGCAGAAATAAAATAATTACATCACATTATTAAATATAAAGTTTATCATCATAACAGTAAGTAAATCACAAGTCTTCATCACTTGTTCATTTTTCTCTTTCCTTTTCTAGTGGTAGGTTCATCCACCTTTTCAATTTTAGCTGCAATAATTGTATTTATGCAAGAGTGAGCAAAACAAATGCCCAATTGGAATAACAATGAATAATAATAGCATAATAATTGCTAATGAATAAGCTTATCAGAGTTGAATAATACTTTGTCAATGATAATCAAGAACTGATATCAACATACAAAATGTAACTGAGGGTCACAAAACCATGAACTATACTCTAGGTTATCAAGTATTTCTACTTTAACCTTTAACAGTCTAAAAGACTATAATCATCATCTATGTCCTAGGTTAACAAATATTTTTACTGTAACCTTTAACAGTCTAAACAACTATGTGGACCATCATCTCGTACTCGGTGATCGACCCTTTGTCTTTGTGTATTGCATGAAACATTTTAACGCCTATCACAGTAAGTTTAAAATAATCCCCTGATATAGGGTTGTTCTTCTCAGTTTTTAGAGTACAAGTCTGCACCAAAGAAAGTTTGGTTTGGATAAGCTGCAAGGGTAATTTAGGGTTTCACGACCATCAACAAAGGGATTAGTTGAATCAACAAGACTTAACAACACTACGAGTGATCAATAACAATTTAAGATAAAATGTTAAGAATCGTATGCATGCTTGGAAATAACCAAAAGCATAAGCATTGAATAAAACAATAAACCTTGCTAGAAAAATGTTAAGCTCAGGCTATAATGTTATTAAATAAGAAATGGAATTATTGAACATGTATTAACTGATAGCAAGCTGAAAACAAAACTTGCTCAACATGATAATAACTTGTACAAAATAATTGAAATAAGACAGTTCAACATTAGGAATTGGAATTCAAGAACTCACATCCATTATACAAGAGTGGAACTAAAGAAACTTGCTTAACTATAAACAAGTTAGAATAAATCAACAATGATTAGAATTCGAATCTTGTTCAAATAAAGTTAGAGTTATAGCTTGCTCCAATAAAATTGAGAAACAAAGAACTTGCTCAATAAAAGTTTAGAGTAAAGAACTTGCCTCGTGCGTAACCTATAAAACAATAGCTATTAGATATTCTAACAACCACTTTCTAAAATAACACTCACTTCTAGTTAAACTTGTTATTTTACTACAAGTCTTACTTTACCATATACATTTCAGAAATTATAAGTGTTAACTTCACAACACTTATTTACTACTCATTGTATACACTAAGTCATAACATATCACGTTCGTAACTTACTAATCCTTTTTCAACTTTGAAATTATTAATGACATGGTATGATTCTGTTTTATCCTCCTTATTACATGTTTGTTACATTAACATCTCTTAAACTAGTTCACAATTGATGTTCGAGGTCTGCAGAAGTAGCAGACATCATTGTCTCCGATTAGGGTATGGTGCAACTGCGCTATACATAGGCTAGGAAGCGCTTGCATTGCGGCGTTTCTAGCCTTGACAATATCAATCAACATATTTGGTGCCTGTACATAAACCACGATCATTTACAGTGTTTCTATTTTAGCCCAACTAACACGAATTTCACCCATAAAATAGTAAATTTAACATATGCAATTCGTATAGGACTAAAACAAACATGATTCCTCACATATATGATATCTTAGAACGATTAAACAACACTTCAATGAACTCAAATCCCTAAATTTCATGTTTTATATCAAAAACTCCATCTTTGACATCCTTCACAAAAATCATCACTATGATCACAATTCTTGTCCAAATTAACCCATTTAAACTATGTTCTCTTCGTTTCTTAATGGACTAACATATTCAAGACTGAATTTACAGATTAGCTTACAAATTAACCACCAAATTTGGTAATTTCACAATCTATATGTATAAACATGTACTGTAATTACTTCTCTACCTTTTTAAATGTAATTAGCATACTAATTCGTGTCTAAATACAAATTCTAACATCACAAATACATATAATCACAAGTTATGAGTTGTATACCAACAATTCAAAAAAATCAAATTCACAGAACTTGAAGGTCTATGCCGTAAAACACACATATATACATATATAATATTAAGACTATGGAAATACCTTCAATTGCTTGAACAATCCTTGCTAAAAACTCAAAAATTGTTTTGGAATTCTCAGACTTTCTCTCAATCTCTCTCTATTCTCTCTCAACTTCTCTTTGTATTTTCTTCCTTCTTTCTTCTTAGGCTTAGCAACTAACACTTATGCATAAAACAAAACTGATAGAGCCATTCATAATACGCACACTTAATATAACAGTTACAAAAATGTAAACGTATATAAGTTATAAATATATTTTATTTATTATTTTATTTATTAAAATTCAAATTTCGAAAGTCATAAGGCTTTATTTGGCAAAAACTCTTTAAAATAAAGACTTAATATCTTTAAGCCTTGTTTGGTTAAATCAATTTAATAAAAATACGTTAGATTTGACGAATTTGATCAATTTAATGTCAAGCTTTCTTAGGCCATGTAATAGATTTAAACAAAAATATGTCAGATTTGAATGATATTTCTATTGTTAATAAATTTCGAGACGTATTCCCTAAAGAACTTCCTGGCCTACCCCCAGAGCATGAAATCGAATTTTGTATCGACCTTGAACCCGATACAAAACCCTCAAATATTTCTTCACCTAAAAAGAACGTAACATGCACCAAAGACATTGGCTCAAGCTGTTGAAAGATTATGATCATATCATTCAATACCATCTTGGAAAAGCGAACGTGGTAGCTGACGCGTTGAGTAGAAAATCGTATGCGGGTACGAGTGCGACATTGTCAAACACAAAGACCCATTTTGTATGATTTACAAAGGATGGAGATAGAGTTAAAGACTTTAGGGACCCACGTGATGATGTTAAATATACGAGTAGAACTGACTTTATTCGATAAAGTTAAAGATGCTCAAGCTACAGACCCGGAGCTAATGCGTATGAGGAAAAAATTACAAGAAGGTGCTATTCCGGAACCAAGAATCGATGAAGAAGGAAAACTTCGAGTCAACTCTAGACTTTGTGTTCTTAACGACTCTGATTTGAAGTATAAAATCATGATGGAAGCACACAACACACCGTTTGTAATCCATCCTTGAAGTACCAAAATGTACCATGACCTTTGACATACATTTTGTTAACGTGTCAAGGCGGAGCATCAAGTGCCAAAAGGTCCATTGCAACCAATTTAAATTCCATAATGGAAGTTGGAGCATATTACCATGGATTTCATTACTGGTCTTCCCAAGGTTTCTCAAGGCATAAATGCAATTGGGGTCATTGTTGATAGATTAACCAAGTCTGCTCATTTCATACCTATACGAGAAACTTATTCACTTGAACGTCTTGCTCGTATATACAAAAATGAGATTGTAAGACTGCATGGTATGCCAGTATCCATAGTTTCTAATCGAGACCCAAGATTCACTACACAATATTGGGTCAGTTTGCAAAAATCTATGGGCACAAATTTACGATTTAGTTCGGCATATCATCCTTAGACGAATGGGTAGTCAGAGAGGACTATTCAAACTCTTAAAGATCTATTAAGACTCTGTGTCCTAGACTTCAAAGGAAGTTGGGATAAGTTCTTGCCATTAGTGGAATTCTCCTACAACAACATTTATCAAGAAAGTATAGGCATGACTCCATTCGAGGCGTTGTATGGACGCAAGTGTCGTTCTCCAGTATGCTGGGATGAGGTGGGTGAAGCAACGTTGTTCGGACCGGAATTAGTATTCATGACAACTGTGACGCCCCCAAAATAGGTATACATCACCCATCTTGAGTCGCCAAATACATGGTACAAAATTAAAATACAACTTAATTATACAATAGTCGTGTAAAATACGACAAAACATAATCTAAGAGTTTTAATAAGAATATTGTCATCTAGACAATATCCATACTCAATGGAGTCCTCATTACATTTATTATCACACTATTTAACAGAATAGTGAGGACTACTAATGCTATCTTCTAGACCGTCACTCCGTTCCCCGACTAGTCCCGGCTACGTTCTTATTTCCTGAAGAGAACAGTGAAAGAAAGGGTGAGCTCAACTAGCCCAGTAAGAAATATTATGACTAAGATAATGCAGAATAAATTATCATTAGTCTTCAACAATGTTAAACTGATAAAATACAATAGACATCAAGTTTAATTGTAGCGGAATAAGCAATCCATTAAAAGAGTCAAGTAGAGCATGATATCTACTAGCTTCTATGATTTAAAATGTTTTCATCAATTTTTATCGCTAAGACTCAGCTTAATAAATAAACCACATCATTGAGTCATCCCTGCACTACAGGCCAAGGATATTCATTTAATCATCAATGGTCATGACTATACCGAATAATCCTTGGTCATAATCATACCAAAAACTGTCCATCAATGCACTACAGGCAACTGAGGACTTTTACCACATCATTTATAACATTACAGGTCATGATTATACCGAATAATCCCTTGTCATAATCATACCAAGTCCATCTATGCACGTAAGCCAAAGATGACTTTCATCACAATATAAGCATGAGGATGATGACAATGACATAATAATTCAATAAAAACAAGTTCAAGAATAAATTTTAAAGATTTATAAGTTAATTTATCTTGAAATCAATTACGTCCAAATTGTCAACATGATACTTCTTTGTGGAGTAAAATTCAAGAATGCTCAGAAGAATATTTTCTTGAAAAGATACCGGATGAAGCGCAAATATCTAGGATATTCTACTAATTTCATGGAGTATAGAAGCCAAAACTTTAACCAAATGAGTATCATAGAATATATGAAACTGCAAATGGATTTTCACCCGTCATGCGGTAATCCACCTAGACAGATCATTTCCATAATTTAATAAGGAATGAATACGAAGGATCATTCACCATGTATGTGATAATCCACATAGACATGTTATTCCAACATAATAATAAAGAATGGAACCAGGTCACGCGTAATCCGCACAGACAGGATATTCTAACAGAATAATAAAGAATGGAATAACAGAAGAATTCACCATGCATGCGATAGAATGCACAAACAGGTTATTCCCACAGAATAATAAAGAATGGAACCGGTCTAGCGTAATCGCCAAGACAGCACGGGATATTCCAAAGAGAATAATAAAGAATGGAATAACAAAGAATTCACCATGCATGCTATAGACCACCTGCAGACGAGTTATTCTAACGAGAATAATAAAGAATGGAACCAGTCTCAGCGTAATCGCATGCATGTGAGGATATTCCAGCGTAATAATAAAGAATGGAATAACAAAGAATTCACCATACATGCGATAGACCGCACAGATAGGTTATTCCAACAGAATAATAAAGAATGAAACCAGGTCTAGCGTACTCCGGACCGACAGAATATTCTAACAGAATAATAAAGAATGGAATAACTGAAGAATTTCACTATGTATGCGGTACTTGGCATGTATAAAGTTATTCAACATAATAATAAATAATGGAATAACAGAAGCTCTCTTCATGAATACGAAAGAAATAATACCCCTTACCTTAGAAGGAACTGGATATTGGAATAGTGAGGTAGCAGACTTCTCTCCTTCTTTCTCTCTATAATTTCTCTCTATAATAATTGCTCTAAAGCTTTAGTGAATTGGTGAGAAATGAAGGAAGAATGAGCTTTTATTTATAGGAAAATATATTTTCGATAATTGCACGTTTTGGGGCTCAAAATATTACTGTACAATACCTTCAACTTTTCTTTCATTTTTAATTTAGTCCTGCAAGTATTATCAAATTTGCACCACCTCCTCTAATAGTAAATAATGTGAATCAATAGTTCAATCATGTGAATCAATAGTTATAATCATGTGAAAATATGAATTACAGTATAGTACCTCCATCTATACCTCCATTTTTAACTTAGTCATGCAAGTATTATCAACCTTCCACCAACTCCCCTAATAGTACAAGATTGTGAATCAATAGTACACACATGTGAACAAATAGTTATAATCATGTGAATTAATAGCAATTAATTGCTCATTTATCCTAAGTTAATTACTGACAAGTCAAATTATAACTTCCAGACATCAATTAATATCGAAATAAATGTTGATATCCACTAACACTAATAATTCTAACACAATGGAACTATCAGTTTCATCTTTAATCAACACGAACTTATTCATCATTAATATTATAACTCACAATATTAAACAACCGTGTCGTTCTGGGAAAGAGGGGGCTTTAGATAAGGATTTCTCCTTATTGGCGCGCAATTAGATGACCAAACCTCTCCTTGACAGAACTTCTAGACATTATAAATATTGCAATTTAATAATATGAATAACTTTTTCGTCTTAATTATTGATTTAATAATATATCATATAATGCAGATGATACTTTGACAATAATCAAATCAATAATATGAGAGATATGATGCAATAATTACTGTAGCAATAATTGAGTATAACGGAGTGACTTTTCATGTAAGCGTCAATAATCAATACCGTGTGCTACTATGCAACCATGCGTATTACTATACTTTTACTACCGGGTAGTTCAACAGTTTAACGGTAAAACTTCCGCCGTTATTTTTATAAAAAGATAATTATGTCGTTTTCTAACTAAGACAATACTTCCGTTGTGGGGTCAACCAATGATTGTGCCGTCGAATGAATATTCCCTGTTTAAATGAATATTCTCCGACCAATTGAATATTATATAACCACTTGCTTACTTTGCAAAATTTGTAAATATTACCCACAACTATAACATTATATCAAATCCACACCATAATATTCAAAAATATATTTCGAGAAAGTTATTCTTTATTCATAAAAGTTGGGGTCTTACAACAATGGAAAAGATTCAAATGATCCGGTAACTTATAAATCCTCACAAGATCGACAAAAGCGTTATGCTGATCTTCATCGAAGGGACGTGGAATTCAATGTTGGAGATCATGTGTTATTACGTGTTGCTCCATGGAAAGGAGTTATGAGATTTAGAAAGAGAGGAAAGCTTAACCCTCGATTCATTGTCCCATTTGAAATCCTCGACCGATTAGAAACTGTGGCTTATAGACTCACCTTACCACCAAGTATGTCTCATGTTCATAACGTTTTTCACATATCTATGTTACGTAAATATGTGGAAGACCCGAATCACATTATGGAATTAGAACCAGACGAGATAGAGGAGGATTTAATGTATGAAGAGGTACCTGTTAAAATCTTGGATAAAAAGGAACATATTCTACGCTCCAAGGTTATACCTCAAGTCAAAGTTTTGTGGAGAAACCACGATATTGAGGAAATGACCTGGGAGTTAAAATCTGAAATGAAAACAAGGTATCCTCACCTCTTCGACATACCAGGTACGTACACTAATTTTGAGGATGAAATTTCATAAGAAGGGGAGATTGTAAGACTCCAACTTTTATGAATAAAAATTTAATTTTCTCTAAATATCATTTTGGGTGATAAGGTGTAGATTTGATAAAATGTTATAGTTGTGGATAATTTTTATAAATTTTACAAAGTAAGCAAGTTGTCATAAAATATTTTTTTGGTCGGGGAATATTCATTTTATCAGGGAATATTCATACGATGGCACAATATTGGTGGACCCCACAACAGAATTACTGTCGGAGTTAGAAAACGACAAAAATAACTTTTTATAAAATAATGGCAAAAGTTTTACCGTTAACTATTGAAATACCTGGTGATAAAAGTACAGTAATACATGTGATTGCATAATAGCACATGGTATTGTACAGTATCTTTGATTATTGATGCTTACGTGAGAAGTGACTCAGTTTTATTCAATTATTGCCACAGTAATATCTGCATAGTATCTAGTATTATTGATTCAATTATTATCACAATATCATCTGAACAATATTTTATTTTATTAAATCAATAATTGAGACAACAAAGTTATTCATATTATTATTTGTATTATTGATGATATCTAGAAAGTTCTGTCGAGGAAAGGGGTTTGGTCATTTAATTGCGCGCCAATAAGAAGAAGTCCTTATGAGAAAGCCTCATCTTTCCTGGGAATGATCTGATTGTAAATATTATGAGTTATAATATTAATAATGAATAATTATTAATAGATTGTGTTGGTTAAAGATAAAAACAATAATTAATAAGTGGAAGATATTTTTTCAATTATCTTGTTAAATTGGTATTTGTTCTATTTGATTTTGAGGTATGCAAATTGATTTCCGGAAGAGTAGCCCTTAATTACCTTCAAAAGAGGGTGCTCTCTCATTAGTCTACATCTCCCACTTTGCCAATTAACTTCAGAAGAAGGTACTCCCTTATTGGTTGTTCCAAAATGTATGCTGATGAATTGCGTCCGAATATTTTGTACTTTGCGTCCGTGATTATTTTCCTAAATAGTATCATGCCATTCTCCTATAAATAGGATGCTAAGTTTAGAAATGAAAATCACATCAGAATCAGAGAATTCTTCTTCTATTATATTGAGCGTATTTCTTTTGAGTTAAGGAAGCTTTGAGTGTAGAAAATAGTACAAGTTTTCTTCATGAATATCCCCGCCCTACCAGTCAGAAATACTCTCCTTTTAAGGTAAGAGATATTATTTTTGTTTAATATTCGTAAGAAATAATATTTTCTTCCATACTCTATAATATGTAAGTAATATTATTTCATTTTGTATTCCTAATTCTACACTCATGCTGATAAGTATTGCTTCTATACTCCTTGAAATTAGTAGAATATCCTTGAAATTTGTGTTTCATCAAGTATCTTTTGACGGGAATATTTTTTTGAACATTCTTGTTAAATTTTGATCTTTTCATGCCAGGGGACTATTCATGGGAAAGTATACACGAAGTACTATTCATGAGGTACTATTCACTCAAGGTATTATTCACCCAGGGCACTATTCACGATAAAAAAATTGATTTCTTTCTGCCCAAATTATTTTTTATACATGAATATAATTCTTGAATTTTACTTTACAAAGCAGTTATCATGTTGATAATTTGGACATTTTTAAACTCTGGATAAATTAAAAATATTTAATATTTATCCTTGATTTCGTTTGATTGATGCTTATATCACTGTCATCATCCTTATGCTTATATTATGATAAAAGTCCTCATTGGCCTGTAGTGCATTGATGGACAGTTGTTGGCATGATCATGACCATTGGTGATAATAACGAATATCCTTGACCCATAGTGCATGAATAATTCTTGGATGTGATACTAACGAATATCCTTGGCCCGTAGTGCATGGATAATTTGTGGATGTGATACTAATGAATATCCTTGGCCCGTAGTGCATGAATAATTCGATGATGTGGATTATTTATTGAGCTGTGTTTCTTTGATAAAATATTGATGATGAACTTTTATATCATAGAAGATAGTAGATATCATGCTCTACTTGACTCTTTTAATGGATTGTTTCTTCCGCTGTAGTTAAACTTGTTGTCTATTGTATTCTATCAGTTTTATACTGTTGAAGGCTAACGATAATTTATTCTGCATTATCTTAGTCATAATATTCTTTACTGGGCTAGTTGAGCTCACCCTTTGCTTTCATTGTTCTCTTCAAGAAATGAGAATAAAGTTGGGACTAGTCGGGGAATGTAGTGATGGTCCAAGCTAGTGGCATAGTAGTCCTCACTATTTTATGAAATAGTGTGATAATAATTGTAATGAGGACTTCATTTGAGTTTTGATATTTTTCTACGAGACAATATTCGTGTTAAAACTCTCAGCTTACTTTTGTCGTATTGTATAAATTAAGTTTGTATTTGAATTATGTACCACGTATTTGGCGACTCAAAATGGGTTGTGTATACCCATTTTGGGGGCGCCACAATTAATCTCTTAATAATATTTTAATCATTTATTAAACCAATAAACAATTTATTTTAATTATATAACCTTTATTAATTCATTTATTTAACAAACCTAAATGCCATAAATAATTTTTTTTATCAAAAAGGACAAAAATACCCTCCAAATTTTTATTACATCATATTAAGGGTCTTTTGTCAAAAAAATTACATTTTTACCGTTTATAACATTATATTACTTATTTTATTCATTTATTCATAACTCAATCATTTGCATGAAAAATACTAAAACAACTCCAAAATATTTTTATTTTGGGGAAATATTAGAATATGATATCCTAATGAACATATATTTTTTCTGGAACTTTTTTAATTTCATTTATTATTTTTAAAAGGACCAAAACAGTTGGATCTTGTAATATTTTTAATAAATTATGTCCAAAAATTCTGAAATTTATACGGTAGCTACATATCATCATCAAGCACAGCCTCTTGTAAACATTTCACTTTTTTTTAGTTGAACTCATTGAGTTATTACAGTTTACTTTTAAAATCACACTTTCTTGTAAAATCTATATATATCTTGTAATAACCTGATATTTTTTATAAAAAAATAAGAAATTTTGCATATAATTTTTTATTATTATTATTTTAACGATGAGAATAAGTGTCAAGTAATGTGTATGATAAATGAAAATATATTTAGTACACGAAAAATTATAAATAATTTTAGAACTATTGTTCATTACAAATTATATTTTATAGTAATTAATTTTTGTAGCGAAATGTTTTTATCAATTATTTTCCATGAAAACATGATTTTATATTATTTAAATAATATATGAAATGATTATTAGAATTATAATAATAAATAGTTTATTATATGAATTTGTTCGAGAATATTTAAGTTAATTATTTGAACTTAATTATTAATGTTGTATATGAAAGATAAGTCGGATAAGGAATCCAAACCCTAAATTTGGATTTTGATCAAGGATGAGAATAATAATATAATATTAATTATATTTTGTTTTTTTCGATGATATAAATATATCTGATATATCGTAGGTGATAATGGTTGGTCAATTATGGTAAATTATGTCATAACCCATATATCATGTTATTAAACCCTAATTGTTAAGCTCAGTTATGAGTTTAAGACTGAGTAGTAATTGTGTTATATGAATTATATTGTGTATTATAGAATTTCTGTTAATTAGGAGAAACCTTATTTATTAATTTTGGGAACCCTAATGATATTAAGGAACCCTAATTATTTAAACCCTAATTTTTATTTAAAAACCCTAATTAGAATAAGTGTGTTTTAATTAAAATCTTAGTACACTTTAATTTTTTAAACCTTAGTAATTATTTCAGAAACTTTAAGATTTAAAATCTAGTGATTAAACCCTAGATTCAAGTACCTTGGACAAGAATCCCCTTAAAATTGTAAGCAAAATTACCATTATACCCTTTTTTGTCCCATTTGGTGAATAATTGCTAGGAAATCTTGCAAGCCACCCTAGTCTAAAGCTATAAACCTACAACAACACTACAACTCTCAGCCATATTCATTGCATCAAGGATTAGATGGAATTCAAGAGAGAGAAAAACAAAACAAAACTCATTTGTGCAACAAACACTTACCATACTCTCTCAAGCTCAAACCCACGAATTCTTCTAACATTTCAGTCACTAAAATCAGCCCCACCAACTTACATAACAAATCAGAAGCATAGAAATCAGATTTGCTCACTTAAAGGTATGAACCCTAAAAAGAAATTTGATCTTGATCTGCATGTTAGATGTTATAATTTATTATTAAAATATGTTGTTTATGGTGTATAATGATGATCTGGTGTAAGACCCCGAAATTTTTTAAATAAAAAGGAATTTCCTTTATTTATTATTTTGAAATAGTAAGGGTGGATTTGATTAATGTGGATAGTTATGGGTAAAATACGCAAATATTTGAATAAGCAAGTGGTTATAAAATATTCATTATTATTCGGGGAATATTCGTTTGGTCGTGGAATATTAAATCTTGTGTAGGGAATATTAAATGCGACGGTAGCGATCTTTTATGGGCCCCAGCGGAAAGCGATTGGATGAAGAAAGCGACAAATATAAGTTGTTTATAAATAACTTGGCGTAGTTATTACAGATTATCTTGTTGGAATACCCGGTGGTTAAAACACACTAATACGCGTTGTTGAACAGTAGCACACAGTATTGCACCAATTATTGATTCTTACGTAAGAAGGCACTACTCAATAATTGTTACAGTAATTACTATTCAGTATTTTATTTTATTGATTCAATAATTCTTTGCATTGATATTTTATATTCTTTGTTGTTTCAATAAATTGTCATTACACAGTATTTTCCATTATCGAAGCAATAATTCATATTATCTGAATAATATTATTAGATAACATTATTGGCAATGTCTAGAAAGTTCTGTCTAAGGAGAGGTTTGGTCATCTAATTGCTTGGCCGATGAGGAGAAATTCTTATTGGAAAGTCCCTCTTTCACAGGAGCGGCTGGTTGCCAATATTGTGATTCTGTAATATTATTTGTGAATAATTAATTATTGATTTATATGATGAGGAAAATATTGATTTTATGTGGATATAGATGGAGAAAATTTTTAAAATGACAATTGTTGAAAATTAATATTTTATCTTTTTCTAATAAAATAATTCATTTAAATATATTATTTTAATAATATATTAATGATGATATTTTTACGATGAATGTGGGATATATGAGTAGATGTGGAGGAGTATTTTTGTTATCAAAAATATTTAAAGCATGTTTTATGTGTCGATAGACCCCATTTCTTGACTGAAATTTGATTATAACCTGTAAAATCGCCCGTTTATGGATTTCGGTCAATTTTTGTTTGGAATTTGGAAAAACTTTCTTCTGCAAAGTTGTAGAGAATTGAATTTCCTATAAAAAGTCGCGAGATTCGAATTTTCTGATAAATGAGCTATTTATTGTGAATTATTGAAGTTTCGATATATCGGGTGTGAATTGATTTTTGGAGTTTAAATTAGTTTTGTTAGAAAAATGTTTTTTGTATTTTTTTGGACATCATTAACATGTGTGGCTGGTGTTTTTGACCAAAAGGTGGGCTAAGGAAAATTTGTATAATTATATTAATATTATATTCAATTTTCTACTTTGGTGTTCTAAGCAATTTCCTATAAATAGGGTGCTTAGGTTAGAATTGAAAATCACACGTAAGCTGAAGTTTTCTCTCTATTTCTCTCTCGATATATTGAGCGTATTCTTGTGAGTATACTTTGAGTGTTGCTATACGGTGCAAGTTCAAGTCATAGTCTATATCCGGTGTTTCAACTAGAAATCTTTTGTCTTTCGAGGCAAGGGATGTTATTTTCTTCTCAAATGATATTATTTCTTCAATATCATTATGCTGAAATATTGGTTGGAACTTTTTATCAAATTTGGAACTTTTTCATGTCGGGGTTACTATTCATGAGTTACTATTCATGAGTTACTATTCACGAGTTACTATTCACGAGTTACTATTCACGAGTACTATTCATGAAGCGTGAAGATATTTTTTTGTGAAATTTCTATCTTTTGGTGTCGAAGTTACTATTCACGTATACGACACTATTCACGTATACGGCACTATTCACGAATACGGCACTATTCACTGAAAAATAAAATTTCTTCTTTCTGTCCAAAATATCTATTCTGGATACTAGCTTTGATTGTATCCATGTTTTGATCATTCTTGAATTTTACACCACTGTGATTATTTTTGAGGTATTTTTGGACGTGGATAAAACAAAGTACGAATCCTTAATCCTTGTCATTTTGTTTCACTGGATTCGTTTCTTTAAAAATATTTTTCATCATCCTCAGTCCTAAATGATGATATTACGGAATATCTTTGGCCTATAGTGCAAAGATGAATGATTTCTTGATGAATATCTTTGGCCCGTAGTGGAAAGATGAGCAGTGTTGAGATGAACATGGACCGTGATTAAAATCTTTGGCCCGTAGTGCAAAAGATGAGCAGTGTTTAGATGAACATGACCGGTGATGAATATCTTTGGCACGTAGTGCAAAGATGAATATTTGATTCGGATATATATTGATTGATGTTCTGAGGATAAAATATCGACGATGAACTTTTAAATTCATACATAGAAGTTAGTAGATTTCATTCTCTACGTAACTCTTCTATGAATTATTATTTCATTGCGAATATTGATCTGAAACTTGTTGTCTATTGTATTCTATCAGATTTTTCCATGTTGAAGACTAACGATAATTTGTTGTACATTATCTTAGTCATAATATTCTTTACTGGGCTAGTTGAGCTCACCCTTTTCCTTGTTGTTCCATTTTTCTTCTCGGGAGGCAAGAATGTAGCGAAGTACTAGCGGGGTATGGAATGAAGGTTTCTAGAGATAGTTGTTTAGTAGTCCTCACCATTTTGTAAAATAATGTATCAATAATTATGATGGGGATTTATTTGCGTGTGGATATTGTCTAGATGGCAATATCTGTATTTAAACTCACAATTTATATGTTGTAATAATAAAGTTGTAGTTATTTCTATACCATGTATTTGGCGACTCAGAATGGGTTGGATGGAATGGACCTATTTTGGGGGCGTTACAGTTGGTATCAGAGCTTAGGGATATGATCTCTGGCGGAGATCGGGGAATAGAACTAGGAGGGAGGCGAGTAAATCCTTCTCTAGTGTGTCCTACCTAAGCTTATTTGTTAGTTGGTCAAGTATATAGGGATATTATGTGATATATTGATTTCCTTAATTAACCCCTTGTTTTATGGCGATGATTTGAGAATGTGGGTGAGAATATTAACGATTGGAGTAAATGAGACCAGTGGAGATACTGTCTTTTACCAATGAGGAGAAGCGTGCAACAGTCGGCAATGTACCTCCTGTGAACAACACCACCGGCGAGATGATGAGCGAGGGGATGTTTAGAAGTTTTTTGCGGTTCATGCAAAAATCGAGGCGAGGAGACTCGTGCTCAAAATACAAAAGGAAATGATAGCAATTCACGGGTGGTCACGCAAGCAAACAGTTCGAAGTTGGGACCACGAGTGCACTCCGGGGAAAGCTGGATCCGATTAAGGCGGCGCGTGGGTCAAACAAATTACCAAGATATTCGATGTCTTGGGATGCACGGAGAACGAAAGTTCCATTCGCTACTTTTATGTTCGTGGCGAGGCGATTCTTGGTGGGAATCGTGAAGCGTACCCATCGGTACTTTTCGGCATGTCATGGGAGACGTTTGAAGCAGTTCAATGACAAGTACTTTCCTAAAAGTATTCGTCATATGAAGGAAGTGGAGTTTATTAGACTAGAAGCGAGAATAACATGGCGGTGTCCCGACGAGGCGAAGTTCAGCGGAGTTATCGAGTTTGCACCTTATTTAGTGGAGAATGAGGCGTATGGCGGATGTTTACGAGAGGTTTGAAACACGGCATACGTCGATATCTCATTTCTCATAAATTTTCTCTTTATTGAGATGTTGTCAGCGAGGCTCGATTGTTAGAAGCGAGATAACGATACGTTCAACCGAGGGACCATAACCGAGGATCATATCAAGAAAAGCGATCATCGAGAATAACGATAACCGGCGGAGAAAGAAGAATACGGACAAAGCGGTAACCACTCTAGTGGTAATCGTGGCCATGAAAATAGAAGAAGCGAGTCGGGAGGAGATTTTAAAAGAGGAGATTTAACAACGACCATGTGAAGGCGGCGGTCTTGCGGCAAAGAATCTTGGTTCCAAAGGAGGAGAAAGACCCATAGGTCGTATGTTACAAATCTTGGGAAAGAGGGACATATCATTTCAAGCGCCCTAACAGTTTAAGGTATGCTATAATTGTGGAAAAGAAGGACATATCGCTCGAGATTATACGATATCGAAACCAGTCAATAAGGAATGGTGACTCAAAAGGATGTCCTAGAAAAGTCAAAGTCAGCGGTTCTCGGAAGGCGTTTGTTGTGACCGGTCAAAATGCGAGGAACCCGAACGAAGTTAGCACGGGTTAGTTAATTATAAATTCTTGCGAAGTTTATACCTTACTAGATACCGGTTCTACCCATTCTTTTATCTCTCTTGCTTGCGCTCAATGTTTGAACTTGACTACGGAGAAATTAGACTTTGACCTATTTATGGAGACTCCGTTAGGAGAAACTTTCATTACATCCGTTGTTTAGAAATCTTGCTTGATTAGTGGTGGCACTATCACATTACACGTTAACCTTATTTCTATAGAGATATTTGCTTTTGATGTGATTTTAAGGTTAACTACTCATCATGCCAAATTGATTGCTTTTGTAAGGTTGTTAGTTTTCATATTCCTAAGCAACCTGTTATTCGAATTCAAGCAATCAAACCATTGTAGTCAAACATTTTCATATCAAGCCATGAAGTCATTCGTTTATTATGGATGTCAAGTTTTCCTAGTCCATGTTATGGATTTGAATAAAGACACGTCAGATTTGAATAATATTCCTGTTGTTATTGATTTTTCCTGACGTATTTCCTGAAGAATTTCTTGGATTACTCCTAAAGCCTGATATTAAATTTTGTATCGACTTTGAACCCGGTACAAAACTCATTTCTATAATCTCATATCGAATGGCTCCTATTGAACTTGAGAGTTAAAATTCAACAATAGAATTTGGTACACGAGCCTTTATCCGGTGACTTCCTTTGTGAAATGCAAAGCCGGACTCTCCGTAGGGGACGCCCATATTAAATGCGATAGTAAAGCGATAGGTGTCATTGTAACGTCTTATCCAAGGTTGGGATATGAGTCACGCTTGAGAACAACCTAAGTCGGTAATCGAAATACGTAGCTTTCTAGGCTTAGTTGGTTATTATCGGAGATTCGTTGAAGGATATTCTCGAATCACTATTCCATTAACACACGGTGACTCGTAGAGATACAAAATTGAATGGAGCAAAGAATGTGGGAAGAGCTTGAAGAACTCAAGAGGAGACTCGTTTCAAAGACATGTTCGACCATGCCATCTGGAAAAGCGAACGTGGTAGGCGGCGTGTTGAGTAGAAGATCGTATACAAATCTGAGTACGATATTGTCAAAGACTCATTTCGTATAATTTACAAATAATAGAGATAGAGATGAAAACTCTAGGTACCCACGTGATGATATCTGAGTATAATCGACTTTAATCGATAAAGTTAAAAAGTTGTTCAAGCTACACCGGAGATGATTTAATTTGAAGAAGGAGGTGCAAGAAGTTGTTATTTTAAAAGCGAGAATCGGTGAGGTGAGGAAAGCTCAAACCTTCGATTTATTAATCCATTTGAAATTCTCGATCGAATAGGGCTCGTGGCCTATAGACTCGCTTTTACCGCCAAGTATGACGCGTGTTCATAACGTTTTTTCACGTATCGATGTTACGTAAATATGTGGACGACCCGAACCACGTCATTGAATTAGAACCGAACGAGATAGTAGAAGACTTAACGTCACGAGGAGGTACTGTCAAGATCTTGGATAGGAAAGAACATGTCTATGTATGTATCGAGGTTATACCACAAGTTAAAGTTTTGTGGAGAAACCATGCTATTGAGGAAATGACACGGGAGTTGGAAATGAAAATGAAAGCGAGGTATTCTCATCTTTTGAAACACACAGAATCGTACGTCAATTTCGAGGACGAAATTTCATAAGGAGGGGAGGTTGTAAGACCCCGAAATTTTTAAATAAAAAGGAATTTCCTTTATTTATTATTTTGAAATAGTAAGGGTGGATTCGATTAATGTGGATAGTTATGGGTAAAATACGCAAATATTTGAATAAGCAAGTGGTTATAAAATATTCATTATTGTGGGGAATATTCGTTTGGTCGTGGAATATTCGTCTTTGTCGGGGAATATTAAATATGACAGTAGCGATCTTTTGTGGGCCCCATAACTAAAAGCGATTGGATAAAGAAAGCGACAAATATAAGTTGTTTATAAATAGCTGGCGTAGTTATTACCAATTATCTTGTTGGAGTACCGGTGGTTAAAACACACTAATACGCGTTGTTGAACAAGAGCGATGCGCACGGTATTGCACCAATTATTGATTCTTACGTGAAGGCACTACTCAATAATTGTTACGATGAATTACTATTTCGATTATTTTATTTTATTGATTCAATAATTCTTTGCATTGATATTTTATATTCTTGTTGTTTCAATAAATTGTCATTACACGGTATTTTCCATTATCGAAGCAATAATTCATATTATCTTAATAATATTATTAGATAACATTATTGGCAATGTCTAGAAAGTTACATCTAAGGAGAGGTTTGGTCATCTAATTGCGCTATGAGAAGGAGAAATTCTTATTGAAAGCCCCTCTTTCGGGGGGCTACTGGGTTGCCAATATTGTGATTCTGTAATATTATTTGTGAATAATTAATTATTGATTTATATGATGAGGAAAATATTGATTTTATGTGGATATAGATGGAGAAAATTTTTAAAATGACAATTGTTGAAAATTAATATTTTATCTTTTTCTAATAAAATAATTCATTTAAATATATTATTTTAATAATATATTAATGATGATATTTTTACGATGAATGTGGGATATATGAGTAGATGTGGAGGAGGAGTATTTTTGTTATCAAAATATTTAAAGCATGTTTTTGTGTCGATGAACCCCATTTCTTGGTGAAATTTGATTATAAACTCGTAAAATCGCTTGGTTTATGGATTTGATCAATTTACATTTTGAATTTGGAAAAACTTTCTTACGGAAAGTTGTAGAGAATTAATTTCCTATACAAAAATGCGAGATTCGAATTTTCTGATAAAAGAGCTATTTATTGTGAATTATTGAAGTTTCGGTATATCGGGTGTGAATTGATTTTTGGAGTTTAAATTATTTTTGTTAGAAAAACATTTTTGTATTTTTTTGGACATCATTAACATGTGTGGCTGGTGTTTTTGACCAAAAGGTGGGCTAAGGAAAATTTATATAATTATATTAATATTATATTCAATTTTCTACTTTGGTGTTCTAAGCAATTTCCTATAAATAGGGTGCTTAGGTTAGAATTGAAAATCACACCAGAAACTGAAGTTTTCTCTCTATTTCTCTCTCGATATATTGAGCGTATTCTTGTGAGTATACTTTGAGTGTTGCTATACGGTGCAAGTTCAAGTCATAGCCTATATCCGGTGTTTCAACTAGAAGTACTGTCTTTCGAGGTAAGGGATGTTATTTTCTTCTCAAATGATATTATTTCTTCAATATCATTATGCTGAAATATTGGTTAGAACTTTTTATCAAATTTGGAACTTTTTCATGTCGGGGTTACTATTCATGAGTTACTATTCACGAGTTACTATTCACGAGTACTATTCATGAAGCGTGAAGATGTTTTTTTGTGAAATTTCTATCTTTTGGTGTCGGAGTTACTATTCACGTATACGGCACTATTCACGTATACGACACTATTCACGAATACGACACTATTCACCGAAAAATGAAATTTCTTCTTTTTGTCCAAAATATCTATTATGGATACTAGCTTTGATTGTATCCATGTTTTGATCATTCTTGAATTTTACACCACTGTGATTATTTTTGAGGTATTTTTGGACGTGGATAAAACAAAGTACGAATCCTTAATCCTTGTCATTTTGTTTCACTGGATTCGTTTCTTTAAAAATATTTTTCATCATCCTCAGTCCTAAATGATGATATTACTGAATATCTTTGGCCTGTAGTGCAAAGATGAATGATTTCTTGATGAATATCTTTGGCCCGTAGTGCAAAGATGAACAGGTGTTGAGATGAACATGACCGACTGATTAATATCTTTGGCCCGTAGTGCAAAGATGAACAGGTGTTTAGATGAACATGACCAACTGATCAATATCTTTGGCCTGTAGTGCAAAGATGAATATTTGATTCCAGATATATATTGATTGATGTTATAGGGATAAAATATCGACGATGAACTTTTAAATTCATACATAGAAGATAGTAGATTTCATTCTCTACGTAACTCTTCTATGAATTATTATTTCCGCTGCGAATATTGATCTGAAACTTGTTGTCTATTGTATTCTATCAGATTTTTCCCTGTTGAAGATTAACGATAATTTGTTGTACATTATCTTAGTCATAATATTCTTTACTGGGCTAGTTGAGCTCACCCTTTTCCTTGTTGTTCCATTTTTCTTCTCAGGAGGCAAGAATGTAGCGAGTACTAGTCGGGGTATGGAATGAAGGTTCTAGAGATAGTTGTTTAGTAGTCCTCACCATTTTTGTAAAATAATGTATCAATAATTATGATGGGGATTTATTTGCGTGTGGATATTGTCTAGATGGCAATATCTTTATTTAAACTCACAGTTTATATGTTGTAATAATAAAGTTGTAGTTATTTCTGTACCATGTATTTGGCGACTCAGAATGGGTTGGATGGAATGGACCTATTTTGGGGGCGTCACATCTGGGTTGATAGATGTTAGATCCATTACATCTATAGGCTCATATCTAGAGTTTTTCAAAATCTGGAAATTTTTGTTTATGAGTCTGACAGTCAAATGTCAGTCCTCATAGATCCTTGTATGTAATGTGTTTGTGTTGTTTAAGTGTTTGATACTGTAGTCTAATATGTGGTCTGTAATCTTCAAGTGGAATCAGGGTCATTGGATGTGTAGATTGTAATTTATAATCGGTCAAAACCCGTTGACCGGGCATGACCGGGCCAAATCTGGGCAACCCAGAAAGATTAAAATCGTGTCTGACAACATTTTGAACGGCCCAGATCTGACATATTTGATGTCTTTTGATGTGGTTGTTGTATCTCACTTGTAGCCTATTATATGTTCTTTGATTCAATGGCTTTAGATCGTGTAAATAAACAATAGGTAGATCGTAGCAGGTGGTCAAAGTAGACCACTCTCTCTGTTTTAACATTTCTGGAAAGACCCAGAAACAGTTAGAACAAATATTCTGATATAGTTTGACCGAATTAAAACTGGAGTTTTGGATGTTGTTGGACTAAGATCGTGATATCTTTTTATTCTTTGTCATGTATACTACTTCTATGAACTATAAAACTACCAAAATCATTATCAGAACTAAGATTTATTTGATCTTGAAGGTGTCCACTTGGACTACTGGGTTTCTGGGAAAACCCAGAAATGTTCTGACAAGAACTTGTTGAGCCCATATTTTTTTGATTAATTATATTTAGACTTGAATGTGGCTTGAATCATGTTCTCTGTTAGTTACTCTACACAACCCAACGTCTAAACTACCTAATAAATTAAGAGATTGATAGATATAAAGCCGCAAAGGGCGTTGATCGGCCATGACCTTAAAATTCTGGGCAGCCCAGAATCTTGATGAACAACTGTGACAGCATGTTCTGATGCTTAGATCTCCCTCATGTTTTATGATTTGGTCCATAAATTGTTATGAACATGTACTCTTACATATATACTACAACATTTAATCAATAGCATGTCCAGAAACAACTCATACAGAGAATGGTTGATGGTCAAACAAGCTAACCCTGTTAGGTTTTGTGAAAATCAAAGTAGCAATCAAATTGAAAAATTAGCGGAAGCGAAATAAAATCAGATTTTAAAATTTTTCACAAACCAATTACCTGGATCATCCTTTATGCATATTATTAATTAAACGAAGAATAAGAAATTATGAAATCATACCCTTGTAGAAACGAGCTTCCTCAGGTACGAGTTCACCTCCTACTTCTCATGATCTCCTTGAATCTCGGGTAGATTCCTTCCTTTGATCAATGTAAGCCACCAAGTGTATGGCCTCTATAGGTGATCCACCAAAGAAGAAGAATTTTCAAGAAGAAGGGTATTGGCTCAAACCCTAGTTTTTCCTATCTGAATAGAAAAGGAGGCGTACTCTCCAACTCTAGGAATTACATATATCTCGATATCATATAAGACTCCTCTTATAAAGATATCATGTAACCTATTTTAATTAAAATAAGGTATTATTCATTTAATTAAACTCTTTTAATTAAATGGGCTCCCTAATTCTATTAGGGGTAATTAATTAAACTCCTTTAACTAATTTTCCTTCCTAATCCAATTAGGAATAAATGAGAGTACTTATATTAAATTAATTCCTAAACCTTTTTTAGAAATTAAAATAATAATAATTGTAATAATATTAATAAGACTCCTCTTATTAATTTATATTTAATATTTCTAAAATATTAAATAATAATATTAAGCTATTTAATTTAATCTATCACCATAGATTAAATTAAATATACTTAATATATTATTACAATTATGCCATTAACTTCTTAAATAATTATTCTTCCTTTTATGGTGTGACCCTTTAGGTTCTCCATATTAAACCGGTTGTGAATAAATCAATTAGAACAATTCTAATCTCATTTAAATAAATAAATTAAACAAATAATTTATTTAAATAAATAATATTTATTCTACAATAGGGATAAGCCTCCCTAGCGATCAACGACTTTCCAGATAATATAGATTTCAACATTAATCATAAAAGAACCTTTGAGTAAATAGTTACCATATAATTCAATCCTTCCACCATACAATGTCCCAATTAAATATAAGACATGGAATTACTGTCAAGTCTTATTTTATTTAATTATATGTATTTCGATTCCTAAATGCACAACTCCTAATGAATGCAAATTAGAAACTACTTTCTAATTTCATTCCACCTTGGCCAAGGATTCCTGGGTTGTCATTTATCGAATCACATAGGACATTTCTCCTTTTTACTAGAAGTGGTAGATTCTTTATTGATCATTCATTATCTTCATATATAACTTATTACACCCAAGCATACCCTTTGATATACTCTAAGAGTCTTAAGGAATAAGTCAAAGTGTAATTCATTATATATAAGATACTATGATGATCTCAAGTCTAAGGATCATTTGTACTACTATCACTACAGAATTCTATTGACAGGTAAGTAAAACTCCATTAGGTATTCCTTAGCGAGTCACGTTCAGTGAACTTATTCTCTAATAAGCACCTACATACTTGCTTTAGTGTCTCCACACAAATGATCATGAGATCAATCATCCTCATCCAATGAAAGCAAACAACGTATGTACCAATCTATCCGGATTCACTAATCCCCAATTTAGTAATCCAATGATTGGGAACTATTTTAGTTTTAAGCTTTCTAAGAATTTAGATCTCATTAGAATGATCATCATCATTATTCTAAAAGCGTTGCTTAAAACTATGGGTTTATCACATATTATTAAAACAGCACCATGTAGATAATAAATGCCTTTAATAAATAATTCTTTTATTAATAAATAAATAAGATTGATTACACAAGATATGCTTTATCATCATACATGATTGGCTTGTATGCATAATACTTTCAATCTCCCACTTGCACTAAAGCCAATCGTCGTGGTATCTCATACCCATCTTCTAAGTGACGATCAAACTTTGTTGTTGTGTTAACGCTTTAGTAAATGGATCTGCAATATTGTCTTGAGAGTCCACACGCGCCCTGTGGTGACGTCTCTCTTTCAATGATCTCTCCGATCAAATGAAATCGCCGCAACACGTGTTTGGATTTACGATGAGACACAGGTTCCTTAGCTTTGCTTAATGTACTCCGTGTTGTCACAGAATAAAGGCCTTTGGTCCTTTAATGCTAGAAACCACACCAAGTTTGATAATGAACTTCTTCATCCAAACAGCTTCCTTTGCAAACTTCACTTGCACTTGCATGCTATGTACTCGCCTCACATCGAATCAAGAATCGTTTCTTTGCTTGGAACTTTTCCAACTCATCTGTGCCACCGTTTAAGGTAAACACATACCCGAAATGGATTCTTTGTCATCTTGGTCTTTGAAAACTTGAGTCATGAAGCCCTCTAGTTTTAATTCGGACCACCGTAGACAAGAAATACATCCTTAGTTCTTCTTAAGTACTTTAGGATATTTTTCACGCTTTGCCTTCCGGTGTTTTCTCTCTGGATTCGACCGATATCTCGCTTGTTACACTAAGTGCATGAGTGACATCTGGTCTAGTACATATCATACCGCATACATGATAGATCCTATTCTTTCAAGCATAAGGAATCTTACTCATACTGCTTTCTCTCCTCGGTGTCTTTGGGGATTGTTTCTTGGAGAGATGTATTCCATGGCTCATCGGCATGAGACCTCTTTTGCAATCTTCCATGCTAAACATTTTAGCATCAAGTCAATGTCGTTCCTTGGGACAAGCCAAGCATCCTATTAGATCTATCTCTATAGATCTTTATCCCCAAAATATAGGATGCTTCTCCCAAGTCCTTCATGGAGAAGTGTTTAGATAACCAGATTTTAATTGATTTGACATAGATAGAATATCATTCCCTATCGGTAATATATCATCAACATATAATACAAGGAATGAAACAGCGCTCCCCACTAACCTTCTTCTTGTACACACATGGTTCATCCTCATTTTTGATAAAATCAAACTCTTTGATTGTCTCATCAAAACGGATGTTCCACCTACGAGAAGCTTGCTTTAATCCATAAATGGATCGTCAGTAGCTTATGACTTGATTTGTTCCAACCTTTGAAACAAATCCCTCTGGTTGTGTCATATACACATCCTCCTCAAGTTTCCCATTAAGGAAGGCCGTTTTCACGTCCATCTGCCAGATTTCGTAGTCATGGTAAGCTGCAATCGCAAGCAAAATCCGAATGGACTTGAGCATTGCTACTGGTGAGAAGGTTTTGTCATAGTCAACTCCTTGTCTTTGTTTGAAACCTTTTGCAACCAGTCGGGCCTTATAGGACTCTACCTTGCCGTCTGCTCCAGTCTTTCTTTTAAAGACCCATTTACACCCAATAGACTTAATGCCTTCGGGTGGTGAGACCAAAGTCCATACTTGGTTCTCATACATGGAGTCCATCTCGGATTTAATGGCTTCTTGCGACTTCTCTGAGTCTTTACTACTCATAGCCTGTTCGTAATTCAATGGATCATCATCATCTATGATGTGTACCTCATTGTCATCTTCTATGACAAGTCCATACCTGTCTGGTATCTTTGGTACTCTTCCAGATTTACGAATAGGTTGTGGTACAGAAGGAATCTCTACTTGGTTAGGTACCTCACTTTGATCTGTAGTATTTTGTGGTTCTTGAACCTCTTCAAGATATATCTTACTCCCACTGACTCCTTCAAGGATAAACTCCTTTTCCAAGAAGGCATGTTTCGTAACAAACACTTTTGATCGGTTGGATGATAGAAATAATACCCCGATGTTTCTTTAGGATATCCCACAAATCTACATTTGTCAGATCTAGTCTGCAGCTTATCATTTTCAAACTTTTTGACATAAGCTGGATAACCCCAAGTCTTAACATGCTTAAGATTTGGTTTCCTCCCTGTCCATAACTCATATGGGGTCTTGGGGACGGATTTTGTAGGTACCTTGTTAAGTAGGTATGCACGGTAGACTCGGGGCATATCCCCGAAGGAAAGCTGGAAGGTCAGGTAAAGCTCATCATAGATCGAACCATGTCCTACAATGTTCGATTTCTCCTTTCAGATACACCATTCATCTGTGGCGTCCCTAGTGGAGTCCATTGTGAGATTATACCATTTTCTTTGAGACAATTGAGAAACTCACCACTTAAGTATTCTCCTCCTCGATCGATCGAAGAATCTTAATACTCTTACCAGTTTGCTTCTCAACTTCACTTCGAACTCTTTGAACTTTTCAAATGATTGATTTTTATTTCATTAAATACACATATCCAAATCTTGAGTGGTAAATCGGTGAATGTAATAAAATAAGAATACCCTCCTCGTGCGATTGTCGTTATCATAGGTCCACATACATACGTGTGTGTACCAACGCTAACAACTCAGAACTCTTTCTCCTTTTCCACTAAAAGGAGATTTAGTCATTTTACCCATGAGACAAGATTCACAGTTGGATATGATTCATAATCAGATAGCTCTCAGGAGCCCATCTTTATGCAACTTGGATAATCTTGTTTCATTAATATGACCGAGTCTATGATTGCCACATGAAGGTATAATTAACATCATCTCTTTTCCTTTTCTTAGTTTGTTCAATTTGAAATATATTTTCATGCAAGTCAAGTATATAAAGTCCATTTCGCAAATTACCAACACCATATAAAACATTATCATTATAAATGGAACAACTATTGTTCTTTATTATAATATTAAAACCATCCATATCCAATAGAGATATAGAAATAATGTTTCTAATGATATTTGGAACAAAATAACGATTATTTAAATTAATGAACTTGCCCGTAGGCAAAGTTTAAACAATAAGTCCCTACAAATTAATGCAAAGAACCTTTGCTCCATTTCCCACTCGTAGGGGCGACCTCATCCTTGCTTTCGACTTTTCTACTTCCGACCGCCCCTCGATATTATTACATATGTGAGAACCACATCCCAGTATCCAATACCCAAGTAGAAGATTGACTTTCGAGAAAAATTAATTTCAATCATAAACAAACCTTGATTAGGATTCAAGCTTCTCCAAGCTTCTTACGCTTTTGATTCATGAGATAATCCTTGCAGTTCCTCTTCCAAATGACCCAATTTAATTGCAATGGAAGCAAATTCCTTTGCTAAATTGGATCGTTTCTTTGATCCTTCACTTTCGCCTTTCCCTTAGCCTTCTTGGATTTCTTCTTTTCAGAAGATACCTTGGGCCTCTTCCTTTTCTTGGAAGAATCATCCACCAGTAAGACATGGTTCTTCTTGGATGGGAAGTGACCTTCAGCAATTTTCAACATGTTAAGTAATTCAGGCAAGCTGACATCCAACTTATTCATGTGAAAATTCACAACAAATTGTGAGAAGGTGTCTGGGAGTGACTGCAAGACTAAATCTTGACTCAACTCCCCATCCATGACGATCCCAAGCTGTCCAAGACGTTCAATCAGATTGATCATCTTTAGGATATAAATCTCAACGGTAGTGCCCTCGGTCATCCGAGATCGGAAGAGCTCCTTTGATATTTCATATCTAGCAAAGTCTACTTTGCTCACCATACAACTCTCGAAGGTGCGAGTAGCATAGTAGAGAGCATCCATGTTTTCATGCCGTATTCAAGCTCGTTACTCATGGATGCGAGTATGATGCATCGAGCCACGATGCATCATCTTGCCAATGTTTAAAAGTAGCAATCTCTTCCTCGAGGTCGTCTCTCGCAACTTTTTGGTGTATGCAGGCTAATTTAGGACATAAGAAATCTTTTTCAGTTAGTGAGAACAATTCTCGATTCTTTAACCAAATCAGGTGTAGTTCGGCCCCGGTCGGTTTGTTAGCATCAAGTATGCTACGCAGTGAAATTAGTGAATGTGACATTTTCAAAATTTTGCATGTAAAAAGACAATATTTTAGCAAACATTCATTTAATTAATTACCAAAATAAATTAGGTCTTATTTTATATTGGTATCTCCCACTATTTTCTTCAAACTATATTACCCTCATTTATATAGTTCGGCAAAATCTAATTAAAGTTTTTGCTAGTGAGAATAAGGATCCCATTTCAAATATATATAGCCTTGTGGTGACACAACAAACTATATATAAATAAATAGGTAGACAACTCCTTGTCAATTACATCATCATGTAACTCCTTAGCTTTGCCTCTTAGATTATTTTGATCAAGTGGTGGCACATCCGAATCAAAATTATCTAAGTTAAGTCCAACCTAGCACTTCCATATATTCAAAAAAGAAAAATATCGCCCTTGTGGTGACACAACAAAACAATATTGTTCAATTTTCTTTATAAGCATCAAATGTGATAAATTAACATCTTAAATACTTAATACTTGCCTTGTGGTGACACAACAAACTCATATTAAATATTTAATATTCTATTAATTTTATCATGCTAGAAGGCGACGTTCGATATTCTAAATATCTTTGAACGCTTAAGACTTAATATATAAAAAAACTTTGAGGGATTTGTTATTATTAGTCTCATCTTGTTTAGCGCACATGCAAATATATATATAAAATACGCGTCATATTATTAAACATGCGAAGCATGTTTGCATAATATATAATATATATAATACTAGCATGCATATATAGAATACTATATTCTACCCGGATTGATCATGGACTTTTATTCTAGTTTGGTTCACTAGAGCCACCAAGTGAACCAAAAGGTCAAATCCTAGGGTGAAAAGAATAAACATTTAAATATAACTATTACATTTAAACCCGGACTCCATTATAAACGGGTCTTTTAGCACTCCTTGCTCTTTGATCTTCGGTTCTTCAAAAAATTCTAACTAGTCCTATTACATAAACTATTTAATTTAAATAGAAACCTTGATCAGCAGTCAAGGGGAAGTACATAGGAGAGAGATAGAATTTATATCAAGAAGAAAACCAGAAAAGACGAGGTACACAGACCCCATTTAATATAACCCATTCATTCAAACATCCAACTAAAATAAATCCAATCACATTGGTCAATTGTCCATAATCAATCCCATTTATTATCATACATATCATCATATGTATCAATAAAATAAATCATTCCATATATATATGTGTGACGCCCCCAAAATAGGTCCATTCCATCCAACCCATTCTGAGTCGCCAAATACATGGTACAGAAATAACTACAACTTTACTATTACAACATATAAACTGTGAGTTTAAATACAGATATTGCCATCTAGACAATATCAACACGCAAATAAATCCCCATCATAATTATTGATACATTATTTTACAAAAATGGTGAGGACTACTAAACAACTCTCTCTAGAACCTTCATTCCATACCCCGACTAGTACTGCTACATTCTCACCTCCCGAGAAGAAAAATGGAACAACAAGGAAAAGGGTGAGCTCAACTAGCCCAAGAAAGAATATTATGACTAAGATAATATACAACAAATTATTGTTAGTCTTCAACACGGGGAAAAATCTAATAGAATACAATAGACAACAAATTTTAAATCAATATTCGCAATGAAATAATAATTCATTAGAAGAGTTAAGTAGAGAATGCAAACTACTATCTTCTATGTATGAATTTAAAAGTTCATCGTCATCTTTTATCCCCGTAACATCAATCAATATACATACGAATCAAATATTCATCTTTGCACTACTGAGCCAAAGATATTCATCGATTGGTCGTGTTCATCTAAACACTTGTTTATCTTTGCACTACGGCAAAGATATTCTTCAGAAATCATTCATCTTTGCACTACAGCCAAAGATATTCAATAATATCATCATTTAAGACTAAGGATGATGAAAATATTTTTAAAAAAGCGAATCCGGTGAAACAAAATGACAAGGATTAAGGATTAAGGATTCGTACTTTATTTTATCCATGTCCAAAAATACCTCAAAAATAATCATAGTGGTGTAAAATTCAAGAATGATCAAAACATGGATACAATCAAAGCTAGTATCCAGAATAGATATTTTGGACGAAAAGAAATTTTTTTATTTTTCGATGAATAGTGCCGTATTCGTGAATAGTAACTCCGACACCAAAAGATAGAAATTCCACAAAAAAAAACATCTTCACGCTTCATGAATAGTACTCGTGAATAGTAACTCGTGAATAGTAACTCATGAATAGTAACTCGTGAATAGTAACTCATGAATAGTAACCCCGACATTAAAAAGTTCCAAATTTGATAAAAATTTCCAACCAATATTTCGGCATAATGATATTGAAGAAATAATATCATTTTCGAATAAAATAACATCCCTTACCTCGAAAAGACAAGTACTTTTAGTAAAACAGGATATAGGCTATGACTTGAACTTGCATCAGTATAGAAATACTCAAATTATACTCAAAATACTCACAAGAATAAACTCGATAATATAGAGAGAAAACTTGAGTTTACGGTGTGATTTTCAATTCTAACCTAAGCACCCTATTTATAGGAAAATGCTTAGAACACCAAAGCGTAAAATTTAATATAATAATATTATTATTATTTCCACAACTTCCTACGCACCAAGAATCTGAATTCAGCTATTAAAACACATGCAAGAACCACACTCAAATCACCAAAAACGCTTTTTTTCCTATTTTAAATATTTTAAACTTCCAAAAATCAATTATTTTGAACTTGAACTTCAATAATTCATAATAAATAGCCTTTTTATCGTAGAAAATTGAATCACGCATTTTTTATAAAAATTCAATTCTCTACAACTTTGCGGAAGAAAGTTTTGCCAAATTCCAAACAAAAATTGACCAGAAATCCATAAAGCAAGCGATTTTACGTGCTATAATCAAATTTTGATCAATAATTGTGTCCACCAACACACAAAATATGTGTTAAACATTTAATGCCACAAAAATACTCTTCATCCTCATATACTCATATATCCCACATTCATTATAAAAATATCAGTTAATATATTATTAAAATAATATATTTAAATGAATTATTTTATCGAAAAAGATAAAATATTAATTTTCAACAATTGTCACATTAAAATTTTCTCCATCTATATCCACATAAAATCAATATTTTCCTCATCATATAAATCAATAATTAATTATTCATAAATAATATTACAGAATCACAAGATCGCAACTTGTGCCGGTCCTCAGAAAGAGGGGCTTTCAATAAGGATCTCTCCTTCTTGGCGCAATGATTAGGTGACCAAACCTCTCCTTAGATGTAACTTTCTAGACATTGCCAATAATGTTATCTAATAATATTATTCAGATAATATGAATTATTGCTTCGATAATGGAAAATCTTGTGTAATGACAATTTATTGAAACAACGGTAATATAAAATATCAACGCAACAATTATTAACTCAATAAAATATCTAAGCAAGAATTATGTAACCATTATTGAGTAGTGCCTTTCACGTAAGAATCAACAATTGGTGCAATACCGTGCTACATCGTGTGTTTTAAACCATTAGGGTATTTTAACAAGATTAATTCAGTAATAACTACGCCTAGATTATTTTTAAACCACTTATATTTGTCGTTTTCTTCATCCAATCGCTTTCCGTTATGGGGCCCACACACGGTCAGTGTTGTCGCATTTAATATTCCCCGACAAAGATTGAATATTCCACGACCAAACGAATATTCCCCGACAACAATGAATATTTTATAAACACTTGCTTATTTTGAAGTATTTGCGTATTTTACCCCTAACTATCCACATTAATCACATCAACCCTTACTATTTCAAAATAATAATAGAGAAAATTAAATTTCATTAATAATAAGTTGGGGTCTTACAACCTCCCCTCCTTATGAAATTTCGTCCTCGAAATTGACGTGCGATACTGGTGTTTGAAAAGATGAGAATACCTCGCTTTCATTTCCGTTTCCAACTCCCGTGTCATTTCCTCAATAGCATGGTTTCTCCACAAAACTTTAACTTGTGGTATAACCTCGGTACATAGGACATGTTCTTTCCTCTACAAGATCTTGACAGGTACCTCCTCGTACGTTAAGTCTTCGGCTATCTCGTTCGGTTCTAACTTAATGACGTAGTTCGGGTCGTCCACATATTTACGTAACATCGATACGTGAAAAACGTTATGAACACGCATCATACTTGGTGGTAAAACGAGTCTATAGGCCACAGTTCCTATTCGATCGAGAATTTCAAATGGATTAATAAATCGAAGGTTTGAGCTTTCCTCACCTCACCGATTCTCGCTTTTGAAATAACAACTTCTTGCATCTTCTTCTTCATATTTATCATCCGATTGTGTAGTGTAGCTTGAATGACTTTAACTTTATCGATTAAAGTCGATTATACTCAGTATATCATCACGTGGGTAACTAGAGTTTTCATCTCCATCTCTATTATTTGTAAATTATTGAAATGAGTCTTTGACAATATCATTTCAGATTACTTGTATACGATCTTCTACTCAACACGTCACTACCACGTTCGCTTTTCGAGGATGGCATGGTCGTAACATGTCTTTGAAATGAGTCTCCTCTTGAGTTCTTCAAGCTCTTCCCACATTCCTTGCTCCATTCGAATTTTGTATCTCTACGAGTCATTTGCGTTAATGGAATAGCGATTCGAGAATATCCTTCAACGAATCTCGATAATAACCAACTAAGCCTGAAAGCTACGTATTTCGATTACCGACTTAGGTTGTTCTCAATCGTGACTCATATCCCAACCTTGGATAAGACGTTACAATGACACCTATCGGCTTTTAATATCACACGAATATGGTGTCCTCTCACGGAGTGTTCGGGCGGTGTATTCCACAAAGGAAGTCACCAGATAAAGGCTCAGTACCAAATTCTATAGTTGAATTTTTAACTCCTCGAAGTTCAATAGAGCCAATCGATATGAGATTTTAGAAATGAGTTTTGTATTAGGGTTCAAAGTCGATACAAAATTTAATATCGATCTTTGGGAGTAAACCAAGAAATTCTTCAGGAAATACGTCAGAAAAAAATCAATAACAACAGGAATATTATTCAAATCTGACGTGTCTTTATTCAAATCCATAACATGGACTAAGAAAACTTGACATCCGTAATAAACGAATGACTTCATGGCTTGATATGAAAATGTTTGACTACAATGGTTTGATTGCTTGAATTCGAACAACAGGTTGCTTAGGAATATCAAAACTAACAACCTTACGAAAGAAATCAATTTCGGCATGATGAGTAGTTAACCTTAAAATCACATCAAAAGCAAATATCTCTATAGAAATAAGGTTAATGTAGTAATGTGATAGTGCCAACTGAATCAAGCAAGATTTCTAAACAACGGATGTAATGAAAGTTTCTCCTAACTGAGTCTCCATAAATAGGTCAAAGTCTAATTTCTCCGTAGTCAAGTTCAAACATTGAGTATAAGCAAGAGAGATAAAAGAATGGGTAGAACCAGGTATCTAGTAAGGTATAAACTTCGCAAGAATTTATAATTAACTAACCCGTGCTAACCCGTTCGGGTTCCTCGCATTTTGATCTGGTCACGACAAACGCTCTTCCGAGAATCGTTGACTTTGACTTTTACGGGACATCCTTTTGAGTCACCATTCCGCTTGACCTGGTTTCGATATTGTACAATCTCGAAGCGATATGTCCTTCTTTTCCACAATTATAGCATACCTTAAACTGCTGGGGGGCCAATGATATGTCCCTCTTTCCGTATTTGTAATATATGACCGGTGGTCTTTCTCCTCCCTTGGAACTAGTTGCTACTGGCACTGACGTCTTCAAATGGTCGTTGTTGAATCTCCTCTTTTTAAAATCTCCTCCCGACTCGCTTCTTCTATTTTCATGGCCATGATTACCACCAAAGTGTTTACCGCCTTTGTCCGTATTCTCCTTTCTCCGTTGGTTATCGTTATTCTGATGACTGCTATCTTCGGTATGATCCTGGTTATGGTCCCTCGGTTGAACGTACTCGTTATCTCGCTTCTAACAATTTGAGCCCATTGACAACATCCGAATAGAGAGAAAATTTATGAGAAATGAGATATCGACGTATCGGGTTTCAAACCTCTTAGAAACATCCACGTCATACGTTCCTCATTCTCCACCAAATGAGGTGCTGAACCGGATAACTCGCGAACTTCGCCTCATCTTTGGGACACCGCCATGTTATTACGCTCCGATCTAATAAACTCCACTTCCTTCATACGACGAATACTTTCGTGGAAGTACTTGTCATTGAACTATTTTCAAACGCGTCTCCCATGACATCTTGAGTGCGGTTGGATGGTACGCTTCACTGATTCCCACCCAAGAATGTCGCCTCACCACGGAACATAAAAGTAGCGAATGGAACTTTTCTGTTCCTCCGTGCATCCCAAGACATCGAATATCTTAGTAATTTGTTTGACCCACGTCTCGCCTTTTATCGGATCCGGCTTTCCCTGCATTCCGGTGGTCCCAACTCTTTGAATCGCTTGGGTTGTGACCACCCGTGAATTGCTATCATTTCCTCCTGTATTTTGAACACGAGTCTCCCTCGTCGATTTTGCATGAATCGTAAAAACTTCTAAACATCCCCTCGTTCATCATCTCGCTTTCGGTGGTGTTGTTCACAGGAGGTACATTGCCAGCCTGTTGCACGTTCTCCTCGTTGGTAAGTACAGGCATCTCCACGGTCTCATTTACTCCACTATTAATATTCTCAGTCGACATTCTCAAATACTGTCATAAAATAAGGGTTAATTAAGGAAATAAATATATCACATAATATCCCTATATACTAACCAACTAACAAATAAGCTTAGGTAGGACACACTAGCGAAGGATTTACTCGTCTCTCCCTCCTAGTTCAATTCCCCGATCTCCTTGGAGATCATATCCCTAAGCTCGATACCAATTGTAACTCTGGACACCAACTTCAGGTCAAGACCTCACATTGATACCTATCGGTTTACACTGCAGAATCCAAGCGTCCCCTATGGAGAGTCCGGCTTGCATCCCCCATCAATGTGAAGTCACCGGTGAGAGGCTCGGGGCTCTTTACTTATAGCTCTGATACCAACTGTGACACCCCCAAAATAGGTCCATTCCATCCAACCCATTCTGAGTCGCCAAATACATGGAACAGAAATAACTACAACTTTACTATTACAACATATAAACTGTGAGTTTAAATATAGATATTGCCATCTAGACAATATCAACACGCAAATAAATCCCCATCATAATTATTGATACATTATTTTACAAAAATGGTGAGGACTACTAAACAACTCTCTCTAGAACCTTCATTCCATACCCCGACTAGTACTCGCTACATTCTCGCCTCCTGAGAAGAAAAATGGAACAACAAGGAAAAGGGTGAGCTCAACTAGCCCAGTAAAGAATATTATGACTAAGATAATATACAACAAATTATCGTTAGTCTTCAACAGGGAAAAATCTAATAGAATATAATAGACAACAAATTTTAAATCAATATTCGCAATGAAATAATAATTCATTAGAAGAGTTAAGTAGAGAATGCAAACTACTATCTTCTATGTATGAATTTAAAAGTTCATCGTCTATCTTTTATCCCTGTAACATCAATCAATATACATCGGAATCAAATATTCATCTTTGCACTATGGCCAAAGATATTCATCGATTAGTCATATTCATCTAAACACTGTTCATCTTTGCACTACTACCCAAAGATATTCTTCAGAAATCATTCATCTTTGCACTCTGTGCCAAAGATATTCAAAAATATCATCATTTAAGACTAAGGATGATGAAAAATATTTTAAAGAAACGAATCCAAGTGAAACAAAATGACAAGGATTAAGGATTAAGGATTCAGTACTTTTATTTTATCCATGTCCAAAAATACCTCAAAAATAATCATAGTGGTGTAAAATTCAAGAATGATCAAAACATGGATACAATCAAAGCTAGTATCCGAATAGATATTTTGACGAAAAGAAATTTTTTATTTTTCGATGAATAGTGCCGTATTCGTGAATAGTAACTCAGACACCAAAAGATAGAAATTCCACAAAAAAACATCATCCACGCGCTCACTTAATGAATCTTTGGTGAATAGTAACTTCGTGAATAGTAATTCATGAATAGTAACCCCGACATAAAAAGTTCCAAATTTGATAAAATTTCCAACCAATATTTTAAGCATAATGATATTGAAGAAATAATATCATTTTGAATAAAATTACATCCCTTACCTCGAAAAAGACAAGATTTCTAGTTGAAACACCGGATATAGGCTATGACTTGAACTTACACCGTATAGAAATACTCAAAGTATACTCAAAATACTCACAAGAATACGCTCGATAATATAGAGAGAGAAAACTTCAGTTTCTGGTGTGATTTTCAATTCTAACCTAAGCACCCTATTTATAGGAAAATGCTTAGAACACCAAAGCAGAAAATTTAATATAATAATATTATTATTATTTCCACAACTTCCTACGCACCAAGAATCTGAATTCAGCTATTAAAACACATGCAAGAACCACACTCAAATCACCAAAAACGTTTTTCCTATTTTAAATATTTTAAACTTCCAAAAATCAATTATTTCGGAGCTTCGAAACTTCAATAATTCATAATAAATAGCCCTTTTATCAGAAAATTCGAATCTCGCGACTTTTTATAAAAAATTCAATTCTCTACAACTTTGCAGAAGAAAGTTTTGCCAAATTCCAAACAAAAATTGACCGAAATCCATAAACGGGCGATTTTACAGGCTATAATCAAATTTCGGTCAATAATTGTGTCCACCAACACACAAAATATGTGTTAAACATTTAATGCCACAAAAATACTCTTCATCCTCATATACTCATATATCCCACATTCATTATAAAAATATCACCGTTAATATATTATTAAAATAATATATTTAAATGAATTATTTTATCAGAAAAAGATAAAATATTAATTTTCAACAATTGTCACATTAAAAATTTTCTCCATCTATATCCACATAAAATTAATATTTTCCTCATCATATAAATCAATAATTAATTATTCACAAATAATATTATAGAATCACGAAGATCGGCAACTGGTAGCTCGAAGGAAAGAGGGGCTTTCAATAAGGATCTCTCTCTCTTCTTGGCGCAATTAGGTGACCAAACCCCTCCTTAAGCGTAACTTTCTAGACATTTCCAATAATGTTATCTAATAATATTATTCAGATAATATGAATTATTGCTTCGATAATGGAAAATACTTTGTAATGACAATTTATTGAAACAACGGTAATATAAAATATCAACGCAGAATTATTAACTCAATAAAATAATGAGCAAGTAATTATCGTAACCATTATTGAGTAGTGCCTTCACGTAAGAATCAACAATTGGTGCAATACAGGTAATGCTCTAGTGTGTTTTAACCACCGCGTATTTTAACAGATTAGATAATCTGTAATAACTACGCCTGTTATTTTTAAACCACTTATATTTGTCGTTTTCTTCATCCAATCGCTTTCAGTTATGGGGCCCACATATGGGCTGTCAGTATTTAATATTCGAATATTCACAAGATGCGAATATTCCACGACCAAACGAATATTCCAAACAACAATGAATATTTTATAACCACTTGCTTATTTTGAAGTATTTGCGTATTTTACCCCTAACTATCCACATTAATCACATCAACCCTTACTATTTCAAAATAATAAATAGAGAAAATTAAATTTCATTAATAATAAGTTGGGGTCTTACAATATGAATATCATTTAATGGGCAATTTTATGTTGCATGAAATCCAATTTCAAGATTAAAATAAACTCTTTTATTTTAATTATAAAATTATTAAAATATATTATATATATATATATAACAATTCTTACGCAGCCCTTTTTAGTAATCCATTCTCGGTCAACGTGATGCTCCCTTGTATAAATATATATATAATATACCTAAATCACGTGAAGGAGCTGGAAAAAAAACTGTTAAACAAAAAAAAACCGAATACAATTATAGATTATAAAATATATATATCATATATTATATATAACAGAAACTTGATTAGAAGCAATACTGTATATATATTTATATATATAATGTATCCGGATAAGTAACATGCTTACTACTGTCCACGTGGTTTTGAAAGAAAAGAAAAAAAAAAACGATTCCGAATTTTTTTTTTCTTTCGGCAAATATATATATTTTTTTCATAAATAATAATTTTATACAACAAATTATGCCCAATAAATTATTCAAAATACATACCCATACATATATGGAATCAAAATAATTAATAATTCGTGATAAAGTTTGGCTCGATACCCTTTGTTAGGTTTTGTGAAAATCAAAGTAGCAATCAAATTGAAAAATTAAGCAAGCGAAATAAAATCGATTTTAAAATTTTTCACAAACCAATTTACGGATCATCCTTTATGCATATTATTAATTAAAGCGAAGAATAAGAAATTATGAAATCATACCCTTGTAGAAACGAGCTTCCTCAGTGCGAAGTTCACCTCCTACTTCTCATGATCTCCTTGAATCTCGGGTAGATTCCTTCCTTTGATCAATGTAAGCCACCCAAGTGTATGGCCTCTATAGGTGATCCATCAAAGAAGAAGAATTTTCAAGAAGAAGGGTATTGGCTCAAACCCTAGTTTTTCCTATCGAATAGAAAAAGGAGGCGTCTTTCTCCAACTCTAGAATTACGTGATATGTCGATATCCGATATAAGACTCCTCTTATAAAGATATCATGTAACCTATTTTAATTAAAATAAGGTATTATTCATTTAATTAAACTCTTTTAATTAAATGGGCTCCCTAATCCTATTAGGGGTAATTAATTAAACTTCTTTAACTAATTTTCCTTCCCAATCCAATTAAGAATAAATGAGAGTACTTATATTAAATTAATTCCTAAACCTTTTTTAGAAATTAAAATAATAATAATTGTAATAATATTAATAAGATTAAGCTATTTAATTTATTCTATCACCATAGATTAAATTAAATATACTTAACATATTATTACAATTATGCCATTAACTTCTTAAATAATTATTCTTCCTTTTATGGTGTGACCCTTTAGGTTCTCCATATTAAACCCAGGTTGTGAATAAATCAATTAGAACAATTCTAATCTCATTTAAATAAATAAATTAAACAAATAATTTATTTAAATAAATAATATTTATTCTACAATAGGGATAAGCCTCCCTAGCGATCAACGACTTTTCAGATAATATAGATTTCAACATTAATCATAAAAGAACCTTTGAGTAAATAGTTACTGTATAATTCAATCCTTCCACCATACAATGTCCCAATTAAATATAAGACATGAAATTACTGTCAAGTCTTATTTTATTTAATTATATGTATTTCGATTCCTAAATGCACAACTCCTAATGAATGCAAATTAGAAACTACTTTCTAATTTCATTTCACCTTGGCCAAGGATTCCTGGGTTGTCATTTATCGAATCACATAGGACATTTCTCCTTTTTACTAGAAGTGGTAGATTCTTTATTGATCATTCATTATCTTCATATATAACTTATTACACCCAAGCATACCCTTTGATATACTCTAAGAGTCTTAAGGAATAAGTCAAAGTGTAATTCATTATATATAAGATACTATGATGATCTCAAGTCTAAGGATCATTTGTACTACTATCACTACAGGAATTCCTATTGACAGTAAGTAAAACTCCATTAGGTATTCCTTAGCGAGTAAATGTTCAATGAACTTATTCTCTAATAAGCACCTACATACTTGCTTTAGTGTCTCCACACAAATGATCATGAGATCAATCATCCTCATCCAATGAGCAAGCAACGATGTATTCAATCTATCCGGATTCACTAATCCCCAATTTAGTAATCCAATGATTGGGAACTATTTTAGTTTTAAGCTTTCTAAGAATTTAGATCTCATTAGAATGATCATCATCATTATTCTAAAAGCGTTGCTTTAAAACTATGGGTTTATCACATATTATTAAAAAAAGACCATGTAGATAATAAATGCCTTTAATAAATAATTCTTTTATTAATAAATAAATAAGATTGATTACACAGTATATGCTTTATCATCATACATGATTGGCTTGTATGCATAATACTTTCAAACCCGACCACTGAGTATGAACACCTGGGTTTCTCAAGAACACATTAGACTTCACTTTCTGTCGCTAAACACCTATAGCTACAGTTTTATCAAAAAATGAATTAATTTAACTTCTAAAAATCATTTTAAAATAGTAAATAAATTCTAAAAATTACAAAAATTATTTTAAGTTATAAAAATTAACTTTTAATAATTAGACATATTTTTCATAAATATTAGTATTTATTTGAATATTATTGATATTTAATTTTTTAATAAATGCATTAAATAAATTAATTAAAATGATTTATTATATTAAAATCATTTTAAATGATAATAATGTATTTAATAATATTTTAAGTTATAAAACATAACTTTTAATATTTTAAGATAAGTTTCATTATTTATTTATGTTGTTAATGATAATAGATTGATTTAGTAATAAATTAATTAAAAATGATTTTAATATTATAAAAATCATTTTAAATGAAAATAAATAGTTTTAAAATATTTTAAGTTATAAAATAAAACTTTTGACATTTAAAGGTAAATTTCATTAATAATTTTATATTAATGATATTTAATCTATTTAATAATTATATTGAATAAATAAATTAAAAATGGTTTTATTGATTTAAAATCATTTAAAAGGATATAAATGAATTAAAAATATTTGAAGTTATAATTAATGACTTTTAATATTTTGGTGAATAATACATTAATATTTAAATATTAATGGTAATCATTTAAAATGATTTTAAATGTTTTAAAAATCATTTAAGGATAATAAATATGTTTTAAAAATATTTTGAGTTATTATAAATAACTTTAATATTTTGGCAATGGTTTCATTAATAGTTTAATATTTATTAAATGTTAATGATAGTAGAATTGTTTAATATTTAAATCATTTAATTCTGATTCCGGTGTTTGAAAATTTATAATAAATTATAATAAGTGTTTTAAAATTATTTTAAGTCATTTAAAAATAATATGACTGATAATTACAGTTATTGAACTAACTGGATAGAGTCTTGGACTCGATTATTACCCGATAAAACTTTTGGTACACCAACATGTTTCAGAAATTGATCTGGACTTAGATATTTTGACAGTATTAATGATTGTTTGTGATTCAATGACTGTAGGATATGTGTGACAAGGTGATTAGGTTATGTACTGACTACAATAGGCAGTATTATGTGTTATGATATGTTATTCTAATCAGTAAAATGATCTTATTACTGATAGGTGATTACATAAAAGATAGAACTAAATTGCATTATTGTAAGTAGCAGCTCAGGCAAATTTCCTAAACTTACTCCAATTATTATTGAGCAAGTATCTGAACTATTTTTTTATTATGCAAGTATCCTACCTTTGCATTTTCTTTATGCAATGGACATGAGTAAGAAGTTTCAGAATTATATTATTATTATTACCAGATTATTAACTCTATTGTTATATATGTTATATCCGACCATTGATTATCAACATGGTACTATATTGTAACTCAGATGTATATATTATGTTCGTTAATTTCTAAATATGGTTATTCAAGTGTCCCCACTTGGATAATCATTGTATTTAATCACATGTTGATATATATATATATATATATATATATATATATATATACCTATTGATACCAGTATATATACGATAACAAAGACTAAATCAAGCTATTTGACCCGATTTGATACGCATTTAGAAATATAGTTAAATATGATAAAACCTTTTTGTATCCAATCAAATTATTTTGGTTAGGATTCTCGACTAAGTATGAACATCCCGAACACGAGAAAACTTTTATGCGCCCAAGGCGGACAGAGTGAACGATAACATCGTTCTTGCATGTAGTATTGATCAATACAGGGCATAACAGGCTGATCACCCCCTGTGCCCGTAAGTTATGACGATTTGAAGATGAATTTTTGTTTAACCTTTTCGAAAATAGAAAACAATGTTCATAATATGTCACCTTAACCCTATTTATAGTCAATACGTAGTTTCAAAAATTTGATAGAGAGTTGTTATGTTATTATTATCGGTTCAGATTACTTCACAACTATTGACTTGTTGTAGAAGGGTAGTACAAAGAAAACATTTAACCCTTTCAGCTAATGTTTCTAATTGTTATTACTTGTTGGGCACTCAAATGCTCACTCTTGCTTAAATTAAATGTTTACAGTTAAGTATGATCAACCCGAAGGATCAGGCAAGAACAAGGGGAAAGGAAAGCTGTTCGAATGAGATTTATAATATTTTATGTAAGAGTTATAGTTTATTAAGAAAATGATACTTATTATCTATGATGTAATGAATCTTTAAAGGTCATGTACTTGGGAGTAGACTTTGATGCATATGTAAATTAAGTTTTTTATCTATATTATTGTCATTATTATTGTATTATTCTGTACATAGAAATGGTATCATGAAGCACCGAATTTGGGTTTCAAGTACCTGAATTTGGGGGCGTCATATATATCCCTTTGTAGACATCCGAAATTCCCATCTTTGGATAGGATCTAGCTAGCTTGATATACTATCATACCACAATAGTCCAGAATATTTAGAGCATCAAAAGTGACCGAAACAGCCTTCACCAAAAATGGTGAAGTAACTCATTTGATTTTTCCAGATTTTTGTTGGCAGGGAGTGTTTTACGAAAAATGATACCACGGTTGATCCATTTAACATTTTTGAGTGCTACCACTTGATTTCATCAGATAACTTGTGTATCTAACTCATCTCTTCGACAGATCTAAAAAATAAGTTGTAGATTTTAAATGGTGAAGCCTCAAAGTGGGCTAAAATTTTAGAGTTTTTAAGCTTAAAACAATTTTTTGTACACATTTGATTTCCAAGCTTTTCATCACTTAAAATTATTTGATCTAAGCATGAAACACCTTAAAACATGTAAATATAGTATCATAGGGTTTAATATCAAGAGATCATCATTTGATCTAAACCACGACAAGAATATACTTAGAGCAAAAAAGGTTTTTGAGTTTTAGAGGGTTTTATACCTGCAAGACTTTTCTTCTTCTTCTTGATGATCAAAGCTCTGATGCTTAATCTTGATCCTCTTGTTTTCCTTCCCATTCCCACCCATCTCTCTTTCTTCTAATCTTTTCTAGCTTTTCTCTCTCTAAAACTCTCTCTTTTTTCTTCTCTTTCTCTCTCTACACTTAGCCAATTTGGCCAAAAAAATATAGGTAAATTTTAATTTTGCTTATATAAAAGCTACTTTCAAGTTCTTGTAAGTTGGTCACCCAACTGAAGTCTTCTCTAGTATTTCCCCTCATCTTAAAAACCTTGCAAATCACCCCTTGGAATATTCTTAGCATATTATCACAATATTCTTTATTCCTTAGCATATTCCTTAAGATATTTTCTTAAGTTTTAAATCTTAGTTTTTCAACCCTAAGGTTTTCCTAACTCGCACAATTCTCCCTTAACTTTCAAAATTCACTTCCATACTTTATTAAGTTAGCAAAATGTCCATTTTATCCTTTCCTAATTCATTAAGCTAGCAAAAAGTATATTTTTCCCTTTCGTACCATTGATTAGGGTTTAATTCCCGAGCTATGTCGATGACCCGATTTCTTTTTATTTTTCTTTATATAATAAATAAATAAATATACATATTTATAATATATATTTATTTAGCCACATACATTTTTCGCATAAGTCATAATGTATTTATCATCATTGATAAATAATTATTAAATTCATTTATTAGGTTAGACATTTAATTCAATGTCTATTAACACCTCTTAATACGGTTTGCTACAATCAATAAGCCTTCTTCATATGGCTTACCATAATCATTATTTGTACTTGAAATACTCTTAATCCCTTTTTATTAACTTTCTAACACTTGACTACTAGGTTAGACTTATTTTATTTATCATCACCATAACTAGCTTATCTCTTCCCAATTTAATATTATTGGGTTCTCTTAAATTATCATTCAAGGCTCAACTTCCATAAGCTTGTATACTTAAGTATTTCATCATTCTAGTATGATCAATTTAATTAATCTATCTTTTTGTTTGGCTAAAACATAATATTATCTCTTTGAGTATATATATGTACTTATATAGATACACATTCTATTTATCCTTATATAATTTTTTATTATATACATTATGATTTTACACTTAATCTTTTATTATACAAGTTCTCTTGTATAATCCAGTAAGCTGAATACCAATCCAGCAACCTAGATTATCAAAACAACTTGTTGTTTTCCAACACAACAAGCTAAAATACCTAAACAAAAAATTGTATACTAATACAACAAAATGTATTCAAATTGTATCCTAATACAACAAACTGTATTCAAACTAAATTCTAATACGACAAACTATATTCAATAATACAAAATATTTTCCAATTCAGCAAAGCTGAATTCACTAATACGGCAAACTGGATTGAAACTGTATTCAAACTGTGAGATCCCGAATTTTATGAAATAAAAGTATTCAATTTTTCTATTTTGTTAAATAGTTAAATTGATAAAAGTTTAAAGTTAAGGGTGATATGTGAAAATTTTTCAAAGTAAGTTGTCATAAAATAACCGATAGTAAAAGTACAGTTGTGACGCCCCCAAAATAGGTATACACAACACCCATTCTGAGTCGCCAAATACATGGTACAAGAAGCAAACTACAACTTCAATAATACAAATGTCGTGTGAAATACGACAATATATACTGTGAGTTTAAATATAATATTGTCTTCTAGACAATATCCACACGCAAATAAATCCCCATCATAATTATTGATACATTATTTTACAAAAATGGTGAGGACTACTAAACAACTCTCTCTAGAACCTTCATTCCATACCCCGACTAGTACTCGCTACATTCTCGCCTCCTGAGAAGAAAAATGGAACAACAAGGAAAAGGGTGAGCTCAACTAGCCCAAGAAGAATACTATGACTAAGATAATATACAACAAATTATCGTTAGTCTCCAACAGGAAAAATCGATAGAATACAATAGACAACAAGTTTCAGATCAATATTCAGTAGTGAAATAATAATTCATGTAAGAGTTACGTAGAGAATGAGATCTACTATAATCTATGAATTTAACAAATCCATCATCAATATTTTATCCCCGTAACATCAATCAATATTCATCTCAAATCAAATATTCATCTTTGCACTACAGCCAAAGATATTCATCAATCGGTCATGTTCATCTCAACACTGCTCATCTTTGCACTAAAGGCCAAAGATATTCATCATCGGTCATGTTCATTTAAACACTGCTCATCTTTGCACTACATGTGCCAAAGATATTCTTCAGAAATCATTCATCTTTGCACTACAAAAGCCAAAGATATTCAATAATATCATCATTTAAGACCGAGGATGATGAAAATATTTTTAAAGAACGAATCCAAAGTGAAACAAAATGACAAGGATTAAGGATTAAGGATTCGTACTTTGTTTTATCCATGTCCAACAATACCTCAAAAATAATCATAGTGGTGTAAAATTCAAGAATAATCAAAACATGGATACAATCAAAGCTAGTATCCGTAATAGATATTTGGACTTAAAAGAAGAAATTTTATTTTTCTATGAATAGTGTCAGATATCGTGAATAGTGCCAGTATACGTGAATAGTAACTCGACACCAAAAGATAGAAATTCCACAAAAACATCTTCACGCTTCATTTAATAGTACTCGTGAATAAGAATCGTGAATAGTAACTCATGAATAGTAACTCGTGAATAGTAACTCATGAATAGTAACCCGACATGAAAAAGTTCCAAATTTGATAAAACTTCAGATTAACATTTCAAAGATAATGATATTGAAGAAATAATATCATTACGAAAAAAATAATATCCCTTACCTCGAAAAAGACAAGATTTATTTGAAACACCAGGATATAGTCTGTCAAGGAACTTGCACCGCCTAACAATACTCAAAGTATACTCAAAATACTCACAAGAATACGCTTGATAATATAGAGAGAGAAGAGAGAAAACTTGTTTACGGTGTGATTTTCAATTCTAACTTAGCCTCTATTTATAGGAAAATGTTAAGACGCAAAGCATTTTAACTCGCAACCCGATGGCTTTACTCGCTACTATTCCCACCCACCACATTTAAAAATTCAATTGAGCACATTTCTCACCAACCAAAAGTGGGGCCCACCAATTCTAGAATTTTCCACCAAAATCATTTATAACCTAATTTCGAATCACCACCTCTTAAAATTCATAACAAATTATACGCTCATTTTTAACGGCTCAAAATTTGTGAACATATACTCAACTTATATATGTATAACATATCCAAAATCCCAACGATCCAACTACGATTAAAAATTATAACTCACCTAATAAAGTCAGTAAGAACACCGATTTGATCTTTTAATACCTCCAATCCGACAAAATATCGATAAAATACCTCAATATTAATTCCTTCATTTATAACCACATAAATAAATCCATCATTTATATCCACATCAAATAAATATTTCATTGTCATATAAATCAATAATTAATTATTCATAAATAATATTATAGAATCACAATAATGACAACCAGTAGCCTCCAGAAAGAGGGGCTTTCCAATAAGAATTTCTCCTCATCGGGCGCGCAATTAGGTGACCAAACCTCTCCTCGATGTAACTTTCTAGACATTGCCAATAATGTTATCTAATAATATTATTCAAATAATATGAATTATTGATCCGATAATGGAGATTTGTGCAAAGTTGACAATTATTGAACAACAATAATATAAAATATCAACGCATCAATTATTGAATCAATAAAATAAAATATTGAGCAAGAATTATCGTAACAATTATTGAGTAGTGCCTTTTCACGTAAGAATCAATAATTCAAAAATACTATGTAATACCGTAGTGCTATCATGCAACAACGCGTATTACTTTATTTTACCAACCGGTATTCCAACAATGTTATTCAGAACGATTACGTCGTTATTTATAAAACTTAATTTTGTCGTTTTCTTCATCCGACAGCTTATTATTACATTATGGGGCCCACAAATATCGTCGCTGGCCGCATTTAATATTCCCTACGTAAAGAATATTCCACGACCAAAACGAATATTCCCGACAATAATGAATACTTTATACCCCTTGCGTATTTTGAAAAAAAATTTCATATATCACCCTTAACTTTAACTTTTATCAATTTAACCATTTCTTTGAATAGAAAAATTGAATACTTTTATTTCATAAAATTCGGTCTTACAATCTCCCTCCTTATGAAATTTCGTCCCCGAAATTTACGTACACGGTATTTCAAAGAGTTGAGAATACCTTGTTTTCATTTTGATTCTATCTCCCCGTCATCATGATTTCTCCATTGCTCATCTCCCGTATTTCGAGGATATCATTCTAGAATACAACTTCAAAACAAGGGTTAATTTAACAAATTAATATATCACATAATATCCCGATATTATGACTAACCAAAAAATAAGCTTTAGGTAGGATACACTAGCGAATGATTTACTTATCTTTCCCTCTTAGTCCTATTCCCGATCTCCGCCAGAGATCATATCCCTAAGCTCGATATTAACCGTGACGCCCCCAAAATAGGTATACACAACACCCATTCGAGTCGCCAAATACATGGTACAAGAAGCAAACTACAACTTCAATAATACAAATGTCGTGTGAAATACGACAATATATATTTGTGAGTTTAAATATAATATTGTCTTCTAGACAATATCCACACGCAAATAAATCCCCATCATAATTATTGATACATTATTTTACAAAATGGTGAGGACTACTAAACAACTCTCTCTAGAACCTTCATTCCATACCCCGACTAGTACTCGCTACATTCTCGCCTCCCCGAGAAGAAAAATGGAACAACAAGAAAAGGGTGAGCTCAACTAGCCCAAGAAAGAAATACTATGACTAAGATAATATACAACAAATTATCGTTAGTCTCCAACAGGAAAAATCTAATATAATACAATAGACAACAAGTTTCAGATCAATATTCTAGTTGAAATAATAATTCATAGTAAGAGTTACGTAGAGAATGAAATCTATTATAATCTATGAATTTAATATCCATCATCAATATTTTATCCTCGTAACATCAATCAATATTCATCTCAAATCAAATATTCATCTTTGCACTACAAAGCCAAAGATATTCATCAATCGGCCATGTTCATCTCAACACTGCTCATCTTTGCACTAAAGGCCAAAGATATTCATCATTCGGTCATGTTCATTTAAACACTGTTCATCTTTGCACTACATGTGCCAAAGATATTCTTCAGAAATCATTCATCTTTGCACTACAGCCAAAGATATTCAATAATATCATCATTTAAGACCGAGGATGATGAAAATATTTTAAAAGAACGAATCCAAAGTGAAACAAAATGACAAGGATTAAGGATTAAGGATTCGTATTTTGTTTTATCCATGTCCAACAATACCTCAAAAATAATCATAGTGGTGTAAAATTCAAGAATAATCAAAACATGGATACAATCAAAGCTAGTATCCGTAATAGATATTTTGGACTTAAAAGAAGAAATTTTATTTTTAAATTGAATAGTGTCAGATACGTGAATAGTGCCGTATACGTGAATAGTAACTCAACACCAAAAGATAGAAATTCCACAAAAACATCTTCACGCTTCATGAATAGTACTCGTGAATAAGAACTCGTGAATAGTAACTCATGAATAGTAACTCGTGAATAGTAACTCATGAATAGTAACCCGACATGAAAAAGTTCCAAATTTGATAAAACTTCAGATTAATATTTCAAAGATAATGATATCAAGAAATAATATCATTACTTAAAAAAAATAATATCCCTTACCTCAAAGACAAGATTTATTTGAAAAAGGAAAGGATATAAGTGTTGAAGGAACTTGCAGACCGCCTAACAATACTCAAAGTATACTCAAAATACTCACAAGAATACGCCGATAATATAGAGAGAGAAAGAGAAAACTTGTTTCGTGTGATTTTCAATTTAACTTAGCCTCTATTTATAGGAAAATGTTAGCACGCGTCAAGGCAGACTTAACGCAAGAACTCGATGGCTTTACTCGCTACTATTCCCACCCACCACATTTGAAAATTCAATTGAGCACATTTCTCACCAACCAAAAGTGGGGCCCACCAATTCTAGAATTTTCCACCAAAATCATTTATAACCTAATTTCAATCAACCACCTCTTAAAATTCATAACAAATTATACGCTCATTTTAACGGCTCAAAATTTGTGAACATATACTCAACTTATATATGTATAACATATCCAAAAATCCCAACGATCCAACGGTCAGATTAAAAATTATAACTCACCTAATAAAGTTGTAAGAACACTGATTTGATCTTTTAATACCTCCAATCCGACAAAATACTGATAAAATACCTCAATATTAATTCCTTCATTTATAACCACATAAATAAATCCATCATTTATATCCACATCAAATAAATATTTCATTGTCATATAAATCAATAATTAATTATTCATAAATAATATTATAGAATCACAATAATGACAACCTGTGCAGCTCCTCAGAAAGAGGGGCTTTCAATAAGAATTTCTCTCATCATGGCGCGCAATTAGGTGACCAAACCTCTCCTCGATGTAACTTTCTAGACATTGCCAATAATGTTATCTAATAATATTATTCAAATAATATGAATTATTGATCCGATAATGGAGATATCATCGTTGACAATTATTGAACAACAATAATATAAAATATCAACGCATCAATTATTGAATCAATAAAATAAAATATTGAACAAGAATTATCGTAATAATTATTGAGTAGTGCCTTCACGTAAGAATCAATAATTCAAAAATACTATGTAATACCGGTAAGCTATCGCAACGCAACAACGCGTATTACATTTTATTTTACCAACCGGGTATTCCAACAAAGTTGTTAATCTGTGAACGATTACGTCGTTATTTATAAAAACTTAATTTTGTCGCTTTTTTCATCCGATGCTTATTCTCGTTATGGGGCCCACAAATAGTCAAGCTACCTGGGCCGCATTTAATATTCCTACGTGTAAAGAATATTCCACGACCAAACTAATATTCCCAAACAATAATGAATACTTTATACCCTGCGTATTTTGAAAAAAAATTTCATATATCACCCTTAACTTTAACTTTTATCAATTTAACCATTTATCGAATAGAAAAATTGAATACTTTTATTTCATAAAATTTCGGTCTTACAATCTCCCTCCTTATGAAATTTCGTCCCTAAATTTACGCATTCGGTATTTCAAAGAGTTGAGAATACCTTGTTTTCATTTCGCATTCTATCTCCCTCGTCATCATGATTTCTCCATTGCTCATCTCTCATATTTCAGATATCATTCTAGAATACGACTTCAAAACAAAGGTTAATTTAACAAATTAACATATCACATAATATCCCGATATTATAACTAACCAAAAAATAAGCTTAGGTAGGATACACTAGCGAATGATTTACTTATCTTTCCCTCTTAGTTCTATTCCCCGATCTCCGCCAGAGATCATATCCCTAAGCTCGATATTAACCGTGACGCCCCCAAAATAGGTATACACAACACCCATTCTCGAGTCGCCAAATACATGGTACAAGAAGCAAACTACAACTTCAATAATACAAATGTCGTGGTGAAATACGACAATATATATCTTAATGAGTTTAAATATAATATTGTCTTCTAGACAATATCCACACGCAAATAAATCCCCATCATAATTATTGATACATTATTTTACAAAATGGTGAGGACTACTAAACAACTCTCTCTAGAACCTTCATTCCATACCCGACTAAGTACTCGCTACATTCTCGCCTCCCGAGAAGAAAAATGGAACAACAAGAAAAGGGTGAGCTCTCTAACCCAAAAAAGAATAATACTATGACTAAGATAATATACAACAAATTATCGTTAGTCTCCAACAGGAAAAATCTAATATAATACAATAGACAACAAGTTTCGGATCAATATTCGCATTGAAATAATAATTCATGTAAGAGTTACGTAGAGAATGAAATCTATTATAATCTATGAATTTAATGTATCCATCATCAATATTTTATCCCTCGTAACATCAATCAATATTCATCTCAAATCAAATATTCATCTTTGCACTACAGCCAAAGATATTCATCAATCGGCCATGTTCATCTCAACACTGCTCATCTTTGCACTAAAGGCCAAAGATATTCATCATCATGTCCATGTTCATTTAAACACTGCTCATCTTTGCACTACTGTGCCAAAGATATTCTTCAGAAATCATTCATCTTCGCACTATGTGCCAAAGATATTCAATAATATCATCATTTAAGACCGAGGATGATGAAAATATTTTTAAAGAAAACGAATCCAAAGGAAACAAAATGACAAGGATTAAGGATTAAGGATTCGTACTTTGTTTTATCCATGTCCAACAATACCTCAAAAATAATCATAGTGGTGTAAAATTCAAGAATAATCAAAACATGGATACAATCAAAGCTAGTATCCGTAATAGATATTTTGGACTTAAAAGAAGAAATTTTATTTTTCTGAATGAATAGTGTCAGATACGTGAATAAAGCCGATACGTGAATAAGAAACTCGACACCAAAAGATAGAAATTCCACAAAAACATCTTCACGTTTCATTAATAGTACTCGTGAATAAGAATCGTGAATAGTAACTCATGAATAGTAACTCGTGAATAGTAACTCATGAATAGTAACCCCGACATGAAAAAGTTCCAAATTTGATAAAACTTCAGATTAACATTTCAAAGATAATGATATCAAGAAATAATATCATTACGAAAAAAATAATATCCCTTACCTCGAAAAGAACAAGATTTCTATTTGAAACAGGATATAGTCTTTGAAGGAAACTTTAGACCGCCTAACAATACTCAAAGTATACTCAAAATACTCACAAGAATACGCTCGATAATATAGAGAGAGAAAGAGAAAACTTGTTTTCGGTGTGATTTTCAATTCTAACTTAGCCCTCTATTTATAGGAAAATGTTAGACGCCAAGGCATTTAACTTAACTCGCAACCTCGATGGCTTTACTCGCTACTATTCCCACCCACCACATTTGAAAATTCAATTGAGCACATTTCTCACCAACCAAAAGTGGGGCCCACCAATTCTAGAATTTTCCACCAAAATCATTTATAACCTAATTTTCAATCACCACCTCTTAAAATTCATAACAAATTATACGCTCATTTTTAACGGTGCTCAAAATTTGTGAACATATACTCAACTTATATATGTATAACATATCCAAAATCCCAACGATCCAACTACGATTAAAAATTATAACTCACATAATAAAGTCAGAAGAACACCGATTTGATCTTTTAATACCTCCAATCCGACAAAATCTTCGATAAAATACCTCAACATTAATTCCTTCATTTATAACCACATAAATAAATCCATCATTTATATCCACATCAAATAAATATTTCATTGTCATATAAATCAATAATTAATTATTCATAAATAATATTATAGAATCACAATAATGACAACCAGTAGGTTCCAGGAAAGAGGGGCTTTCCAATAAGAATTTCTCCTCATCGGGCGCCGCAATTAGGTGACCAAACCTCTCCTCGATGTAACTTTCTAGACATTGCCAATAATGTTATCTAATAATATTATTCAAATAATATGAATTATTGATCCGATAATGGAGATATCATGCGTTGACAATTATTGAACAACAATAATATAAAATATCAACGCATCAATTATTGAATCAATAAAATAAAATATTGGACAAGAATTATCGTAATAATTATTGAGTAGTGCCTTCTTCACGTAAGAATCAATAATTCAAAAATACTATGTAATACCGTAGCTTACTCGCGTGCAACAACGCGTATTATTTTATTTTACCAACCGGTATTCCAACAATGTTAATTCAGAACGATTACGTCATTATTTATAAAAACTTAATTTTGTCGTTTTCTTCATCCGAGCAGCTTATTACATTATGGGGCATAATAAATATCGCTACTGGCCGCATTTAATATTCCCTACGTAAAGAATATTCCACGACCAAACTAATATTCCCTAATAACAATAATGAATACTTTATACCCCCTTGCGTATTTTGAAAAAAATTTCATATATCACCCTTAACTTTAACTTTTATCAATTTAACCATTTACTGAATAGAAAAATTGAATACTTTTATTTTATAAAATTCGGGGTCTTACAACAGTAATGCGCGTGGTTGCATAGTAACACACGATATTGATTATTGATGCTTACGTGAGAAGTCACTCTGTTATACTCAATTATTGATACAATAATTGCTGCATCATATCTCTCATATTATTGATTCAATTATTGTCACAGTATCATCTGCATAATATTTTTTATATTATTGAATCAATAATTGAGACGACAAAGTTATTCATATTATTATTTGCAATATTAACAATGTCTAGTAGTTCTGTCAAAGAGAGGTTTGGTCACCTAATTGTGCGCCAATAAGGAGAAATCCTTATCAGAAAGCCCCTTCTTTCCTGGGAACAACCTGGTTCTAAAATATTGTGAGTTATAATATTAATGATGAATGTTATAAAAAAAATTAAATTTGAGTTCGGAGTTGAATTTGGAGATGCAGACGTGATATTTGAGTCCGAAACGATGAAATTAGTAGAAATAGACTACAAACACAAAATTTGTCGGGGTTAACTTTTTGGTCAAAAAAGTCAACAGTTGACTTTTTCAGAAAAAGTCAAACTTCAAAATTTCAAAAATGAAATTTTTGAGAAAAATTTTCCATTGTGTTGGGATTGTTAGTGTTAGTGGAAATCAACATTTATTTCGATAATAATTGATGTCTGGAGGTTATATTGATCAATCGGGTAATTAATCGAATAAATGAGCAATTAATTGGTATTAATTCACATGATTATATCTATTTGTTCACATGTGTGTACTATTGATTCACATTCATGTACTATTAGGAGAGGTGGTGCAAGATTGATAATACTTGCATGACTAAGTTCAAAATGGAGGTATAGATGGATGTACTATATTGTAATTCATATTTTTACATGATTATAACTATTGATTCACATGATTGAACTATTGATTCACATTATTTACTATTAGGGGAGGTGGTGCAAGTTTGATAATACTTGCAGGACTAAATTAAAAATGATGAAAAAGAGGAAGGTATTATACTGCAATATTTCGAGCCCCAAAACGTGCAATTATCGAAACTATATTTTCCTATAAATATAAGATCATTCTTCCTTCATTTCTCACCAATTCACTAAAGCTATAGAGCAATTATTATAGAGAGAAATTATAGAGAGAAAGAAGAAGAGAAGTCTACTACCTCACTATTCCAGTATCCAGAATTCTTTTGAGGTAAGGGGTATTATTCTTTCGTATTTATGAAGAGAGTTATTTTCTTTCAATACTCGTAAAGGTTGTTATTCCATTCTTTATTATTATGTTGGAATAACATGTCTATGTGAAGTACCACATACATGGTGAAATTCTTCTATTATTCCATTCTTTATTATTCTGTTGGAATATCCTGTCTGTGTGGATTACGCATGACCTGGTTCCATTCTTTATTATTACATTTTGAATATCCCGTCATGCGGATTACGATAACCTCGGTTCCATTCTTTATTATTTACATTGGAATAACTCGTATGCATTTGGCCTATCGCATGCTCGATGAATTTCATTGTTATTCCATTCTTTATTATTCTGTTAGAATATTGTTGCCTAATTTTTAATAGCACTTTACCACGCAAGTATACGCGTTCAATTATAATATTCAGCAAGCAAGGATATCGTTCCCACGAGGAAATAGACTAATATTTATCAATTACTAATTCTAATGCAATTAATCCTATTTTAAACTACAAAATTTTGTTTTTGATTTAAATTTAAACTTAACAAAACTAATGATTAAGAATCAAAATTTCTCAAGAATAACTGCAGATTTAACAGATTAAGATTACAACTTCCCTTGGTATTTCATTTAAATCAATTCACTTCCCATTTAAAGCAATTAATTAATATGAATCATTATCCAAGAATGATTTATAAAATTCACACACTTTTTCCAAATCACGTGAACAAATCCTCCTAACTCCGATCCTTAAGACACAAAATTACAAGGAACACCCTTCTCAATTAATTCACTATATTCCTATGTGAATCAAGTTAATTAGGGTTTACACATAAATTCTTTCAAAGGATACAAAAGACACATAGGTATATTCCTATCCTACATGCTAATCATATTAACCCTATTCAGATTATATGAACAGATGTTATCATATCCAGATCTTAATCTATACTCCATCTTCCAATTTAATATAGATTATCAAAGTAATTGTTGGCCAAACAATTAATCAATAAACATAAGATATGATAAACAATTCAATAAAAACCAACTTTCATTCAATGGGAAGGATCAATTTAAACTACATACCAAGTTCCGTTGCAATCTTAATGAAAATTTAGTTCATGCTAATAATAAAGAAAAATATCATCCAAATTAATAATCCAAACATCCCAGATAATTACAAAAGATAAAACTAGAGAAGAGAAGAAGAAACTCTGAATTTGCTCCAATACTCTCTCTTTGATCTTCAAATTTGCAATTTTCCTTCGTGTTTTTTTCTTCGTAGTTCTCTCTGTGAAACCCTTGAAAAAATTGAGTGATACGCCTTTTCTAAAGTCTCCTCCTATTTGTATTAGTCTCCTTCTCAATCGATTCCTTTTGGCTTCAACAACCCACTGGAAGTAGAAAATCCTCCTTTTTGTTGCATATGAGGCGCCCAGCGCTCAACACAAGCCATTTCAAGCGCTAGGTGCTTGACCAGACCACGTAATTACAAAAATGCCACTCAGCTCTAATTTTAATGATTTTTGACCTTTTTCTTCTCCGAAATGACCAATTTGTCCCTCCAGCTCCAACCTACACAAAATAAACACAAAAACAGATAAAAAGATACTAAAAAACAATTAAAGATAGCAATAATTAAGTTTAATAATATCGAATTCATAGGTATAAAACCTACTCATCAAATACCCCCAAACTTAACCAATTGCTTGTCCCCAAGCAATAAAACACAATGCAATAACTAAATATGCAATACAATTATCTACGTGCCTAAAATTTCAGCAGTCAAACAGAACAAAATCTATTCATCAAGCCTCAGAGAAATCAGATTAAACATGCTAGTACATCATATCAAGACAAATTAATAATTTCTTAGTCAATCATCAAATCTTACCCTGTTATTACTGATATAGTGTGTGTGTGCTGAACAACAATGCTAACTAATATAATGCTAAATACAAAACATAATAGATCTCTTTAAAGGCGTCATATAGTGTCAACTCACAAAATTCACGAACAAGCTAGATCCAACTAAAGTCAAACATCCACCAAATTCAAGAGTCCAACTGGGATACTTATGCTTTACTTATCATTACGGGCTTTTTTGCTCTTTTCCGCTTTATATTTTTTTTTTTTTTTTTTTTTTTTTGTTTTTTTAATCCATGGTATGCAATGTCTCATTCCATTAGGCTAATAAAGCTACCCCTTAGCGAGCTTTCAACCAACGACTCCTGCACTATATAAGACCTTAGGGCGCTAGGTGTTAAGACACCCCTTCTAGCGCATTTTGCTCAAGTAACAAAGGCCCCAAACAAAACTAGCTACAGGTTTTTTTTTTTTTTCTTTTTAAGCTTATATATCCCAAATTTTTCCCCAAACTTAAGTTTTGTCTAAATTCGGTCATCTCCGCTTTATTCATGTCTTTCATTCATTCAAACTAGTATTATCCTCAAGAAGTCCACTATGTGTCAATTTAGACTCAATCACCAACATAGTTATTTTTTTGTGCTATCCTTATTATATCGGGTTTCAAACAGTAAAGATTCAAATCATGACAAGAAATCACATCACGCAGTCTTAACGACAAGATTACTATACTTGTCTACTCAATTCCAATCTCATCACTGGCCAAATAGACTTAAACTATCTAACAGCTAAAAACATGCAAATATTTGAATTTTTTTTTTTTTTTAATTAATTTTTTTTAATTTTTTTTAAGAAAGTAGAATGAAAATTACATGAAAAACTACGAAATGAATACTACATGAATGCAAAAACTACTAAATGAATACTACATGAATGCACCCCCAAACTTCACCTATGCAATGTCCTCATTGTATATAACAAACAAAACATAAGAAATTAGGCACTGAGGACTTCCCTGGAAGATAGACGCCTTATTCCTCGTCAGTATCCTCGTCTTCTTCTTCATCAACCTCATCTTCAGGGGGTAGATCAGCCGGAGGGTACGCAGACAATGGGGAAATTGGTAGGGAGCGAAATTTGGATTCACGCATCAAACATCTCTAGGAATGCCGCTCACGATTCGATACATCTTTATTTGTCATTTGAGCTAGGCTATCCTCGATTTCTTTCAACCCGGCCAAAACCCCTGTTGAACTCTAGTAGCCACCATGTCAATCCTTCTAGTTTGATTTCTTAATTCTCGTGAATATCTTCAAAAAATTTGGTGGTGACCCGTAACTTCCACGGTGCAGGAGGATTATCGTGTAATTGTTGATTAGGTTCTACTGCGGACTGGAGGCACGATAATGAACCCTAACCCTCTCGGGTGTGGTATACCACCACCCCATACCTTGTACTTCTTAATAAGCGAGTGGTCAATCGCAATTTAAGGGAGGTTGTCTAGCTTCTTTAAGATCCCATTTGACTCCGATTTTGTTGACATAGTCCGTTGATCAAAGATGGGTGAGGTAATCCACCGAGGTCCCTCCTCGAATTGCTTTGTCAATTGAATCATGTATAACATGACCCACATCTATCGTTTTTCCTTGTGCAATGCAGAAAAGCAACGCTGCCCGTTGATTTATAACATCACTCATATGCCTACACGGCATCAACTTGGAACAAATAAAGGCATGCCATGCTTTCCCATAACTGCTTAGTGCGGATGCAGGGAACAAAACAGCTTCTTGTTGATCTGTTAATTTCCATGTTGTTCCAGGTACACACAAAGCTTGAATGATCTCACTGTAGTAGTCTAGCTCGTGCTCTAAATATTGCATGTAACCATTATTGGGTATTATGTTCAAGCCGTAGTAAGCATTTATTGTCCTAAAACTGACCTCCACTGATTTTCCGCGAACCCAAATTATGTTACCAACAACATCTTTTGCATTGGCATAGAATTCCTTAACAATTTTAATGACCGATGAATCCGGTTGGGATGCAAAGTTACCCCATCTTCTACTTCCAATCATTTGTAGTAACTCCCATCTTACGCCTCTGGCAATAATCACCTTTCGCCAGAATTAGCGTTTTACTAGAAAGCAGAATTGTAATATCTTTCGGATGCACTAGCACTTACAAATCTCTTTTTTGTCATACTTAGTGAAGTGCGTTCAAGTCTCGCCTCTTTGCCTTTTAGTAGCCATGAGTCTTGTGTGTGAATTGCTTGCCCAATAGACGATGTTTAGAGGCTTAGTATGGGCCAATCCTCTTTGTGACAATATATCGAACACTTGGTGTGCACAAATTTTGAACACTATTGGTAGGCACTCCCCCAAACTTAATTTTCACCAAATTTGTTAATAACTAAGCACACTAGTCGTCCAATGCAATACAAGTAACAATGAGAAGTACCCAAATCCATTGGTTATAGCCAGATATGATGTTCCAATCAAAGTTGTAGGAGCAATTTTTTGAGGGTTGAGCACTTACTTGAGATAGATGTGGCTTGAATGTGAGTTGGTACCGAATTGGTGATGAAGGATGACCATATGGAGATTAAGTGACTTGGTTTGGGTAGGAGATCGAGTGTTTGATTAGGCTTATACAAGAAAACGTTGATTATAGTGGCTAAATTAGAGGAGGTTGTGATTTGAGTGAGTTTGAATTGGAGTGGGAGAGCAAGAGAGTGTTTGATTTGGGTTTGGATTTGTATTGCTCGAATTAGGGCTTATATTTTTTTAAAGATGCGACATGAGCGCCTAGGCGCTTGAGTATGCCTTGGCTGGACCGCCTAAGCGCTAGGTGGCAGTATGTGTGGTACGTATGGAGCTCCTAGGCGCTTGGAATTGCCTTGATTGGGACCGGCCAGCGCTTAGGGTGTCAGATGGCTATCGACTTGGGCGCGCCAGCGCTTGGTTTGCCTTAGGTATGGGCGCCAGCGCTTGGTGCTCGTCTGGGCTATCGCAAGTGGGCGCTAGGCGCTTGGCTTGTGCTGGCTTGGCCGCCTAGGCGCTGGGCATGTCTTGGGCCTTTGGTTTATTGTTTGCTTCTTTGTGCTCCCAACCTACACCCTTTAGCAATTCAATAACACTAAAATGAGAGAAATGATTAGAAATATGAGAATTTGACAAATGGATATTCTTCTATTGAGCTCATAAGTGCTTGGCTTCAGGGGCGCCGCTTCTTACACCCCCCCGCCACTCACCTACTGGGTAGTCGAGTAGTGGCCATTAGTCAAACCCGCTTAAATAAGAATTCATGTTTCCTACCACGAAATCAATTAAATATCATGTTAGAGAACATAAGGTGTAACAAAACCTAAATTATAAAAGTTTAACCACTAAATAAACTAATGAAGAAAGCAAATTAAACAAAATAAAAGTAAAAATAGAAAATAACAATAAAAATTCTCGGTTGCTTCCCGCTTAACGCTTAGTTTATAGTCTTCATTTGACTTTCTTCTCTATTCTAATCGGCAAGGTTGAATGATGTCCTTTCACGATCAACACAACCCCATAGTAGTGTTTCAATCTCGACCATTGACTTTGAAATTACGTTTAGCATCCGGTCTTCCACCTCCACAAACTCCGTGAGGATAAACTTTTGTAATGATAAATGGCCCCGACCAACCGGATTTCAACTTTCCCGAAACAATTTAAGCCTTGAATTGTATAATAGCACTTGCTTGCCTCGCTTCAAACTTTCTTTCCGTAATTTTCTCATCATGCCACCTCTTAACCTTTTCTTTATATAACTTCGTTCTCGTATGATTGGAGTCCGAATTTATCCATTTGGTTCAATTGTAAGAGGCGCTTCTCTCCCGCAGCATGCATATCAAAGTTTAACTTCCGAATTGCCCAATAAGCACTGTGTTCTAGTTCAACTGGAAGATGGCATGCCTTCCCATATACTAACCTGTACGGAGACATCCCTATCGGGGTTTTGTAAGCTGTACGATATGCCCATAAAGCATCATCCAACTTACTAGCCCAGTCTTTCCGACTAGGGTTCACTATCTTCTCGAGGATTCGCTTCACTTCTCGATTAGATACCTCGGCTTGACCGCTTGTTTGTGGATGGTAAGCAAGTATTATCTTATCTTATGAGTGACTGCATTTCAGCGAGAATAGCCGAGAACTGCTTATTACAGAAGTGCGTGCCTTCATCACTAATGATTGCACGAGGAGTGCCGAATCTAGAGAAAATAGTCTTCCGAATGAACGTAACCACAACTTTAGCATCATTGGTTGGCGATGCTATAGCTTCTACCCACTTCGAAACGTAGTCCACCGCTAGAAGTATATAGGAGTTGCTAAAAGATGATGGAAATGGTCCCATGAAGTCGATGCCCCAAACATCAAACAATTCGACTTCTAAGATCATGTTTAGTAGCATCTCTTGTCGCTTTGATATATTACCCACTCTTTGGCATCTGTCACATTTCAATGAAAACACACGGGCATCCTTAAAGAGTGTTGGCCAGAAGAACCCACATTGAAGCACCTTAGCTGCCGTTCTTTCTCCCGCAAAATGTCCACCGTAGTTAGATGCATGACATTGGTAGAGAATATTTTCCATTTCAACTTCCAGAACACACCTTCTTATGACTTGATCTCCACATTGTTTAAATAAAAACGGTTCATCCCATAAATACTGTTTCACATCATGGAGAAATTTCTTCTTACATTGACTTGTTAAATCTGGTGGAAACACCTTACTCACAATGAAATTTACGTAATCGCATACCATGGAGTATCCATCCTTACCGCAAACAGGTTGTTCATCAAGGGAAAAATTCATTGATCACTGTTGTGTCATCTTTTTTAGTTCTTGCATTCTCTAATCTTGATAAATGATCAGCAACCTTGATTGTCTATTCCTTTTCGGTCCGGATCTCCAAGTCAAACTCTTGTAGCAATAATACCCATCTAATTAATCTCGGCTTTGCATCCTTCTTTGCTATTAAGTACTTAATTGCCGAATGATCTGTAAACACGATCACTTTTGTCCTAATCAAATATGATCGAAATTTATCAAATGCATAAACAACTGCTAATAGCTCCTTCTTAGTAGTGGTATAATTCAGTTGGGCATCCGTTAATGTCTTACTAGCATAGTATATAGCATGAAAAATTTTATCCTTTCGTTGGCCAAGAATCGCGCTTAATCGCAAAGTCGCTAAGCATCACACATTAATTCGAATGAGATACTCAATCTGGGCTATATGATTAAAAAGCAGAACAAGTTTTTTTTTCAACACATCAAAAGCTTCTAGGCATGCTTGATCAAAGTTGAATGGGACATCCTTCTCCAAAAGATTGCAAAGTGGTTTCGTGATTTTGGAGAAGTCTTTTATAAATCGTCTATAGAAACCAACCGTGTCCCAAAAACTTGAATACCCTTTCTTTGAAATAGGTGGTGGCGGGCTCTCGATGGTTTTGATCTTAGCTCTATCAACTTCAATTCCTTTTGATGACACTCGATGACCCAAGATTATTCCCTCTCGCACCATAAAATGACATTTCTCCCGGTTTAAAACCAAATTCGCTTCCATACACCGTTTGAGCACGAGAGTGAGATTTTCCAAACAATAATCAAATGAATCCCCAAAAATCGAAAAATCATCCATAAATACCTCAAGATTTTGTTCGACCATATCGAGAAAATAGCCATCATACACCGTTGAAATGTCGCCCAGCATTACATAATCCAAAAGACATTCTGCGAAAAGCAAAGGTACCATATGGGCATGTGAATGTCGTCTTCTCCTGATCCTCAGGTGCAATGGCAATCTGGTTATAACTTGAGTATCCATCCATAAGACAATAATACTCATATCCCGCAAACCGCCCAACATCCCGATCTATGAATGGTAGAGGAAAATGGTCCTTACGAGTGGCATTGTTCAACTTTCTATAATCCATACACACCCGCCAACCCGTAACTGTTCGAGTCGGGATCAATTCATTACGCTCATTTGCAACTATTGTCATTCCCCCTTTCTTTGGCACACAATGAATCGGACTTACCCATGAGCTATCTGAGATAGGGTAGATAATTCCCGCATCCAACCATTTAATGATTTCCTTTTTTACAACTTCCTTCATGATGGGATTGAGTCTTCGTTGTTGTTCAATAATCGGTTTCGCTTCATCTTCCATTAGAATCTTATGCATGCAAATTGATGGGCTTATTCCCTTGATATCCGCAAGAGTCCACCCAAGAAAGCGGTCTTGAATGGTCGAAGTACCCTCAAGAGCTTTTCTTCTTGAACCTTATCAAGTGATGCAAAAATAATAAGCGAAAGGTAGGGAGAAGAACCAAGGTAGGCATACCGTAGTAGATGGTTAGGCAATGGCTTAAGTTCCAAAGTGGGCGGTTCTTCTAAAGATGATTTTACCTTTTCATCCCGGCTTTCCCCAAAATCCATAGGTTCAAATTTTTTGCAAACTTCGTGTGAACTTCGGTCTTTGAATCTAACATTTGAACCCATTCTAGCACAGTTGAGTCATCAAATAAATTTTCACCGTGAGACCCCAGATTTTATCAATAAAGATTTAAATTTTGTTGAAATAATTTTTAATATTATGGTGTGAATTTAAGATAATATTATAGTTGTGGGTAGTATTTATAAATTTTGCAAAGTATGCAAGTGGTTATATTATATTCGATTGGTGGGAATATTCGGTTTAGCAGGAATATTCATGACAACGACTCAATCATTGGTGGACCCCTAATGTAATTATTGTCGAATTGAGAAAACGACAAAAATATTTTATTGAAATAACGGCGGAAGTTTTACCGTGGTTACTTGTTGAACTACTTTTAGTAGTAAAAGTACGAAGAATACGTGTGGTTGCATAAGTAGCACACCAGTATTGATTATCGATGCTTATGTGAGAAATCACCGGTTTGATTCCATTATTGCCGATTAATAATATGAATTATTATAGCGATAATGACGTTTTGTTTTATTCGTATTATTAACGTAATAAAAGCGTAAACATCTTTTATATAAAATAGAATACTTTATTAAAGTTATTCTATAAATAGAATATATTATATTTTATTATGCATAATGTTGTATAGTGTTTTTGCATAGTGTTTTGCATAAGATTTCATATAGTGTTTGCATAGTAAAATATTTTTATATAAATAGAATATATTATATTTTATTTAAAAGATTTTTCTTTAAATATGGACCGTCGATTAAAGTAAATCAATCTGGACCGTTCATGGATTAGTTATTATGCATTCCATTTTCCTATAAATAGAAGCTCATTCCTTCATTATTTTCTTACTTAATTCATTGAAACTCTCTAGAGAGAAATTATAGAGAAGTTTTATAGAGAAAGTTATAGAAAGAAGAAGAGTATTCGCTACTTCACTACTTCTATATTCAGTTCTTTTTACGGTGAAGGGTGTTATTCTTTCTTCTTGAAGAGAACTTCGTTATTCCATTCATTATTATTCTATTGGAATAACTTTGTAAAAGTGGCATACCCTATACATAACCTGATATCGCAGATACCCTATACTTGGTGAAATCCTTATGTTATTCCATTGCTTATTATTCTCGTTGGAATAACTTGTATACGCTGGTTTACCCTATACTTGGTGACATTCTTCTATTATTCATTTGGAACATCGTGGTTCTGTGTGTTTTACAGGACTGGTTCCGCTTTTTATTATTCTGTTGGAACATCGGTATACGTGTGTTTTACCAGGACACGGTTCCGTCTTTATCATTCATTGGAATATCCTATCGTGTGTTTTACAGGATCCGTTCCATCTTTATTATTCTGTTGGAACATCCCGCTTCGGTGTGAATTTCACCGACTGGTTCCGTTATTATTATTACATTGGAATAACTTCGTCTATGTAAATACCGCATGCATGGTGATTTCTTTTGTTATTCCATTCTTTATTATACCCGGTTGGTTAAAACTTTGACTTCTATACTCCATGAAATTAGTAGAATATCCTTGATATTTGCGTTTCATCCGATATCTTTTCACGGAAATATTCTTCCGATCATTCTTGAATTTTACTCTCACGAAACTTGTATTATGTTGACAATTTGGACGTTAATAATTCATGGATTAAATAATTCTTGAACTTGTTTTATTGAATTATTATGTCATTGTCATCATCCTCATGTTATATTATGTTATCTTTGGCTTACGTGCATAGATGAACTTAGTATGATTATGACCGAGGATCATTCGGTATAATCATGACTTGATATAAATGATGTGACAAAAGTCCTCGGTGGTCTGTAATGCAAATGATGGATAGTTTTTGGTATGATTATGACCGAGGGGTGATTCGGTATAGTCATGACCATTGATAATTTGATGAAAATCCTTGACCAAGTGGTACGGGGATGATTAAATGTGGTGGTTTATTTATTGTCGAGTCTCAATGATAAAATTGATGAAAACCTTTTAAAACCTAAAAGATAGTAGACTTTATTCTCTACTTGACTCTTTTTAATGGATTGCTTATTCACCGCAGCTTAAACCGGTTGTCTATGTATTTTATCGGTTTAACATCTGTTGAAGGCTAATGATAATTTATTCGCATTATCTTAGTCATAATATTTCTTCTTGGGCTAGTTGAGCTCACCTTTTTTTTTCACCGTTCTCTTTGAAATGAGAACATAGCCGGGACGAGTCTGGGAACGAAGTAATGGTCCAGAGGATAGCATTAGTAGTCCTCACTATTTCGTGATATAGTGTGATAATAGTTGTAATGAGGACTCCTTTTGAGTTTGTATAATATCTAGTAGACAATATTTGTATTCAAACTCACGCTTTATGTCGTATTATTATACTTACGCTTATATTAGTAAGTTGTATTTGAATTTATGTACCATGTAAGTGGCGACCCAAGATGGGTGACGATACTTAATTTTGGGGGCGCCACGGTTGGTATCAGAGCTTAGGATATGATCCCGGCTAAGATGTGAGAATAGTACTAGGAGGGGAGAGGCGGGAATTCTTCGCTAGTATGACCTACCTAAAGCTATTTGGTATTTAATTGGTCGGTCGAGTATAGGGATAATATGTGATATGTTAATTAACCCTTATTTTGTGGCAAGATTTGAAAATGGCATCCGAGAATGTTGAGAATAGCAATGGAGCACGTGAGATCTGTTGATTCTCCACATATCAATAATCAGACAATGTGCAACAGGATGGCGATAATCCTCCCGTAAACAACAACACCGATCAATGATGAATGAATGACAGACGTTTAAAAGGTTTTAGAATTCATGCAACATCAAAGAAAGTGACTCTGCCCAAAACGTAGGTGGAAACACGAGAAAACTCTCGGTGATACCGCTAAACAATTCAAGGAGCTGGGACCACCGGAGTTTAAGGGAGAGCCAAACCACTTCGCGGAAGCATGGATAAAGCAGATTACCAAGATATTTGATGTCTTGGGATGCTCCGAGGAGCAAAAGGTTCCCTTCACGCCTTTTATGTTCATGCGCGGAGAGGCTGACATCTTGGTGGGAATCGGAAACGTACTCAAACTCTTTGTGATCAAGATATCTTGGGAGAAGTTCCAGAGTCGTTCAACGACAAATACTTTCCGAAAGTATTCGCCATACATGAAGGAGGTGGAGTTTATCAAGTTGGAACAAAATAATACGACCGTATCGCAATACGAGGCAAAATTTGCGGAGTTATCACGATTTGCGTCCCACTTGGTGGATAATGAAGAGAGAATGGCGCGAATGTTTTTAAGAGGTTTGAAGCCAGAGATACGTCAACATCTTATTTCTCATAAACTGTGTTTTTATTAAGATGTTGTAAATAGGGCTCGATTAGTGGAGCGATAACGAGTCAACGTAACTAAAAAGAGAGCAAATTTAAGCAAAATTATAATACCAAAGCAAAAGTAGTCATCAAGCGGTGACAACAAGCGTGGAGGGAATCAAAGCCGGATATGGTAACCACTCCGGTGGTAATCGGGCCAAAATAATAAGAATGGACATTTCAAGAAAAGGAGATTCAACAATGATGGAAAGACGTCAAGACCAAAGACTTTTGTTGTTAAGGAAGGAGAAGGACCATCTATCATATGCTTCAAATGCGGAGGAGAGGGACACATCAGTCCGAACTGCGCCATGCCATCCAAAGCATGTTATAATTGTGGAAGAGAAGGCCACTTAGCTCGATTTTGTCGTTTACCGAAGATGAATTCAACTAGGATGGAGGCACCAAAGGCTGTCCCAGACAAACCAGAGCCGGTAGTTTAAGAGAGAGCGTTTTTTTTTCTCGTGACGAGGAACCTGAATAAAATTATCACGGGTAAGTTAATCATAAGCTCTTGCGAAGTCTATACCGTGTTAGATACCGGTTATACCCATTCTTTTATCTCTCTTGCTTGCGTTCAACGTTTAAATTTGACCGGAGAAGTTAGACTTTGACTTATTGGTTGAAACTTCGTTAGTAGGAGCCTTCGTTACCGCTTACTATTTTTTTTAATCTTGTTGTTTCAAATAAACACTTTCGCGTTACTCGTCGATCTTATCTCTTTGAAAATACTTGCCTTTGAGGTAATTTTTGAAAACGATTGATTAACTACTCATTATTCTTTTTGTAAGGTTGTTAGCTTTCATATTCCTAACCAACTCGTTATACTAATTCAAAGTAACCAAACCCTAAAGTTAATCATTGTTATATCAAGCCATAAGTAAAGAGCCCCGAACCTTTCGTTGTTGACTTCCTTGTGTGGAATGCACCCAAGCCGGACTTTCAGAGGCGACGCCATGATGAAGATGGCAAGTTTATAGGTATCATTGTGAGGTGCTATCTAGGTTAAGGGATAGAAGTCACGATTCAGATCAATGTGACGTACTATCCAAGTCTTGGATGAGAGTAATGATTTTGAATGATATTTCTATCATTAATAAATTTCTTGACGTATTCTTGAAGATTTCTAGCCTACCCTAGAGCGTGAAATCGAATTTTGTATTGACCCAAAGACAAAAACCCATTTCTTAAACCTTCAAATATTTCTTCAACTAAATGAGCATTTACGTGGTTTATGATGAAAGTCATAATAAAAGCATTGGAATAATGAAAATCATGGGTATATGAAGTATTAGTAAGTTTTATGGTGAGTTATGTTGGTTGGTATGTGAAAACATGAAAGTTTCTTAGAAATCACAAAGAGTTGAAAATCAGATTTTGGTGAAAAACGTAACATGAAATTCAATTGACCATATCTCCTATTATATTTTGAATTTTTGAGTGTGGTCAAGTCCTAGAGTTAGATCTATGAGTTACCTAACTAATCCAAGTGGAATTACTGGAAAAGGTGTTGTAGATTTTTGTGTGGACTGATTTTAGCAAAGGAGGCCAAAGCTGTAAATTTCGAAAATGCTACTGCCCAGAAACATTAAGGGGCTATTTCGGCCACTTAAATTATGAGAAAAATTCTGGTCTTTTGGGACATGAAAGTATATGGTATAAAGTACCTCCTGTCCAAAAATGAGCTCATTCTGACTTAAAATGAGCAAGTTATGACTATTTCAATATTTAGGTTTTTCCGATAAAAAAACGCTATAACCAAGTTCTATAACTCCAGATGACCATGAAATTTAAACCTGAAGCTCACGTTAACATGTGTAAGGTTCTGCCAAGATTTGGGAATTTTGGAGTTAAACTTGAGGTAGCTAATTTCTTAAGGAATTAAGTGGAAATTGATTTTTGAAAAATAGTAAATGAATTTTAAAAATTCCGAGAAAAATATATTTTCATTATGGGACTATATTATGCTAAATCCCAGAAAAGAAATATTTTTGGGACTGATTTGGTATTTTCATGAAAATAGTTTAGTTACGAAACATATGAGTTAAATATGTTATGTGAAGTAACAAAGTTGAAAATAGGATTTTATGGCTAAAGAATCCTATATAGAGTATATGCATATTTTTTTGATGAGGGATTTGATAATTGGTGATGATATTTTATGAGTATGGCATTTTTGAATGATTAAATGCATTATATGGTAAAGCGTAAACAATTGAGATAAATTGTTTATAAATTTAAGAAGTGATTAAAATATTATTATAATATTAATGTTATTAGATTATGAGATTATTAAGTGATTGATAACATGGGGATATTCTTGAATCTCGGATAAATTATATTATAAATGTTTAATATTTATCCTTTATCTCATTTGATTGATTCTTTATATCATTATCCTCATGTTTATATTATGTTGAAAGTCATCTCGGGCTTTGTAGTGCATAGATGGACTTGGTATGATTATGACTGTGGATTGTTTAAGTATAATCATAACCGTAATTGAAAACACAATTATCTTTGGGCGTAGTGCATGGATAAATTGTGGTCGTGATACTAATGAATACACAATTATCTTTGGCCGTAGTGCATGGATAATTTGTGGTCGTGATACTAATGAATACACAATTATCTTTGGTAGTAGTGCATGGATAATTTGTGGTCGTGATATTAATGAATACACGATTATCTTTGGTAGTAGTGCATGGATAATTCGTGGTCGTGATACTTAATGAATACACAATTATTATCTTTGGTAGTAGTGCATGGATAATTTGTGGTCGTGATACTAATGAATAAACAATTATCTTTGGCCGTAGTGCATGGATAATTGTGGTCGTGATACTAATGAATACACGATTATCTTTGGCCGTAGTACATGGATAATTTGTGGTCGTGATACTAATGAATACACAATTATCTTTGGTCGTAGTGCATGGATAATTTGTGGTCGTGATACTAATGAATACACAATTATCTTTCGCCGTAGTGTATGGATAATTTGTGGTCATTGATACTAATGAATACACAATTATCTTTGGTCAGTAGTGCATGGATAATTTGTGGTCGTGATACTAATGAATACACGATTATCTTTGGTCAGTAGTGCATGGATAATTCGTGGTCGTGATACTAATGAATATCCTTGGCACGTAGTGCGGGGATGATTCGATGATATGGATTAATTATCGAAATGAGTCTCAAGAATGAAATATTAATTCATGGATGTGGTAAAAGTTATCTTTGGCTGAAGTGCAAAGATGAATTGTTAATGAATATCTTTGGTAGGATTGCAAAAAATGAATTTAATGTTTTCAACGATAAAGGTATTCAAGGTATCCTCACCTCTTTATCATATCAGTACGCCCTAATTTCGAGGGCTTAAATTCCATAAGCGAGGAGATTGTGAGACCCCAGATTTTATCAATAAAGATTTAAATTTTGTTGAAATAATTTTTAATATTATGGTGTGAATTTAAGATAATATTATAGTTGTGGGTAGTATTTATAAATTTTGCAAAGTATGCAAGTGGTTATATTATATTCGATTGGTGGGAATATTCGGTTTAGCGAGGGAATATTCGCAGATGAACGGCTCAATCATTAGTGGACCCCTACAAATGTAATTTATTGTCGGATTGAGAAAAAGACAAAAATATTTTATCGAAATAACGGCGGAAGTTTTACTGTGGTTCTTGTTGAACTACTCGGTAGTAAAAGTACAAGAATGTCGTGTGGTTGCATAACATAATACACGGTATTGATTATTGATGCTTATGTGAGAAGTCACTCGGTTTGATTCCATTATTGTCGATTAATAATATGAATTATTATAGCGATAATGACGCTTTTGTTTTATTCGTATTATTAACGTAATAAAGCGAAACATCTTTTATATAAAATAGAATACTTTATTAAAGTTATTCTATAAATAGAATATATTATATTTTATTATGCATAGTGTTGCATAGTGTTTTTTTGCATAGTGTTTTGCATAGTATTGCATAGTGTTTGCATAGTAAAATGTTTTTATATAAATAGAATATATTATATTTTATTTAAAAGATTTTTCTTTAAATATGGACCCGTCAGATTAAAGTAAATCAATCTGGACCGTTCATGGATTAGTTACTATGCATTCCATTTTCCTATAAATAAGCTCATTCCTTCATTATTTTTTACTTAATTCATTGAAACTACAGAGAGAAATTATAGAGAGAAGCTATAGAGAAAGTTATAGAAAGAAGAAGAGTATTCCGCTACTTCACTACTTCTATATTCAGTTCTTTTTACAGTAAGGGTGTTATTCTTTCTTCTTGAAGAGAACTTCATTATTCCATTCATTATTATTCATTGGAATAACCTGTAAAAGTGGCATACCCTATACATAACCTGTATACGCGGCTTACCCTATACTTGGTGAAATCCTTATGTTATTCCATTGCTTATTATTCATTGGAATAACTCAGATATCTGTGGTTTACCTTATACTTGGTGACATTCTTCTATTATTACATTGGAACATCACATGCGTGTGTTTTTACATTGGACTGGTTCCATTTTTATTATTCTCGTTGGAACATCACATGCGTGTGTTTTACAGGACACGGTTAAAATCTTTATCATTCTCATTGGAATATCCTATCTCGTGTGTTTTACACCGATCCTGGTTCCATCTTTATTATTCGTTGGAACATCACATGCCGATTGTGAATTTCACCGACTTTGGTTCCGTTATTATTATTCATTGGAATAACTCGCTTCATGCTGGTACCGCATGCACATGGTGATTTCTTTTGTTATTCCATTCTTTATTATACCCGGTTAGTTAAAACTTTGACTTCTATACTCCATGAAATTAGTAGAATATCCTTGATATTTGCGTTTCATCCAAAGATCTTTTCACGGAAATATTCTTCCGATCATTCTTGAATTTTACTCTCTGAAACAAAGATTATGTTGACAATTTGGACGTTAATAATTCATGGATTAAATAATTCTTGAACTTGTTTTATTGAATTATTATGTCATTGTCATCATCCTCATGTTATATTATGTTATCTTTGGCTTACGTGCATAGATGAACTTAGTATGATTATGACCGAGGATCATTCGGTATAATCATGACTTGATATAAATGATGTGACAAAAGTCCTCGGTATTCGTAATGCGTTGATGGATAGTTTTGGTATGATTATGACCGTAGGGGTGATTCGGTATAGTCATGACCATTGATAATTTGATGAAAATCCTTGACCGTAATGCTGGGGATGATTAAATGTGGTGGTTTATTTATTGTCGAGTCTCGGCCGATAAAAATTGATGAAAACCTTTTAAAACCTAAAAGATAGTAGACTTTATTCTCTACTTGACTCTTTTAATGGATTGCTTATTCCACTGCAGATTAAACCGGTTGTCTATTGTATTTTATCGGTTTAACATTGTTGAAGGCTAATGATAATTTATTACGCATTATCTTAGTCATAATATTTTCTATTGGGCTAGTTGAGCTCACCCTTTTTTTTCACTTTCTCTTCTTGAAATGAGAACATATTTGAGACGAGTCGGGGACGAAGTAATGGTCCAGAGGATAGCATTAGTAGTCCTCACTATTCTGTGATATAGTGTGATAATAGTTGTAATGAGGACTCCTTTTGAGTTTGTATAATATCTAGTAGACAATATTTGTATTCAAACTCACGGTTTATGTCGACAGCATACACGATAGTTATATTAGTAAGTTGTATTTGAATTTATGTACCATGTAAGTGGCGACCCAAGATGGGTGACGTATACTTAATTTTGGGGGCGTCACATTCACTAACCAATGCACTTTCAAGAGGGTCTTCATTCACAAATTCACTAAATACCTCTGTAGTTGCTTCTTCAATCAGATCAACTCTAAAGCACTCTTCCTCTCCCTTCAGGAATTTCATAGCCTTGAAAACATTAAACGTTACTTCTTCATCTTGGACTCTCATCGTTAACTCTCCCTTTTGTACATTAATTAATGTCCTTCCAGTGGCTAAAAATGGTCTTCCAAGGATAATGGGTATGTCTTTATCCTCTTCATAGTCCAACACAATGAAAGTAAATTTGGAAATATGAATTTGTCCACCTTCACTAATATGTCTTCCACGATGCCCCTAGGGTATGTCACTGATCTATCTGCGAGCTATAAAGAGATATTTGTTGGCTTTGGTGCTGGTAATCCTAACTGCGTGTAGATCGAAAGCGGCATCAAGTTAATACTCGCACCAAATCACACAAACATCTCGTTAAAGAAGCGGGGTCCAATCGATACAGGTATGGTGAAGCTACCGAATCCTTCAACCGGTGGTAACTTTCTTTGCGTAATCATTACATTCTTCTCATCAACCTTCTGGTTTCAAAATCCCCTAACTTCCTCTTTCTTGCTAAAATATCTTTCATGAATTTTGCATAGCTAGGCATTTGTTCTAAAGCATCTGCGAATGGAATGTTGATTTCTGACTTTTGAACACTTCTAAAAATTTTGAAAATTGTCTATCTAATTTTCGCTTTTGAAATCTTTGAGGAAAGCGGCAGTGCGGGTGGTACAACTGTTGTTTGCTTATCTTCTTGTTGTTTTTCACAACATTTTCCCCATTTACTTTTCGAATTTCCACTCTCTTTTCACCATCCTCGCAGAAATTATTTTCTTTTGTCCGTCTAAATCAGAGTCAACTCCTTCCCACTTACGAGTGTAATCGCCTTTACAATGTTCATTTCCATCATTCCTTGGATTTTCTCCGTATCACTAGGTAAAGAACACGGAGTTCTAGTATTCAAAGCACTAGCTATCTGCCCAATTTGGTTCTCAAGATTCTTTATTACAGCTGATTGGTTTTTCGTTGTGGCTTCAAACTGAGTTGCCAATCTTGCCAACAATTCTTCCATTTGTGATAGCTTATCAGGTTGATGAGGTTGTGGGTGTTGTTGAGATTGTTGATGTGGTAGAAATCCGGTGGATATGATTGCCTTGGAGCTTGGGCTTGAGCATGTGACTGATTATTACTCCAAGAAAAATTTGAGTTGTTTCTCACTCCTGGATTGTGACTGTTTGGATAACTGCGCCTCTTGCCTGTTATAACTGGAAACAAACTGGACTGACTCAGGATTTATTGCACATCGATCACTTGAGTGGCTACCCGCACATATTTCACAAATAGTTTCCATTTTCAGAACTGGTTGTACCCCAAGTGCATCTATCTTCTTTGTAAGAGCGTAAATCGAGTCATCACTCGAGGTGATAATCTTGTCATCGCATCCACTTCATAAACCCCTCATCGCCCTCGGGTCGAGTCGTTCTTTTTGTTAACACATCGATAATTATTAGTCGCCATGGTTTCAAGCAATTGATACCCCTCATCACAATTCTTGGCCATAATAGCTCCTCCCGCCGCAAAGATCTATACTCGATCTTCTTGTCTTTGAATAAACCGTTATAAAAGTTTTTTGAAGCCATTTAGGAATCCCATGGTGTGGACATTTTCTCAATGAGTCTTTAAATCTCTCCCATGCTTCATATAGTGATTTCAATCGTCTTTGAGCGAAAAGAGAAGATATCGTTCCAGAACTTCTTTTTTTTTGAAAGCGGAAAAACTTTGCAAGAAATTTTTTGGGCTAGGTCGTTCCATGTAGTAATCGAGCACTGGTGGTAGTGAATGGAGCCAACTCTTAGCCTTATCTCGAGAGTAAATGGAAACAAATTTTAGCCTTATTGCATCCTCGACACATTATTATACTTGAAAGTATCATGATTTCTATAAAGTCGACTATGTGATCGTTCGGATCATCATTTGGTAACCCTCAAACCGACATGAATTTTGAATCATCTCAGTATTGTCCCGGTTTTATCTCAAAACTTGTAGCGAGAATGGGCGGGGCCTCGTAATACGGATTGAATTTCAAGAACCTGCCACAGTAGCATAATCCCGCAATGCTTTTTGCTTTTCTTCAGCCATAGTATCTTTTTTATCAAGTGCCTCTTTGGTTTCTTTAACCCACTTACGCAACCGCTGAAACCTTTTGCCGATGTCGTCCTCGTAAGGCAATAAATCTAGCTTCTTCGATCGCGTTTGCATACACTAGTCAAGAACACCTGAATAGAACAGAAAAAAGAAAAGTTTAAATTAAGATTAACGCTTATAAAAATCAATAATGACAAAATAATAAACTAATTTCCCCAAAGAACGGTAGCAAAAACTTGTTGCCTAATTTTTAATAGCACTTTACCACGCAAGTATACGCGTTCAATTATAATATTCAGCAAGCAAGGATATCGTTCCCACGAGGAAATAGACTAATATTTATCAATTACTAATTCTAATGCAATTAATCCTATTTTAAACTACAAAATTTTGTTTTTGATTTAAATTTAAACTTAACAAAACTAATGATTAAGAATCAAAATTTCTCAAGAATAATCTGCAGATTTAATGATTAAGATTACAACTTCCTTGGTATTTCATTTAAATCAATTCACTTCCCATTTAAAGCAATTAATTAATATGAATCATTATCCAAGAATGATTTATAAAATTCACACACTTTTTCCAAATCACGTGAACAAATCCTCCTAACTCCGATCCTTAAGACACAAATATACAAGGAACACCCTTCTCAATTAATTCACTATATTCCTATGTGAATTAAGTTAATTAGGGTTTACGCATAAATTCTTTCAAAGGATACAAAAGACACATAGGTATATTCCTATCCTACATGCTAATCATATTAACCCTATTCAGATTATATGAACAGATGTTATCATATCCAGATCTTAATCTATACTCCATCTTCCAATTTAATATAGATTATCAAAGTAATTGTTGGCCAAACAATTAATCAATAAACATAAGATATGATAAACAATTTAATAAAAACCAACTTTCATTCAATGGGAAGGATCAATTTAAACTACATACCAAGTTCCGTTGCAATCTTAATGAAAATTTAGTTCATGCTAATAATAAAGAAAAACATCATCCAAATTAATAATCCAAACATCCCAGATAATTACAAAAGATAAAACTAGAGAAGAGAAAAAGAAACTCTGAATTTGCTCCAATACTCTCTCTTTGATCTTCAGCCCTTGCAATTTTCCTTCATGTTTTTTCTTCGTAGTTCTCTCTGTGAAACCCTTGAAAAATTGAGTGATACGTCTTTTCTAAAGTCTCCTCCTATTTGTATTAGTCTCCCTTCTCAATCAGATTCCTTTTTGGCTTCAACAACCCACTTGGAAGTAGAAAATCCTCCTTTTTTGCATAGCATGAGCGCCTAGGCGCCAACACAAGTTATTTCAAGCGCTTAAAGCGCTTGACTGAGACCACGTAATTACAAAAATGCCACTCAGCTCTAATTTTAATGATTTTTGACCTTTTTCTTCTCCGAAATGACCAATTTGTCCCTCCAGCTCCAACCTACACAAAATAAACACAAAAATAGATAAAAAGATACTAAAAAACAATTAAAGATAGCAATAATTAAGATTAATAATATGGGATTCATAGGTATAAAACCTACTCATCAAATATCCTGTCTGTGCAGATTACACATGACCTGGTTCCATTCTTTATTATTCTGTTGGAATATCCTGTCAATGCGGATTACGCATGACCTGGTTCCATTCTTTATTATTCTGTAGGAATAACCTGTATGTGCGGTCTATCGCATGCCTAGTGAATTCTGTTGTTATTCCATTCTTTATTATTATGTTGGAATATTGTGTCTGTGCGGATTACGCATGACCTGGTTCCATTCTTTAATATTATGTTGGAATATCCTGTATGTGCGAATTACGCATTACCTGGTTCCATTCTTTATTATTCTGTTGGGAATAACATGTGCATGCGGATCTATCGCATGCACGTGGTGAATTCTTCGTTATTCTATTCTTTATTATTACGTTGGAATAACTTTGTCTATTTGGATTACCGCATGCATGGTGAATGATCCTTGTATTCATTCCTTATTAAATTATGGAAATGATGCGTCTACGTGGATTACTGCGTGCGAATGCGAAAATCCATTTGCATAGCTTTCGTATTTTTTTGACCTCAAAAATTCTGGAAAAAATTGAAATGATCGTTTGTTGAGTTTTCTAGATTGTGTCCAAAAATTGCAATTTTTGGATGTATAGATTAGGAGTTATGAATTTTATGGGAAAATACTATTTTAAAAGTGAACCCTTATAACTCCTTGTGGTTAACTCCAAAATTGGTAAAATTTTTATTGGGAGTACATGTATATAGCAGGAGTATACCCTATAAATTTTGGAATTTTTGGACAAAAGTACAATTTATGATAAATATCTAAATATTCGGCAGTTTTGGTCATATGAAAAATAGTAAATGAATTTTAAAAATTTCGAGAAAAATATATGTTCAATATGCGACTATATTCTGCTAAATCCCAGAAAAGAAATATTTTTAGAACTGATTTGGTATTTTTCATGAAAATGAACTAGTTATGAGTAAATGAATTAAATATGTTATGTGAAGTAACAAAATTGAAAAATAGGATTTTATGTCTTGGTAATCCTATATAGGGTATATACAGATTTTTGATGAGGGATTTGATCATCGGTGATGAAATCTTATGAGTATGGCATTTTTGAATGATTAAATGCATTATTTGGTAAAGTGTAAACAATTAAAATAAATTGTTTATAAGTTTAAGAAGTGATTAAAATATTGTTATAATATTAATAATATTAGATTATGAGTTTATTAAGTGATTGATAATATTTGGATAAATTTAAAGTCTTTAATATTTATCCTTGTTTTCGTTTGATTAATGTTTATATCATTGTCATCATCCTCATGCTTATATTGTGATGAAAGTCATCTTTGGCTTACGTGCAAAGATGGACTATTGATTATTGATTTTGCAAATGTATATCTTTGGCGTACGTGCAAAGATGGTCTGTTTATTATTGGTTTTACAGTTGTATATCTTTGGATTACATGCAAGGATGGACTGTTGATTATTGGTTTTACAGTTGTATATCTTTGGCTTACATGTAAAGATGAACTATTGGTTGATGAGTATTTTTGGCTTATATGCATAGATGAACTGTTTATTGGTATGATTATGACCAGAGATCATTCGGTATAATCATGAGCCGTAATGTTATAGATGATGTGGTAAAAAGTCCTCATTGGCCTGTAGTGCATTGATGGACAATTGTTGGTATGTTTATAACCAGGGATTATTCTGTATAATCATGACCATTGATGATTACATGAATATCCTTGGCTGTAGTACAGGGATGATTTGATGATGTGGATTATTTATTGTCGAGTCTCGTGAATAAAATATTGATTATACACTTTTAATTCGTAAAAGATAGTAGATATCATGCTTTACCTGACTCTTCTAAAATATAGTTGTATGTCTTTGGCATGTAGTGCAAAGATGAATTGTTAATGAATATCTTTGGCCGTAGTGCAAAGATGAATTTATTAGTATCATTATGAGCATGAATTTTAATTTGGTATAACCATGATTTTTGATGTTTCAGATGAAGATAGGTGATGAAAATTATCTTCGTCCTGGGTGCGAAGAGGAAGTTAGAATCACAATTATGATTATGAGTTATTCATATGATCGTGGACAGGAATTGTTGATTGATGTTATAGGGATAAAACATTATAGGTGGACTTTTAACATGAAGAAGATAATAGATCTGATGGTCTATTTGACTCTTCTAATGGATTGCTCGTTCCGCTGCAACTATGGTTGAAAAGTTTTATCATCAACCATATGTTCTAAATCTCTGATTTATTACTGATGAAGGCTATTGATGATGTAAATTAGCTTTAGTCATGATATTATTTACTGGGCTAGTTGTGCTCACCCTTTTGCTTCACAATTCCTTTTCGGTGTAATAAGAGTGTAGTCGGGTCGGAAGGGGTAATGAGGAGAATAGAAGCGGTGGTCTATAGTCATTGAGGTTCTCCCTAAATAGTATGAAAATAATTTTATTGAGAACTTTAGATAAGTGTGTCGTATTGTATATGTCATTTGATATTTAATTTTGGTGAACCATATAGGGTGAGGTGAAACCAACTTTGGAAGGGTATTTTGCCACTATCATACAAGATGTCTAATGATATACAACCTCGTGTTATCATAAGACAGGGTTGTGCACATCCACTTGCTGAGTATATCTACGAGCACTACCTATATAATCTTGGAGTTTGTTTGAAATATGATTCTCAATTGGAGACAATGGAGATAATTATAAGTCAAGAGAAGACTCACCATTGGAAAGAAGATGATAGCAATCTTCTTGTTTTTCTTTGGGGACTATTGGGTCAACCAAGGATAATTCTGTGGACATATGATATCTATCATAACCTAGACGCATGGCCTCCCATGTACGCAGGTTTCCTTGAGTATTTTCCAAATATTTTAATTTCTAAAACAGTTATTGACTGTACTTTTATATAAAGTACCATTGTAAGGTTGTGGTCGAGGCACCATGAGAGTTACATATATTTGTATTAAAAATCACAGTTTAACTGTGGTCGTATTCTGCACGACAGTTCAACAGTTGTATAAATGAAGTTTATAAATGATTTTTATAGTGTGATATCTGGCGACTCAGAATGGGTCATGTGGACCTATTTTGGGGGCGTCACACAAACTGTATTCCTTTTTTTAAACCTTTTCAATATATATCATTTCATAATCTCTTTCATTAATTCACGTAAAGTTAAAGGTAACATAATACCTTATTCTTAACTTACTTCCAAGTATAATTTCATTCTAGGTTTTGAATTTTTTAACCCATATTTTCTCTATACTCTTTAAATTTTTTAAACCGTATAGGTTTTTCTTAAATTTTTTAATAAATCCTTTATTTCCACTCTAGGTGAAATTCAGATAAGGCACGCTTAGAAGGGGGGGTTGAATAAGTGTGGGAACAAACTATGACTAATTTTTATTTTAAACCAAACCATAGAATTCAGTCTACTGGATTAATGAATTCAGCTTGCCAGATAAATTCAGCCTACTGGATTGAGTCTTTGATTTTATTGTTGAATGAAAATCGATTGCTGAATTTATATCTTTGTAAAAATACTTGGTGTTAATAAATTTTCTTAAGATAATGAAAATATCCAAATTTTAATTATCAAAACAATTAAATAACTTTTGTGGACAAATAAGGCAAAGCAAGTAATAAGATGAACCCCAAGATTTTTTACGTGGTTCATGTGACACCCCCAAATCCGGTTCCACAACCTTAGGTTTGGTGCTCACGGTCCATCATACATATCACATTTAACTACCCATTCATTAATGAGAAACATCATTCACTACAAGCCCTTAGTAGAAACATACTTCAAAATATAATTATATCATCGTCCCAAGTTAACTAACCTTAACATAACTTATATACCTTTAGCTATTCAAAAGGTTTACAATAATTAATTTACATAATAAAACATAACCATTAAAATCGATAATAACTACTCATGAGCCTTGCCTTTGCCTTTGCCTTTGTCCCTTTTAGAACCTTCTGCTTCCTCGGCCTTTGCTGAAATATTTTGTTTAAATAAGGGTGAGCAACGAGTTTGCTCAGAAAGTTATAGTATTCAGTAAAAGATATATATCATGAACAGAAGAGTCTAGCTTCTATAGAACTCCAACAATAATCAAAAGATTTTGAATTAGCTGAATAATAATTTATTTTTAATAACAAATACTTTCTTAATCTTCATGCTGAATAACATATCAAGGATGAAAGAGTAAAATTCTTTCAAAGATTTAATCATATTCAAGTGAATAAGGAGAATTAACAATACTACAACAATATTAAATAAAGTGGGATATTCCCAGATTTCATTCTAAGTGATCACAAGAGGACAATGAACTAATAGAGGAATCATTAGTTATTAAAACTAAATTACCTCAGTAATATAAGTTAGTTATAAAAACTAAACTATACTCCTCTGCAAGCACCTAGAGTGGCCAACTCTTTTGTACCCTATATAATGCATAATACTCAATAATAACGTATGGGTCATTGTACGACAATAAAGTTTGTTTGTCTCATCCTTACATCATGAGTCCGTACCACAATAATATGGTTTGGATTGTTTTCAAAGAAATACTATGATTTCAATACATAATATCAATATTGATCTAGCCAAAATCACTGGCATTGATCTTCCAACAATAAATCAGTTCATAAAAAATAGAACGTTTCATGCTTTAAAAAATATTAGTCTAGCCAAAACAAATAGCTGAGACATGAATTTTAAATAGTTCCAATAATAGAACAAGAATTAATTGCACTATGTGCGAATAACGATAATCATTATAGATGTGAATAACTATCAATAACTATTCACTAATCATTCTTTAAAATTAATAACTCGAGTTTGAGTTGGGGAACCTGCAATATATGCGAATATTCAATAATAATCTTAGATGTGGAATAATCAACAATAATTATCCACTACTATGCTTGAAAAATAATAACTAAAGTTTGAGTTAGGGAACTTGCCTGATTCGTTGACTACTGCTACACAATTTAAATTAACTTCTTTTGTAAGACCTATCATTAATAAGATTGATCTATCAATTAACATATCATAGTATATCTAATATGTAAAACCCCAACTTTTATGAATAAATATGAATTTTCTATAATTATCAAAATTTGAATGAATTTGATATAATGTTATAATTGTGGGTAATATTTATAAATTTTGCAAAGTATGCAAGTTGTTATATAATATTCGATTGGTCGGGGAATATTCGTTTTAACAGGGAATATTCGTACGACGGCACAATCATTGGTGGACCCCACAACGGAATTATTGTCGGATTAAGAAAATGACAAAAAACATTTTATGAAAATAATGGAGGAAGTTTTACCGTTAACTGTTGAAACACCAAGTGTTAAAAGTACAGGAATACGCGTGGTTGCATAGTAGTACACGGTATTGATTATTGATGCTTACGTGAGAAGTCATTCAGTTTTATTCAATTATTCTTGATATTTTATATATTATTAAATCAATAATTGAGATGACAGAGTTATTAATATTATTATTTGTATTATTAACTATGTCTAGAAGTTCTGCAAAGGAGAGGTTTGGTCACCTTATTACGCGCCAATAGGGAGAAATCCTTATTGGAATGCCCCCTTCTTTCCTGGGAACGACCTGGTCGATTAATAGTGTGAATAATAATAATGATGATGAAGTTTTGTTTTATTAGTATTATTAATGTAATAAAATAGAAAAGCTTTTTAGATAAAATAGAATACTTTTATAAAGTTATTCGTTTTATTAGGCTAATAGTAAAATCTTTTTATATAAAACAGAATACTTTTATAAAGTTATTCATTTTATTAGACAATAATTAGAATATATTATATTTTATTATGCATAGTGCCTGCATAGTGTTTGGATAGTAAAATCTTTTTAAAAGTTATTCGTTTTATTAGATTATAAATAGAATATATTATATTTTATTCTGTTGGAACATCCTGTTTGTACGTTATACGCCGGACCTAGTTCCGTCTTTATTATTCTATTGGAATATCACATGCATGCGTTTTCTGTGGGACTGATTCCATTATTTATTATTACATTGGAATAACTTTTGTCATCTGAAGCACCGCATGCATGGTGATTCTGTTGTTATTCCATTCTTTATTATTCTGTTGGAATATCCTGTCGGTGCGTATTACGCCTGACCTGGTTTCGTTATTTATTATTCTGTTGGAATAACCTGTCCATGCGAAGTACCACATGCATGGTGATTTCTTTTGTTATTCCATTCTTTATTATACTCAGTTGGTTAAAAACTTTGATATTTGCGCTTCATCTAGTATCTTTTCGTGGAAATATTCTTCTGAGCATTTTTGAATTTTACTCTACAAAGAAGTATCATGTTGACAATTTGGACTTTATTAGTTTTTGAATAAATTAATTCTTGAACTTGTTTTATTGAATTCTTATATCATTGTCATCATCCTCATATTTATATTTTGTTGAAAGTCATATGTGGCCTATAGTGCATAGATGGACTTGGTATGATTATGACCAAGGATTATTCGGTGTAATCATGACCGTAATGTTTCAAATGATGTGATAAAAGTCCTCATTTGCCCGTAGTGCATTGATGGACAGTTGTTGGCATGATCATGATCATGACCATTGATGAATACACGAATATCCTTGGCTCGTAGTGCATGGATAATTTGTGGTTGGGATACTTATGAATATCCTTGGCCGTAGTGCAGGGATGATGTGGATTATTTATTAAGCTGAGTCCCAGCGATAAAAGTGATGAAAACCCTTTTAAATCATAAAAGATAGTAGATTTTATTCTCTACTTGACTCTTTTAATGGATTTCATGTTCCGCTGCAGTTAAACTTGATGTCTATTGTATTTTATCAGTTTAACACTGTTGAAGACTAATGATAATTTATTCTTCATTATCTTAGTCATAATATTTCTTACTGGGCTAGTTGAGCTCACCCTTTCTTTCATTGTTCTTCAGGAAATGAGAACGTAGCCAGGACTAGTCGGGGAACGGAGTGACGGTCCAGATGATAGTATTAGTAGTCCTCACTATTATGTTAAATAGTGTGACAATAAATGTAATGAGGACTTATTCTGAGAGTGGATATTGTCTAGAAGACAATAGTTATATTAAAACTTACAGCTCTCTTGTTGTATATTAAAGATTGTATTTGTATTCTGTACCATGTATTTGGCGACTCAGAATAGGTGATGTATACCTATTTTGGGGGCGTCACATAATAATACAACTACATTATCAGTAAATTATCTAACACTTAATAAAAAATCAAATATTAGATAACAACCTAACACCTCAGTATTATTACCGTCCTTTGATAATGTATTAATCATTTTATCATATACATTACGATTTAACACTTACTCTTTCATTTTATATGTTCTTCTTTAAAATTTAATAAGTCAAATACTAATCCAGCAACCTGGATTATTCAAACCGACCAATCTAGCAACCTAGATTATCCAAACATACAAATCCAGTAACCCATATTGCAATCCAATAAACAAGATTGCCAATCCAGCAAACCAAATTGCAATCAAACAAACTGGATTCCAATTCTAGCGACCAGATTGCTAATCCAGGAGACTAGATTCCAAATCCAGTAACCAAATTACACATCCAGTAGACTGGATTCCAAATCTAGCAACCAGATTGCCAATATAGCAGTCTGGATTCCAAATCTAGCAACCAGATTTCAATCTAGCAAACTAGATTCCAAATCCAACAACCAGATTACAATTCGGCAAACTGGATTTAACTGATTTTCAATCCAGCAAGCTGGATTCATTAATTCTTTTCACGAAAATACCATATAACTTATTATTTTTCTATCTTTTGGCTAAACACATATACACATATTCCATATACAAAAAGAATTTTTCTATAATTTTTCAACTCCTTTTAGCATTTTTCAAAAATCATTTTTAGCTCGAAGCTTAAGAAATTATCCCTACTATGCTCAACTCCAAAAATTTCCATCTCTTAGTATAATCTTACATGTATTAATTTGAACCTCCAATTTAAATTCCGTGGCCATCGGAGTTATAGAACTCCAGTTATAGCCGTTTTCGTCAGAAAATCCTAAAAATTGAAATAACCAACTTGGTCAATTTACGTCGAAATGAGCTCATTTTTGGACAGGAGCTACTTTATAACATATATTTTCATTTCCCAAAAGACCGAAATTTATTTCTAAAATTAAGTTGCTGAAACTGCCCTTGCAAAATCTGGGGCAGTTTATTTTTCGAAAAATTAACTTTTGCCTACTTTGTCAAAAACAGTCCTTACTGAAATCTACAACTTCTTTTTTAGTGATTCTAATTGGGTTTGAAAGATAAATCATCGTATTATCATCCAAAAGTTTTTCAGAATTTTTGAATGTCAAAAAAATGACGAAATTGCCCCTGGAAGTGACTAGCCAAAAATAATTTGTTTCTCCTTCTAAAAATAAAACTATTTCACCTATAACAACCACTACGGCTTGTGTACTCAACATTTTTGAGTGCTACCACTTGGGTTTAGTAGTTATCTTACATATTTAGCACCCCTCTTTGACGGATTGCAAAAAGAGGTTGTGGATCAAAAATGGTAGTTGATCAAAGGAAGAAAAAAAACTAGAGTTTTTTAACAAAACAAAATAAGTTTCTTTTTTATCCTCTTGATCCACTTTCTAACACTCAATATATGTTAGATATAAACATGAAAGCATATAAAAAATGTATATCATGGGTTTTAAACTACAAAAATATCAACTCTTTATTTTCGTTAAACCATCAAAATAAGTGAAATTAAAGCTTGAGATTTATGGTTTAAACCTTGATTTATGCTATCTTCCTTCTTCTTCCCAAGATGAGATGAACTTTAGATGCTTTAATATCAAAATCCTCTCTTTTTCCCCTCTTTGGACCGAACCTACCTTCTCCCTCTCTCTCTCTCTCTCTCTTTATTTTTTCTTTTTGTTAGCAAATAAGAGATGAAAGAGAAATGAATTTTAGAAGTTAGTAAAATATGTTTTATTTGTTATTAGTAAATATGTATAGATATACAATGTGTATATCTATAATACATCCCCCAACTTCTCTTACTTACTTCCATTTAACTTGTAAACTAAGCAAAATATGTGGCTTCATACAAAGGGTGACACCTAGCCTTGTGTGTGTAGTAAGTTTTGACAAAATGGGAAGTAAAATGATTCATTCACATGCTCTTTCTCCCCCTTCATGTGGCTGCCGATTATGCCACCTTTTCCCCCCTTTTTGATTTATTTTTAATGCCAACATTTACTTAATCAAATGACTAAAAAGTCCCTTTTCCATGTGCTAAAAATTGGGCTTTCCATTAAATTGTTTGGGCTTGCTATTTAAAATAATTGGGCCATATAAAATACAATGGGTCCAATACCAAAATTTTATCTTACCCTAATTATTTAATTAGGGTTTCTATTCCACTCATTTGGAATTTAAATAATTACTCATGTACATTTAAATCTATAACACAATTAGACTTGCTTAAATTAAGTTATAAAAATTAATAAATTGAGATAGTAAAATAAATCTCTTTAGGTTTAGTATATATTTTAAATACTAACATTATTTTTATATTATAACACTTAGGTAATTAAATTACCATACCTAATATATATATATATATATATTAGGTTACATAACTTTATTTTTAATTCTCTTTATATACAAAATAAATGTATACACATTATATAATGTAAATTTATTCAATCACGTACATAATTCACATAAGTCATAACATATTCAATTAGTGTATTAGCTTAATAGCCTTAATTGGCATAATAAGTTATAAACACTCACATATTCATATCAATAATTTAAATCTTTTAATTTAATAATTATGACTAACATTTAAGCTTATGTTAATTTTTTACGTAACTTATCTTACTCATCCTTAATCAAATTGATCAAGTATTCATCTTAGTTAAGTTAAAATAAATAAGTTAACTATCTTACTTTAAATTATATATTCACTTATATGGTTAAAGTATTTTCTATAAAAAAAATTATTCGTAAAAATTTACATATATAATCATGTAAAAATCTTGATCCTTACAGTTCAGCTATTACCCTCTAGAATAATAGCCTAGTCCACGTCTAATACCAACTAGTACTGGAGACTCACTTTATTTCTTTAAATCGACTCCTTTTATAAAACAAATTCTTTCAAAATTTGAATTACAAAATTCACTTGAGCACTTTTGCTCCTTGTGCACCAATGCACGCCTTAAGCGTCTATGCTTCCTTGAACCTATTTATAAATAAATCTTAATCCACCTGGATTAAATACCTTTAGACAATACTTAGTCCAAATAAAAAGATTACAAATATAGAGTTCTAATGATCAAAACAAATAAATAATTTAACAATGCAAGGCTCAACTAATGAATGCAATGATAAAAGAGTAAAGAGATAACACCAATTTAGAGCTTTCAAAAATTTGCTAAAAATAATTTGAACTTTAATAGTAGCAACCAAGTAATTGCACAAAAATAATTTTATAGCTTCTCAAAGTATAAAGTGTAGTATGTAATTCGTGTGTGTATAAACTGATATCTCAATTGAATTTATAGCCTTAGGATAGAGGGATTCGGTTTGCATGAAGTTTATTTTTTGGTAAGTTGGTCAATTGGCCAATAGAATACTGACACACATAGAGCCTCACCTACGTGTCAGCACACTATTGGCCAATTGACAAACTTACCCAAAAATAAACTTCATGCTAACCACCTCCAGGATAGAGATATACCTACACACTGCATGTTATCTAATAAAGAACTTGTGTTTAAAATCCTTTTTAATTGTAATTCACATAGAGATATAGTGGATTAGTTAATTAGGATGTTCATCTTAATTCTATCATTTATGGATTTGAGCTTATTTGTTTATGGTGCATTGAGAGATGGTCATAAATATTTATATGTTCTTGATTAACAATCTAGAATAGTTAATGTAATTTAATAGGAAATGTATTGACCTAAGTGAAGCAATAAGTGAAATTGTAATCTTAAGCTCTTTATTATCTGTTTTTAACCTTGTGATAATTAATTTAGTTTAGTTAGTTGATAATTGTTAGAAATGGGCATGCCTCTTACCTTTCTGGAGAAAGGGGTTAGGTTACCCCTCCACGCCTTCATCATTACCATGCTAAGGTTTGTCAGCATCAGTTTTGGTCAACTAGTGCCCAACTCCTATATTAACATCATTGCCTTTATTGCCTTCTGCCTTGAGTTCGGCGTTCCTCCCACCATCAATTTATTTTTATCCTTATTCTCTTTGGGGTGATCCCAAGAACCAGGGTTTCGGGTCCAAAGTAAACAACCACCAAAAAAATCAAAAAAGTCATTCTTGATGGGTACCAATTCGAGCAACAAGGGGTGGCACACCCACTGGTTCTTCGTCAAAGGGCTAGACACTCACCAGATCACAGATTGGGCCGCATACGGTAGACCAAATAGTACCATCGGGGAGACCCCTTCAAACAGAGTTATCGAAATAATAAAGCTAATCAAAAAATTACCGATGGAGTGGGATTTCAATCTCCTGACCAAGCCATCTTGGTTGTATGATCATAAATGTAAGCTCTAAAACCCTCATCTCTCTACTCATACTCACATATCTTTTAATTCATTAATTCCCATTCTGACCCATATTCTGTATATAATATCTTTGACCAGGCCAACAACTCTTGAAAGGGATAGTTCTGAAATCCCCACTACCGAAGAACTCCCTAGTAATCTAACATCCCACCAATTATCGAGACCACACCTTTGGAAATTATAGCCGAAGGACCATCTACCTCCTATACCAAACCAAAGTCACCTATAAAGGAACTTAAGAAAACAAAAATCCCCACTCCCCTCTTCAGAAAAAGCCCCTTGGATATGACAAACTCTAAGAGGACCAAAATCCTTCGGATTAAGAAGAGGCGTACCAAGGTTGTTACCCAAAATTCTGAAGCACCTAAAACCACTTTGTCTGAAGCACCTACTACCTTAACTGAAAACATCCCAACCATCGAAGCCATCCCAACCGAACCAAACCAAAAGAAAAACTGAAAAGAACCCAAAGACCCCTCTTCCGAACAACCAAATAAAAGGGCCAACACTGAAACTTCTCCCGAACACTCTCCTTTACATATTCCTTCTCCTTCCAAATAACCTTCTGACAACCGAGTTCAAGATGCTCGAGCCTCGATGTCACTCTGGCTTGAAGAACTAGAAGAGTATCCCTTTGAACTCATTAAAAACTTCATCCTCCCAGCCAATGAGCACCAATTCCTAGACATAACTATTAGAGAACTCATCTTCGCCAGAATCATGCATTAACGCCGGGTAAAACCATCTAAATCCATTCTTCTAATGGAATCTTCATTCAGTTATGTCCAATACTAACCCAACAACCATTAATTATAGGCTTATGCCATATCCGGATGCCTCATCCGCCGATGGGAATAGATCGAAGAATAGGAGAAAGAAATGAAAAAAGAAAACGATGACTCAGGGCCGCCCTTGCAAAATAAAGAAGTCTTCACCAAAATACTTCCTTCTTCTGTGAAAACATCCAGGCTGATATTGCAAAACTGAAAGAGGAGGCTTTTGAGGCTAATACTGGTTGAAGGATCGTCTTCAAAAATTATGATGTCGTGTAGAAGGAAAACGACGAACTGAAGCGAAACAACCAGTTCCTCAAATGTTAGAATCTGAACTTGGTTAAAAAGAAGGAGAAAACTTTCTAAACTTGTGTTGCCTTTAAAAAAGAACTGAATGAACACAAAGCATTGGGTCCTCCTCTGACCGAAGAGCTAAAAAATCAAATCTGCCAAGACTACAGACAATCCCTGGAGTTTTCGGTCGAAGTGATGCAGATGTATATTGAGGGATACGAAACGAACCTGAAGCAAAGACAAAGCAAAAATCAATGATGCCAAGCTGGATGTCTCTAATACAATCCTGATCAAGCTCGCATTGAACGACATTCACTCAACTCAAGTTCCAAGGATAATTTAATTAATCTTAAGAGATAGGGCTCAAATCGACTCAAGAATGCTTACATTGGAGCTTAATTTAAGTGAACCTGAGGAGAGGATCATTCATATATTTTGGGATTTCTAGATACCCTCAATTTAGCAAGTCCAAATCAACGCAAGTCAAGTCATTATGTAATGCACAAAACAAAGGAGCAAGATCGATGATGCGTGGCAAAGCATTTTATTATGGGATATGTTTCAAAGTTCATTAACTTTATCTTAGCAATACTTCAAGGTTGTTGGAGGAAGCAAAATGGACAAGGATTCAAGTTTGGGACTTAAAAACACATAAGGGAACACTATGACTAACCGGAGCGCCTCCTGCTAAGAATGGATTGGGAGCAGCGCGCCCTGTGCTAAAAGGACATGGAAGTTCTATAGGTCAAGCGTGCCCCGTGCCAAGGTGACAAATTTTGGGCATGCTTTTTGAGGCCAACGCGACTTTGACTATTTGGCCAGATTTCTTTCCATATTTTTAGGGGATCTTTCATATCTTTTATATTTCTAATGTATCTAGGAGTTATGTTAGGTAAGATTTAATTTCCATATGGATTTGTAAGCTAGGGTTTTACATTCCTTTTTTATTTCTTTTTCCTTATTGGATTCTATGGTTTTCTTATTATTATAAATAAGTCATATGAATGTAATTCAAGCAAAAATTATTTAATATTATTCAGATTTAATTACTTGTGAGATTATTCTCTACTTTTGGTTCTTTGAAGAATTCTTAAGTAATTCCTTAGTTAATTCTTTGAGATTCAATTTGACTTATCATACAACAATACATAGTTGTGTGTGGCATCTTTTACCTCATCAATCATCCATTATGTCAAGGTTCCTGTTTTAATATAAACAAGGGGTTTAGGCGTCGTTAGTGTTCCATTCATCGCTGATTTCATTGTTTGATCGATTGTACCAAGGTTCTCATCTCAATATAGACATTGGGTTAAGGTGTTGAGAGAGTTCCACTCTATCAACTGTGCTAGAAATGATTTGGGCAATGACCACCTCACACAAGTGTGTCGTGGAATCCATCAGTCTCTGTCTTAGATTCCTCTAAAGACGAAGTGGAAGATGACCCGCCAGAGTAGTAATTCCTTTCTTTCTATAATCCTGAACTTGTTATGTAATTATCTGCATGTAATTATTAAGCAAATTAATGAAAAATATTGTCCATTCTGAAGAACTAACTGTTTATTTCATACATGCATCTTAAATAATAAAAGCGTTCGTTTGAAGAACTAAACACTTGTGCAAAAAATATTCGATTAGATAAACTGAATAATAATAAGGCATTCATTTGGGAAAACTGAACACACACTTAAACATAAGAAGTCAATCTACAGTACTCGTTTAAAAACTGAATGCACATGAACACGTAATAAAGATGTTATATTCGTTCTACGAAATTGAATAAGTAATGTAACAATATTCGTTTCGGGAAACTAAATATTCATGTAAACAAATAATGAAGAGTATTCATTTCAGAAAACTGAATAACATTCAAAAAGAAATTTATTAAAAAAACTGAACATCCATTTTATTAATATAACTTGTGAAAAACTTAAAGAGTCAGCAGACCAAACTACTTAATAGGCACTAGTAGTAATATTTTCTAAGTCTACCTGCATGCCAAGTGTTATTGACTTCTATCCCATCCATTGCTCGAAGCTGGTAAGTACCTAGCTTCAGCATTTCAATGGCCTTATAGGGTCCCTCCCAATTAGGCATCAACTTCCCAAGATTTTGGGGCATAGAAGCCTCTACCTCCCAAAGAACCAAATCACTAACTTCAAACCTCCTAAGCTTCACACTGTTAATATAATTCCTAGTCACTCTCCTTTAGTAGACCGCAAGCCTTACCAAGGATGACTCCCTAACCTCCTCCAACAAATTCATATTGAGACAAAGGCCTTTGTCATTTTATAGTTCTTTGAACTGGCTACCTCGAAGTGAAGGAGACCCGATCTCAACAGGAATAAGAGCATCGGTCCCATAGGTTAGTCTGAATGGCGAGTCACCTGTGTCTGTACTTGGAGTCTGATACACTACAAGAAAAAGGCCTAACAACAACCAATAATATCAGCGACCGCATATCTGGACGTTGATATTCATAATAGCGACCGATATCTGCGACCATTATTTAATCTCGTCGCTATTTTATATCTGCGACCGGATGCGGTTGCAGATCGGTCGCTAGAAAAAATTTCCCTCCCAAAATTTGGCAGTAAATGTTGGCGTGGAGGTTTTTTTGCGACCACTTACAATCAGCGACCGCATGCGGTAGCTGATAAGTCCATGTCATTAAAAATCAGCGACCGCATGTGATCGCAGATCAAACTAAATGTTATCAGTAACTAGTTCACTCGACACAGAACACAGAAGGGAAAAAAAAGAGGGAGATCCAACCGAAATAGAGATAAGAGGGAGAAAGGGGGGAGAAGAGAAGAAGGAGAAGAAGTTCGCGTCGCCGCTGCCACCCACCTGCCTCCCGCCTGCCACCCATCTGCCACCGCCTCTACAAAGGTAACTCACTTGAAATCCACTACAAACCTTGAATCTGTTGTTAATTTGTTAATTGAATGTGGTTTAAACAAACCCTAACTTTTTTTTTCATTTTTGTTATTATTGGTGCTTGAACTTTTGGTTTGTTTGACTTAGATATGAACTGGGGTTGCTCTAATTAATCAGTTGGAATTTGAATAGGATGTTATGTAATTGGTTCTGTTGATTGTGTTATTTGCTCCTATATATAGAAATTAGCTTATATGGGTCTCATTGGTTAAAATGCTTTGTATATTGGTAATGTTTTGATTGATATGTATGCTAGATTGGAATAGTTTGATTTCAGGGTATTGTTCTAATAGATATTGGAAAGAAGCATTGGGGATATTTTAGCGATTAGGAATCTCAGGGTATTGTTAAATGAAACTTTTTAATTGTTATCATTTCTGATATTATCATTATGTGTTCATTGCTTTTGAGTTGAGTCTACTTCATTATAACTTTTTCCTCAATCTGATTTATGTGATGATGTAATTTGCAAAATAAAGAGGTTCTAGGAAAGGGGGCTTTCAAAAAAGTTTATCCTCGACACATCAATTTATCACTGAGACTCTACGCCAGTAAGTTTGTATAGCCATCATATTATAGGTATTGATTAATTTTATATATTGCTTAGATATTGAAAAAAACATAAGCATGTTGATTTAAGAGCATTGAAGAAATACAAAGGGGATGTTTTGGTCAAAATCATGAAAACCATGAATACAAAGTATATAGAAATTATTTGATGTAATAATATTTATAATGGAAGGCTTGGTGACTGTTAGTATAATTTAGTACTTAATCATGCCTAAAGTACCTTGTATGAACTGTTAGTATAATTTAGTACTTAATCATGCCTAAAGTACCTTTTATTATCATGATTTTAAAGTTATTTGAATGCCTAAAGGTTTCTTTTGCCTACATGTGGACTGTTTATGAAATTATAGTCAAATCTATGCCTATATGAGAACTATACTTATGCAAGATCGTCTATGGGTAATAGTTAGGCTTTTCTTCACATTACTTATACTTATGCAAGATCGTCTATGTGGACTCTTGGTTTGTGTATTGGGTGCCTAGAAATGACCTTATATACATGCTGTCGTGCATGTGGGTAGTCCATATTACAGGGGAGACTCTGGCAAAAAAATTTTATTGGTTGGGTAGTTGAGAACATTTATACTATTAACGAGCCTATTGGTGATCTACTAGAACCTATTAATGGGATGTTGTAGCTGATGGGCTGGGCTTAGGGTCGCGAGGCCACGCCAAGCTTAGCCAAGCCTCACGGGGCCAAGCCAAGCTTGGTTGTTAGAAATTTATTAAAGCCAAAATAAGCGATCTTGAGGAACTATTAATGCAATGAGAGAAGGAAACTAGACACACTTGGTCAATAAAGAGACTGTTTTGGCTATAATAGAAAAACAAGGGTATTTAACACTTATGTATACAAATATAAAGCTACAAAATGTTATAAAAGCTATAAATTGCCCAACCAAGTTGTGATTATCCCAAAACATAAAAGATTATAGAAAGGGACCGTGAGGGGTATACCCTTAAAACATGTTAGGCGCCTTAGCACACTAGTTGATATGAATGAATCTCCAAGATACTCAAAAGTTGTATAAATGAGTTAGCAAACTCTGATATAAAGCTAGCATGAATGAAATACCTTACGTATTCACTTACGATAAACAATAAAAACAAATTAAAATAAAATAACATGATATAATATAACTATTAAACTAAGTAGCATTTACTTAGTTTCACATACTAAATTTAATAACATTTAAAGTTTCTCATACTGCTTTAATTTGCATTCATTCGTTTACATCAAGTATGCTTAAATGTTAATCATATGCTTATAAGTATACTCAAGTCATATGATTACAAGTATGCTCTCAAGTCATATGCTTACAAGTATGCTTAAATGTTAATCATATGCATGCTTACAAGTATGCTCAAGTCATATGGTTACAAGTATGCTCAAGTCATATGTTAACATTTATAATGCTGTCTGTAGTAGGTACCGTGGAATCATGGACCTCTATCCAGACTATAGTTGGATGGCATGACGAAAGTTAAGTGCCCAGATAGGTGCTACAGCTGAATTTAGAGTTGGTTGCCAAGTATTTTTGGAGTATGCGTATAGTCACCCAGAATGTATGAATGGCAAGTCGTAGATACGATGTCCATGTTTGAAGTGTAAGAATATAAATTATATGGACAAAGACATGGTAAACTATCATTTACTTGTTTCTGGGTTAATGAAAAATTACGAAGAATGCTGGTGGGCACATGGGCAGAGAAGAGATGGTGGCATCACAAAAGTACACAATTCGGGCAGTAGTACTCATCGAATGAATGAAATGGTTCATGATATTATAGGGCCAGATTTTGATTGGGAACAAGGCAGAGAGCAACCTATGAATTCTGATGCCAAATACTTCTTTAAGTTGTTAGACGAGGGTAGCGAGCCATTGTGGCATGGTTGCACCAAAAACAGTACATTGTCTGTAGTGGCGACATTACTTAACATCAAGGCTGATCACAACATGAGCCATGAGTGTTTTGAGTAGCTCTTGAAAGCCATTAAGAGTATGTTGCCTAACGGTGAAAAATTACCTGGTAACTATTACTTTTGTAAGAAAATGGTGAAGAAGTTGGGTTTTGGATCAGAGCATTTGCAAATCCATCTTCTCTATGAAGCTCGTGTTGGGTGTCCAGTTCAATATAGATAGATGTACCCTTTCGAGAGGCTGATGGGAAACCTTAATAGGAAGGTGAAGAATATAGCTTTTGTTGAGGGGTCGATATGTGAGGCATACAATTTCGATGAGATATCTATGTTTGTCTCAGACTATTTTTCGGACAAAGTCTTGACAAAGGCCAATCGAGTATCGAGACATGATGATGGGGGAAATGTTGAACTAAATGGTTGGCTCTCTGTATTTGGTCTATCGGGCCGTACTTATGGAAAAGGGAAGGGCATATTCCTCTCTGAGCAAGAATTACATGCTGCACATACTTACATTCTTCTCAATTGCGAGGAGATTGACGAATTTGTGAGGTACACATGTAAACTTGATAATTTATCTTTTTAAGTTAAAAATTAATTATTCCAATATGTTAATGTTTATAACATGGTATAGATTGTACGATGACGAGTTAAAAGTGAAGCATCCCGACATAACAGATAAAGATATTCAAATCAATCGTGATAAAAAATTTGCAGTTTGTCTAAAGGACAAAGTAAGTTCAATTTCTTAAGCACGACATATATATATATATATACTTCATGTTAACTATGACTTCATTTAATAAGATGGAGTTTTTGTAGGCTTTGACTGAGGGATCAACGATTCTGACTAATGTACAAGTCCTAGCTTTGGGAACAGACAGGGACCAAGTCAACCGCAATGGTTACAAAATAAATGGTTATGAATTTCATACAAAGGCATATGGGCGCGGTAAAAGAACAACGAACTCTGGAGTGTGTGTCCAAGGAGATTGTTACAATGAGCTTGGTCATTCCTTTTATGGGGAGTTGGAGGAAATCATAGAGTTGTTGTACAAGGGCACGTACCGGGGTCATATTCACTTGTTCAAGTGCCGTTGGTTTGATTCAGAAAAGGGATACGTGTTGACAGACATGGAATCTTCGATATTGACCTCCATAGGTCTGCGTACTCTAACGAACCGTTTGTTTTACCAACTCAAACAGTACAAGTATACTACACTCCTAGTCCTGCTAGGAAAAGGGATAGACCGCCTATAGATTGAAAAGTTATAATTCATACTCCTGTGCGTAGTCGTGTAGAAGTAGTTGATGGGGAGATTTACCAAGAGCAGATGCTTCATAGTCAAACTATAATAAATGTGGAGAATGACAATGAAGTAATCCAATTAGATGGTGGAGATGAACTGCATGAATTAGCTCCTAAGTCAATACTTGTGTCAGATGACATTGATACTGAGGAGGAAGAGTTATTGACTGAATCTGACACTGAATCTGAAGCAGATGATGGTTATGAATCTGCAACACATATACAAGATGATTCTGAATCAGACATTGACACTTTAACAAATGAAATGTATGTTTAGCATTAAATGTTTTTTGTATCATTGTCATGATTATGTACTTAACTATTTAAATGCAATTTTTGTTTATTGTGATTTTATATTCATATATATACATGTTTATATCACTGTCATGTTTATTGTCATTTTATATATTCATATATACATGTAATCAAATATAACTCATATATACATCTTGAAATTTGTAATATACAGATGGCTTCTAAAGCAGCGCAGAAAAAGCGCGGCTTGGGTAGGGGACCTAATCATGTGCCCAAGGCCCCTACTAATCCGGATGATCAGAATCTTATTCAGATTCGCCCTCCTCCGAATAGCACGTACGTCCCGCATCATTTATATATAAGCATTTTAGATTTCATTTTAGATGTAAATTGCTTTAATATATCTACTTATCGTTGATGTAAATTGTTGTATACTATAGTGACTTTTCAGATAATAAGATCGTCAAGTGCATATCATAGTTGTGTTTACAGAATTGGCCTACACCTGTGATTACGTGGGCGAGCACACCTATCGCCCACAAGGATGCTGTTTGGGGTGAATTCCAGATATGTTATTTTTTAATTATGACAGATAATATAATATTCTAATTAAGGATAATTGTTTAGTAATGTTATTATTGTTGTTTTATTTGCAGAAAAGGTATAGGTTGGAGGACGCGCATGCTTCAGTGATTCAGACATTATTCTGGCAGAAGTGCGCCGTCTGCACCAAGGATAATTTAAACAAAGAAAGACAAAAAGCCCTTCACAATGCCGAGATCGACCATCCAGGCCAGGGAGAGGATTACATCTACGAGCATAGCCCCTGGTGGTGCACCCAGTCCATATGGGCTGAGATGTGTGCCCAATGGAGAGCTGGGTGAAAAGACGAAAGACTGCCGCCACCAACAAATCCTTGGGTGTACCCGATGGCAAAAAAGATAAAGGGACATACAAGGGTGACAGTATTTCACAGTTGCAGCATATCACTGCCAGGGTACGTATTTACAAGTTTTAATATGTTTACAATCATGAATTATAGAAAATATATCACATTTTTACTTAGTAATATTGTACTATTTTTTGTATAGGAGTCCCAGTCTCAAGGTCAGCCTATCCATTGGCTGGATATGTACGTGGCCACTCTTGATGGTCTGCCTGATGCTATCGAGATAACGGTAATAAGTTTTAACAACTTGATCTTGTTTATCAATGCTTACAAAATTTATTTTTAACTATTTAATTGTTAACATGATGACAGGATACTTATAAGTATTTATTGAATGAGCGTTATCCTGAAGGCACTCCATGTCCTCCTATTGATCATGAATTATGGGAGAGGGCATATTTTGTGAAGAAGAACTACATTAAAGGTCAAGGATAACAACGACGACCATCCTTTAAAGGCTCAGGCTACTCTTCTACCCAGTCTTCACAGTCATTGAGCCATCCAGCTGTTCATACTCTGACTGACTGTGTGAGAGCTATATGTCGAGATCGAGATCTTACGAAGATCTTGGGGCGGGCATCCGGGGGCTCTAAGTCACGAGGAGTTAGTGAAGCGATGGGCAACTTGACGATAGATGAGGACAACATGGGGATGGCGACGAGGTATAAAATCAATTTGTTGTATATATTGTCGTAATATATACCAGTATCAACATAATTACTATAACATTAACTTGTTTTATTATTTTGTTAATTACAGGGTGATCAAGGAGGCGATGATGCTTGATGTACCTGCTTTAGATTAGTTTTGTAGTTATTTGATAAACTTGTACTTGTATATTCATTCAATTCATATTGGTTTTCTGTATGATACTTAAACAATATTAGATTTGTTTATATTTATTCAATTCATATTGGATTTTAAAGGTTTATATAGTTTATATACTAGTTTGGTGTATGTGTTGGTAGACGATGGATGTTTATATTGTTGTGCATGTTGTTTATCTTGTTGTGTATGTGTGTTGGGATAAAGTAGGTACAAAACAGGTACATGTTTTTGGGAATTATGCAAAATAGCAAAAATCTGGTTTCGGTTTTTTAGATCAATGACGGACATCTGTTACCGACTGTAACTATTAGCGACGGCTTACCATTTGATAGTATCGGTATGATGAGGTCGACGATAGTAAATCACGCCACGCGTGCACCACATCGACTTTGGTACGGACACGGTGACTTAGCTTTAGCGAATAGAATTTGTCATTTTGGTCACTCATATCGACCGTAGATAATTAGGTGATGTGCACCCAATGACAGATTTTATGCGTAACGACTATCGGTGACCGCGATCGATTGTCGATAGTTAGTTCTTGATAGTGTCTTGATCATTGATAAAGATCACGATAAACCTTTTTCTTGTAGTGATATGCCCTTAATACACTAAGTAACTCTTTAGGCCATCTCCCCTTCACCTTGTCAAGCTTTTGTTTAATTCCATTCAGTAGAGTTTTATTAGTGACTTTTACCTGACCATTCGATTGAGGATGAGCCACAGAAGTCTTTCGGTGTTGGATACCCAAATCTTTCAAGAATTGTTCGAACTTAGAGCCCACGAATTTTTTGTCGTTGACCGAGATCACCACCATCAGGATTCAAAATCGAAAGACTGCGAATTGTTTAAGAAATTTCAAGCACTCATGCTTTGTGATCTGCCGAAAAGGGTAGCCTCAACCCACTTAGTCATGTAGTCAATAGCAACTATTACAAAACTGACTTAACCCTTTGCCTTTGGTAATGGACCTAATATATCAATCCCCCACACAACAAAAGGAATCAGGGATAAAACAGAATATAACTCCTCAATTGGCTGATGAGGAATAGGGCTGCTTAGCTGACATTTGGGCCACTTCTTTACATAGTCGGTTGCTTCCTTAAAAATTATTAGCTAATAGTAACCCTGCCAAAGAATTTTATACGCCAACGTCTTTTCTCTCATATGACTATCACAGATCCCTTTATGAACTTCCTGAAGAACATACTCGGCTTCAGATAGCATAAGACACCTTAGTAAGGTAAAAGAGTGAGCCCTTTTGTACAAATTCCCATCGATGAGCACAAAATTGGAACTAATATATTTGATTTTCTTCGCCAACATCTGATTCGAAGGTAAGATGCCATCAACCAGATAATCCAAGTAAGGCGTCAACCAACAATTCGATTGTTCCACACATATTACCTCTGAATGTTAAACAATGGGTGAATTCAAGACTTCCAAATAGGCGACCCACTAAATGAGCTTGCCTTCATCATGGATAACCTTGCTAATGCAACGGTATTGGTGTTATCTGCTCTATCCAGCCCCTAAAAGGCAAACAAACTGAAGTAGTAAGCATATCTTTGACCTCAGCCAAGTATTTAAACATTCTTGCCCTCGGGCCTTATACTCTCCCAAAATCTATTGGACAACTAACTAAGAGTCACAGAAAAATATCAACCTCTAGATCTCAAGACTCTTCTCCAGCCAAAGACCTGCAAGGATTGCCTCATACTCTTCCTCGTTATTGGTCACCTTAAACCCAAAGCGAATTGCCTATTGTATCTTGAACCCCTACGGACTTGTTAAAAGTACCTCAACCCCATTAAAATCCAAAGTTGAAGAACCATCCACATATAGTGTCCAAGAAATCTTGACAGGTTTAATATCTGAGATCGAACGTAACGTTCCTACTTCCTAAACAGCAATATCTGATTAAAAAAAAAAGCACTCTACCATAAAGTCGGCCAAGGCCTGACCCTTTATTGTTGTCCGAGGATGATACTCCAAAATAAACTTTGTCAACTCTATAGCCCAAGCTACTAGCCAACCCAAGAAATCAGGCTTACTTTGAATCTTCTTCAAGGGCATATCCGCATACACCACAACCAACCGACCTTGAAAATAATGTCGAAGCTTCCGACTGGCTATTATCAGGGCATATACAAACTTCTCAAGATTTGGATACCTTATTTCTGTATCCTGAAGAGCATAATTCACATAGTAAACTAGATGCTGCTTACCCCCAATCTCCCAAACCAACAGAGCTTCAATCGTTAATGAAATGGCCGCAAAATATATATATAATGGTTCAGAATAAACTAAATTTACCAAAAAAGGAGCCAAAGATAGATACCTTTTAATCCCTTGAAAATCATTTTCACACTCTGAAGTCCACAAGAAGATCTTCTCGTTCTACAACCCTTTCAATGTGTCAAAAAAGGGCAAACATCTTTCTGCTAACTTGAACATGAATTTCCTCAGAGTTGCTATCCGACCGGTTAACCACTGAATGTCCTTATAAAATTGAGGAGACTTCATATTCAATATAACTTTAATCTTTTCTAGATTTGTCTCAATTCCCCTCTTACTGATCAGATAACCCAGAAATTTCCCTGCTCTAAGTCTTAATGTGACAACCTGAGAATTTAGAAAATTTTTAAAATCATAATTGATTAATTTAAGGTTCAATATTAGAACCTAGACAGAAAATAAGTGTATGGAATTGGCAGTTATGTAAAGAAATTTTAAGGATTTCAAAATTTTTGGACAAGACTTGAATAATTTGGTAGACTGTAAGTGATAGTCTGGTAATGAGGAATAAGATTTTACTGGATTTAAAATTCTTGTGAAGAATTATCAGGGTTAAGTATCCAAGTGTATACAAGTCGGTATATGTGATTATATATGTGGGCAGTAAATTTTTATGTGTATAATTTGTGGCTAAGGATCAAATTTTGATCAGATAAGTTGCATAGGTGACAAAACCTAAAATTATAATGAGAACGTTAAGGGCACCGAGGCATGACACCTTCCGTAGCGGTGTGATTAGTCCACGGTGTCTCCGTTTTGTGCTCCGGTGGGAGTTGGCCATTAGGTGTTTTGTTGATGGGAGGCATATTGTGACGCCCCCAAAATAGGTCCATTCCATCCAACCCATTCTGAGTCGCCAAATACATGGTACAGAAATAACTACAACTTTATTATTACAACATATAAACTGTGAGTTTAAATACAGATATTGTCATCTAGACAATATCCACACGCAAATAAATCCCCATCATAATTATTGATACATTATTTTACAAAAATGGTGAGGACTACTAAACAACTCTCTCTAGAACCTTCATTCCATACCCCAAGCTAGTACTCGCTACATTCTCGCCTCACGAGAAGAAAAATGGAACAACAAGGAAAAGGGTGAGCTCAACTAGCCCAATAAAGAATATTATGACTAAGATAATATACAACAAATTATCGTTAGTCTCCAACAGGAAAAATCTAATAGAATACAATAGACAACCGGTTTTAAATCAATCTTGCAGTGAAATAATAATTCATTAGAAGAGTTAAGTAGAGAATACAAACTACTATCTTCTATATATGAATTTAAAAGTCCATCGTTGATATTTTATCCCTGTAACATCAATCAATATATATACGGAATCAAATATTCATCTTTGCACTCTGAGCCAAAGATATTCATCGATTAAGTCATGTTCATCTAAACACTGTTCATCTTTGCACTACGGGCCCAAAGATATTAATCGATCGGTCGTGTTCATCTCAACACTGTTCATCTTTTGCACTACGGGCAAAGATATTCATCAAGAAATCATTCATCTTTGCACCACGTGCCAAAGATATTGAAGAATTTCATCATTTAGGACTGAGGATGATGAAAAATATTTTAAAGGAAACGAATCCAGTGAAACAAAAGAACAATTATTAAGGATTCATATTTTAAACAATCCAAGTTCAAAAATACTTCATAAGTAATCAGAGTGGAGTAAAATTCAAGAATGATCAAAACATGGATACAATCAAAGCTAGTATCCATAATAGATATTTTGGACAAAAAGAAGAAATTTCATTTTTCGGTGAATAGTGCCGTATTCGTGAATAGTGTCGTATACGTGAATAGTGCCGTATACGTGAATAGTAACTCCGACACCAAAAGATAGAAATTTCACAAAAAAACATCTTCACGCTTCGTGAATAGTACTCATGAATAGTAACTCGTGAATAGTAACTCATGAATAGTAACTCGTGAATAGTAACTCATGAATAGTAACCCCAACATGAAAAAGTTCTAAATTTGATAAAAATTTCCAACCAATATTTCGGCATAATGATATTGAAGAAATAATATTATTTTCGAATAAAATAACATCCTTTACCTCGAAAGACAGTACTTCTAGTTGAAACACCGGATATAGGCTATGACTTGAACTTGCACCGTATAGCTATACTCAAAGTATACTCAAAATAATCACAAAAATACGCTCAAAATATCGAGGGAGAAATAGAGAGAAAACTTCAGTTTCTGGTGTAATTTTCAATTCTAACCTAAGCTCCCTATTTATAGGAAAATGCTTAGAACACCAAAGTAGAAAATTGAATATAATAATAATTTTTATAAACAAAATTCCTTAGCCCACCTTTGAAATCTGATTTCAGCCATAGCACATGTTAAATGAGGTTCACAAACTCACCAAAAACATTTTTCTCAAAATAATTAATTAAAACTCCTAAAAATCAATTATTTCTGAACTCCGAAACTTCAATAATTCATAATAAATAGCCCTTTTGTTGTCGAAAATTCAAATCTCGTGATTTTTATAGGAAATTCAATTCTCTACAACTTTGCGGAAGAAAGTTTTTCCAAATTCCAAGCGAGAAATTCGAAGAAATCCACAAACCAGGCGATTTTACAAGTTTATAATCAAATTTGGTCAATAATTGTGTCCACCAACACACAAAATATTTGTTAAACATTTAATGCCACAAAAATACTCTTCATCCTCATATACTCATATATCCCACATTCATTATAAAAATATCACCATTAATATATTATTAAAATAATATATTTAAATAAATTATTTTATCAGAAAAAGATAAAATATTAATTTTTAACAATTGTCATTTTAAAAATTTTCTCCATCTATATCCACATAAAATCAACATTTTCCTCATCATATGAATCAATAATTAATTATTCACAAATAATATTACGAGAATCACAATATTGACAACAAGCGGTTCAGGAAGAGGGGCTTTCCAATAAGGATATCTCTCTTCTTGGTGGCGCAATTAGGTGACCAAACCTCTCCTTAGACAGAACTTTCTAGACATTACCAATAAAGTTATCCAATAATATTATTCAGATAATATGAATTATTGTCTAGATAATGGAAAATACGTGTAATGACAATTTATTGAAACAAATGAGAATATAAAATATCAATACAAACAATTATTGAATCAATAAAATAAAATCTTTGAATAAATAATTCTTTGTAACAATTATTGAGTAGTGCCTTCTTCACGTAAGAATCAATAATTGGTGCAATACCATATCTTCTTTGTTCAACAACGCGTATTAGTGTGTTTTAACCAACGGGTATTCCAACAGTATTAACGATAACAACTACGCCGTTATTTATAAACAACTTATATTTGTCGTTTTCTTCATCCAATCGCTTTCAGTTATGGGCCCATAAAAAAGATCGTGTTGGTCAGACGAATATTCCCCGACAGTACGAATATTCCACGACCAAACGAATATTCCCCGACGATAATGAATATTTTATAACCACTTGCTTATTCTAAATATTTGCATATTTTACCCATAACTATCCACATTAATCAAATCAACCCTTACTATTTCAAAATAATAAATAGAGGAAAATAAATTTCATTTATTAATAATTTGGGGTCTTACACATATGGGTCGACCCTAGTTTTCGGTTTTGTTTTGTTTTGCGGATTGGTGATGTTTGTGCCAAACACGCCTTTCAATTTGCATGCTTCTGGATCCGGCCGGTCCGATGTATGTTATGCCTGTGTGGCATTATTTTGATTTGCATGTGTGGCATTATTTGACTTGCTTGTGTGGCAAGGTATATTTCTGTTTTGTTCTGAGCTCGGTATGAAATAACACCCAACCATTTGATTCAGCTCATTATTTCATTTTGTCAGTTTTGTTCGTTTCGTTTCATTTCAGTTCATTTCATTTCATTTAATTTAATTTAGTTAGTTATTTCGGTTCATTAATTGTATTCTATATCCGTACTAAGCATTTGGCTCATGCTGTGTTTTTCTTTCGGCAGGTAATCAGGGGAATCAAGGGCAAGTGTGACGAGAGCTTTCTTCTATCCAATAGTTTTGATATATTTCATTAGGCTATGATTCATTGATTTATTTAGAGTTGTAATAGTTATTTCAGATTGTGGTTTGAGCCAGTGTGGCATTTATTATGGTTTGTTCTAAGACATTTAATCAGTTTGAGATTATTCTTTTGTGGATTAGAGTTTTGTTATATATTCATCATTTTGTTATGTTTTGTGCGTAACATCTCTTTCAATTTCGGAAAGGGGGTGTTACATGATGTGTATGAATGGTATGGTGTAAGGTGTAAGGTGAATTTTGGGGACGAAATTCTTAGAAGAAGAGGTGAATGTGACAACCAGAGAATTTAGAAAATTTTTAAAATCATAATTGATTAATTTAAGGTTCAATATTAAAACCCATACAGAAAATAAGTGTATGGAATTGGCAGTTCTATAAAGAAATTTTAAGGATTTCAAAATTTTTGGACAAGACTTGAATAATTTGGTAGACTGTAAGTGATAGTTTGGTAATGAGGCATAAGATTTTGCTTGATTTAAAATTCTTGTGAAGAATTATCAAGGTTAAGTATCTAAGTGTATACAAATCGTTATATGTAATTATATATGTGAACAGTAAATTTTTATGTGTATAATTTGTGGCTAAGAATTAAATTTTGATCAAATAAGTTGCATAGGTGACAAACCCTAAAATTATAATGAGATCATTAAGGGTTAAGTTATTAAACCCTAATCAGTAATTTTATATGTGAACAGTTGTGGTTTTTCCATCAGATATTGAGCAGACAAGTTAGGCTAGTGACAAACCCTAAATTTATGTTAAACATATGGTGATTAAGTTAGAAAACTCTAACGAACTGTTATAAACCCCAACGATCAGATCGAAAACCCTAATTTTACTTTCGGGAATTTGAAACCCTAATCTGGATATTTAAAACCCTAATTTGGGAATTCAAAAGTTAAGAGTATTTGGCTAAGTGTAAAAGGTTATGGGATAAATGAGAAATGTCCAAAATGCCCTTCAAGTTGTAGAGGAAAAGACAAAAATACCCTTAGTGGGTGTGAAATAACCGAAATACCCTCTTACTTAAAACATAAGTAAATGATTTGTGAAATCTTGTGACTCATCAATCTTGGTTATCAACATGTGCCTTATATCTTGCCAAATCTGATATCTAGTGCCACCTAGCAAGAATAGATACATTGAATCAAAATTTAAGTAAAAATATTACTTTACTTCTAAAACTTACCAAGTCCCTTCTCTCTCTACAATTTCAAAATCTAGTGTGAGAGGGAGTGAAAAGTTGAGCCATGGTCAGTTCATACCAAGCCAAGAACAGGATTCAAGGACAGAAATCAAAAATCAAAGTTAAAAACGTATAAAACCCTAATTTTTGTAAATCTATGTATTTGATGTTAGATGTTGTTAGTTTTTGTTTAAAGTTGTGTTAAGGGAGGTTATTTAGTGATCCAAGATATAACATCAAGGATCCATAACATCTAAATGCAAGAAATCAAGTGTTTAGAACTAGTCAAGAACCCTAAATTTATGGTCTGACAGTCTAATGTCAGGGCCCATAGATCTGTGTATGTTAATGATATGTTATGTTTTTAAGTTATAGATTTGTTCTCTGTTGTGACGCCCCCAAAATAGGTCCATTCCATCCAACCAATTATGAGTCGCCAAATACATGGTACAGAAATAACTACATCTTTATTATTACAACATATAAACTGTGAATTTAAATACAATTATTGTCTTCTAGACAATATACATACCCAAATAAATCCTCATCATAATTATTGATACATTATTTTACAAAAATGGTGAGGACTACTAAACAACTCTCTCTAGAACCTTCATTCCATACCCCGACTAGTACTCGCTACATTCTCACCTCCTGAGAAGAAAAATGGAACAACAAGGAAAAGGGTGAGCTCAACTAGCCCAGTAAAGAATATTATGACTAAGATAATATACAACAAATTATCGTTAGTCTTCAACAGGGAAAAATCTAATAGAATACAATAGACAACAAATTTTAAATCAATATTCGCAATGAAATAATAATTCATTAGAAGAGTTAAGTAGAGAATGCAAACTACTATCTTCTATGTATGAATTTAAAAGTTCATCATCGATATTTTATCCCTATAACATCAATCAATATATATCGGAATCAAATATTCATCTTTGCACTCTGAGCCAAAGATATTCATCGATTGGTCATGTTCATTTAAACACTGTTCATCTTTGCACCACTGAGCAAAGATATTAATCGCCGGGTCATGTTCATCTCAACACCTGTTCATCTTTGCACTACGGGCCAAAGATATTAATCAAGAAATCATTCATCTTTGCACTACAGGCCAAAGATATTCAGTAATATCATCATTTAGGACTGAGGATGATGAAAAATATTTCAAAGAAAAGCGAATCCAAAGTGAAACAAAAGAACAAATATTAAGGATTCGTATTTTAAACAATCCAAGTTCAAAAATACTTCATAAGCAATCAGAGTGGAGTAAAATTCAAGAATGATCAAAACATGGATACAATCAAAGCTAGTATCCATAGTAGATATTTTGGACAAAAAGAAGAAATTTCATTTTTTGGTGAATAGTCAGATTCGTGAATAGTGCTTTAGTATACGTGAATAGTAACTCTGACACCAAAAGATAGAAATTTCCCAAAAACATCATCATCACGCTTCGTGAATAGTACTCGTGAATAGTAACTCGTGAATAGTAACTCATGAATAGTAACTCATGAATAGTAACCCGTCGTGAAAAAAGTTCCAAATTTGATAAAATTTCCAACAAATATTTCGGCATAATGATATTGAAGAAATAATATCATTTTCGAATAAAATAACATCCCTTACCTCGAAAAGACGGTGATTTCTAGTTGAAACAAATGGATATAGGCTATGACTTGAACTTGCACAAGTATAGCTATACTCAAAGTATACTCAAAATACTCACAAGAATACGCTCAAAATATCGAGAGAGAAATAGAGAGAAAACTTCAGTTTCTGGTGTAATTTTCAATTCTAACCTAAGCTCCCTATTTATAGGAAAATGCTTAGAACACCAAAGTAGAAAATTTAATATAATAATAATAATATATTATATATATATTCCTACGCCAACCAAGACTCCTGAAATCAGCATGTTTACAACACATGGGGGGCCAACCAAAACAATAAAAACGTTTTTGTTGATATAAATAATTAAAACTTCCAAAAATCAATTATTTCGGAACTTCAGAACTTCAATAATTCATAATAAATAGCTCTTTTATCAGAAAATTCGAATCTCGCGATTTTTTATAGGAAATTCAATTCTCTACAACTTTGCAGAAGAAAGTTTTTCCAAATTCCAAACATAAATTGACCGAAATCCATAAACGGGCAATTTTACAGGCTATAATCAAATTTCGGTCAATAATTGTGTCCACCAACACACAAAATATGTGTTAAACATTTAATGCCACAAAAATACTCTTCCTCCTCATATACTCATATATCCCTCATTCATTATAAAAATATCACCGTTAATATATTATTAAAATAATATATTTAAATGAATTATTTTATCAGAAAATGATAAAATATTAATTTTCAACAATTGTCATTTTAAAAAATTTCTCCATCTATATCCACATAAAATCAATATTTTCCTCATCATATAAATCAATAATTAATTATTCACAAATAATATTACAGAATCACAAGATCTTGCAACGACGGTAGTTCTTAGAAAGAGAGGGCTTTCAATAAGGATCTCTCCTTCTTGGTAGCGATTAGGTGACCAAACCTCTCCTTAGGCAAGAACTTTCTAGACATTGCCAATAATGTTTTGTAATAATATTATTCAGATAATATGAATTATTGCTCTGATAATGGAAAATATTGTGTAATGATAATTTATTGAAACAACGATAAGAATATAAAATATCAATGCAAAGCAATTATTGAATCAATAAAATAAAATATTGAGCGAAGAATTATTGTAACAATTATTGAAAGTAGTGCCTTTTTACGTAAGAATCAATAATTGGTGCAATACTGCAATGTCTTCTTGTTCAACAACGCAGCGTATTAGTGTGTTTTTAACCACGGGTATTCCAACAAGATTAACGGAATAACTACGGCAGTTATTTATAAACAACTTATATTTGTCATTTTCTTCATCCAATCGCTTTCCGTTATGGAGCCCACAAAGATCAAGGCCGTCGCATGCGAATATTCCCGACGGTACGAATATTCCACGACCAAACGAATATTCCCCGACAATAATGAATATTTTATCACCACTTGCTTATTTAAAATATTTGCGTATTTTACCCATAACTAACCACATTAATCAAATCCACCCTTACTATTTCAAAATAATAAATAAAGGAAATTCCTATTTATTTAAAAAATTTCGGGGTCTTACATCTGTCATGAGGAGATTAGACTGGAAGTGGAATCACATCCATACCATGTCCAGATCTCAAGTTATAATCAGTCAAACATGGTTAACCGACCATGGAAATCAGTTTCTGGAAAACCCAGATTTTTCCAAGTAGGCCTGACAAGCTTTTGCAGGCCATGAATCTTGCTGTTGTTTGTTAGTTTGGCCAAGTTGTTGTTGTTATGTTGTGGACTGGTATGTGATCTACACATATAATCATTAGAACACCTAGAACCATTACATAATTTAAATTAATCTCGGTCAAATATGCGTTGACCAACTGCCTTGGACAAAATCTGGAAAACCTAGATTTTGTGAAGAACATGAGTTCTGACATGGTTTGACCATGCCAGATCTTACACATGTGATGTTGATATGATGATCTGATGCTACAAAGTTGTTATTTGACATCTCTAATGCAAGTATGAATCATTAAAACACATTAAGCAAAGCCAGAAAGCTAAAATTTAAGGGCTCAAAGTAGGTACCTCGAATCTGGAAAACCCAGAAAGTTAAGAACAATGTCTGACATGAACTTCAAAGGCTTAGATCTTGCAGATTTTATATGTTTTGGCTATGAAACTTGATGAAGATTATAGTATTACATCAATACTACAATCCTATTACATTATACTGCCCAAAAACCTTATGATTAAGAAATTAATGATGGTCAAACAAATCCCATCGGCCTCTGACAAGAAATCTGGGAAAATGCTCAAGAACACCAAGAACACCTATAGCGAGGGTTCTGTCGCTATTGGGCCCTTTTAGCGACAGTTTATTTAGGAAATTAATTATTTTAATTAATAAATAGAAAAAAAATGGTTTTTAATTATTAAAAATACATAATAAATTTCTAAAAATTTATTTTAAAGCCTGAAAAAATAGTTTTTAATTATTTAGAGTATATTTCATCAATATTTAATATTTTTGGAATATAAATGGTATTTAATTTATTTAATTATAATATTAAATAAATTATTTAAAATGAATTTAATACATGAAAAATCATTTAAAAAATATATTATGGTGTTAGAAAATATTTTAAGTTATTTTTGATGACTTTTAATATTTTGTGATGAATTTGGTTAATAATTTATTATTAATGGTAATTAATTTATTTAATAAATAAATTAAATAAATTATGGAAAAATATAATTAATGCTTTTAAAATTGTATAAAAATGATTTTAATGTTATAAAAATATTTTAAGTTATAAAATGTAACTTTTGATATTTTGTCATGAAATTATTAATATTTTAAATTAATAGAAATTATTGGATAATGGATTTAAAGGTTTATAAATCATATAAATGAGAAATTAAAGTATTAAAATACTTAGAAATATTATAAATATATTATAATATTATGTTATGATTTTTATTAATATTTAATAATAAATAAATATTAATGATAAAAGAATATTGTGGTATTTATATTATATAAATACGATATAAATGATTCAAAAAAATTATGATAAATGATAATAATTATCTGAAAATTATTACGAGCTTATGAAAAATATTTTTACAGAATAAATAATTATCTAAGTTAATTGTTAAGTGTTTATGCAGAGTTTAATTGAACTTAAACTCAAGAATTCTATGACTACACCGTCGGGATGTTAGAATTAAGTCGGGTTCAACTCAGACTGCAATAGTTTGACTTGATACCGAGTCTTAGGTAGTTTGTGGACTGATAGGGTTATGTATTATGTGTTTAGGATTATGTTATAATTATATATATATATATAATAGTATTATACTGTGATGATATTATTCTAATATTGGAGATCTATATTACTAATATTAGGTCTTTGGATAAAGCGTTGTAAACTACTTAACAGTAATCGACCGAACAGGCAAGTTACTAAACTTGAACTCTTAATTACTGGGCAAGTTATCTTGACTCGACCTCGAGCTGTTTATTTGAATATGTTTGTGGTTAATCATTTCTGATTTCCATGTCTAAGAATTATTAAATTGCACTTTGTGCGTACTGCATGTATCAGGTATGAAAGGCTGATCACCTTTATTACCATTAGGTTCATATATATATATATATATATATATATATATATATATATATATATATATATATATATATATTCATGTCTAATGTCTGTTCAGTCAAAAGTTTGTTCGTGCTAAATTCATAACTATATTGTTGAATTAGAGCTAGCTTATTATTCCAATTCTTTTAATCATGATATATCCTCAAATATACTGAAACTTGTTGCGCAAACTTATGCTCACCCTTGATATATCATGATAAAACCTTGCAGATTAATGTGAATGCGTCGAATACAACGAAAGATTAAATATAAATCCAGCTTTAGTTTACATGTGCAAATAGATTGGTAACAATAATGTATGATAAAATCTTTGTATGTCAAATAGGATAATGAATTATGTATTAAGTGAAGGTTTTCGACCTTGGGGTAAAGTGTGTAAGTTTAATGTATAAACAATTTATGTTTATATCTTTCGCAATAGTTATAGATTGATTATACCAGATCCGTGGTGATTTAGGACCCGGATTTGGGGCTACTACACTTAAGGTGCACTTCGTCGAATTTAACTTGAGTTTATAGTGCCTGACTGTCTAGAAGTAATTTTCTAAATCATCAAAATGCTCCCATATCGACATACTCTTGAAGATCATATCTGTAACATTCCAGAATTTTAATTATAATATTACATATTTATAGAGTTATATAAATATTTAATGGATGTGTTTATCATTGAATAAATATTTGTTTAATTGATTTGATTTTATTTAGTTAATTATTTGTTAAATAAATAATTAACGAGTTAAGGAAATTATTATTATGTTGATATTTCAATTTGATGGGTAATTATTTGTATTGAGTTATGTGATTAAATGATTTATTTAATTAATTGTTATTTGAATTAATTAAATTAAATATAAAAGCTTGATTAAATAAAGTGTGACAAATAACTATAGTATAAGGAGTTATTAACAAATAAATTAAAGTAGTTTTAATCTAGTTTTACCCAAACAATGCTTAAGGATATAACTCTTTAATTTTAAATGATTTGCCAAACAAGCCTTATGGCTTTTGGTATTTCTAATTTTGAATTTAAATAAAATAAACAAATTAAATTAAAATAATAAATATAATATATTTATATTATATACGTTTGTAACTGAATTTGCAATTAATAATATTATTAAGCGTTATCAGTTTTATTTCTTACGCTTGAATACCAGCTGGTTTTCTTTTTACGCATTTTATTTCCCAAGTTTGAGAGTATTGAGTTTTGTGAGAGTTGAAAGAATTTGAGAGAGAAGGATTTCATAGCGACAGTTCCAGTGAGTTTAACAAGGATTGCAAGCAAATTCAAGGTATTTTTACACAACATTAGTATTATATATATATATATATATGTATTATATATATATATATGCATATATTGGTTTTACGACAAAAATTGCATGTTCTGTGAATTTCATATTTTGAATTGTTGTTATATAAATGAATTGTGGTGACTATTCATGTTGGTGAAGTTTTAGTTTGTATATAAGCATAAAATTGCAGGCTAATTTCACTCTAACAATAGAAATAATGTCAGTGTTTATGTTCTTCATATAACTTGAGTAAGTATCAATTTTAGTGGCCAATTTGTATGTGAAACTGTAAATTAACGCTTGTATATTGTAGTTCATTAAGAAACGAGCATAGCTTAATTTGAATGGAGTGATTTGGTCAAGTAATGAATTCACAGTGATGATTTTTAGGATGAATGTCAAGAAAATGGAGTTTTTCATGAAAACATGAAAATTGAGAAATTAAAATAGTTTTAGTTGTTGTTAAATTGTGCTAAGTGGTTTAATATGTTAGCAATCATGTTTATGATAGTTGTATATTTATTTTACGTGTTAATTTCACTGTTTTGTGGGTGAAATTTTTATTTGTTGGGCTAAAGTCGGCTACTGTTCATTAGCCTTCTCTACGTCTGTCTGCTTAAGTAGCCATTCTTGCTTAGGTGTTAAGGCAAAAACGTCCTTAATTGCGCTTGGGTCCCATGCCTTTGTATAACGCAACTGCGCCATACTCTCGTTTGAGATTCTAGCTTCTGCTATTATAGCAGACTTAGGATATTAACATAACATGGTCTGAAATTATGCTAGCAAGTCAAATGTGTAATGTTAAGGTTAACACAACATAAGGAATGGTGGTTAGTAATTTCAAAGTTTCAAATGATTAAGCTATGAACATGTTATGATATAACTTGGTTAAGTGTTGTGAGGATAACACTTGGATAATTCAGAAATGTTTATGGTAATATAAGACTTGTGCTAAATTAATTAACAAGCCTAACTAGAATTGCTTGTTATGATGGAACGTGAATTTTAGTATATCAAATAGATAATGGTTCTAAAATTATGTTTAGGTGATCGTGAGTTTAATTTTATAGCTTGCGCTCAAGGCAAGTTTCTAAACCCTATCTTTTTACATTGAGAAAGTTTTCTAACTCTACACTTTCGTTGAGTTAGTTCTATTAATAAATTGTGTAGCTTTATTCTTTTGATTGAGCAAGCTTTTTATCTTAACTGTTATTGAACAAGTCAATTGTTTCTAAAAATTCATTCGAGCAAATTTTAACTCTAATGTTATTTGAAATTCTCATTCGATTGATTAATTCTAACTTGTTTATAGTTAAGCAAGTTTCTTAAGTTCTATTATTGTATAATGAATGTAGTTTTTGTACTCTCGTCTCTGTTATTGAATTGTTTTAATTCTTTGTATGAGTTAATACCATGTTGGGCAAGTTTTTAGTTTCCAGCTTGCTATCAGTTAGTACATTCAGTAATTTCATTTCTAATGTTATAAGACTCTAAACTTAACTTATTTAATGTTCAAGCAGAAGTTTACCATTTTATTCATTTTGTTGAATACTTATGCTCTATAGTTATTTCAAGCATGAGTTTAATATGTATTATCAGTTCATTTATGATTCTCAATTGTTCTATGTTATGTTGTTATTAAACATCTGTTGTGATTATCAAACACTATTGATTCAACTAGTCTTCTAGTTGATGTTCGTTAAACTTTAAATTACCCTTGAAAGCTTATCCAAACCAAACTTTCTTTGGTGCAGACTTGTACTCTAAATACTGAGATGAACAACCCTATTATTATTAGGGGATAAGTTACGCTTAGCGTTAAAATGTTTGTGCACAATACATTGTACGAAAGGCTGATCCCCCTAAGTACGAGGGGTCCTTATAGTCTTATGGCTGTTAAAGTTGGAGTTGAAAGATTACTTGAAACTGTGGACATAGTTCATGGTCTTAATACCCTCAGTTATATATATTCCATATTTTGGATTTCAGTTTTTGATTATCATTGTTAGAGTACTATCTAGTTTTGATAAGCCTATTTGTTAGCATATATTATTGTTATTCTCATGTTGATTCATTATTATATCCAGTGAGCAATTGTTTTGCTCACTCTTGCATATTTATATACTCATTGCAGCTAAAGTTGAGAAGGTAGATGAGCATTCAACTAGCAAAGGAAAGGGAAAAATGTACAAGTGGTGCTGATTTGTACTTTTGATTACTGTTATGATCATAGACTTTTAATAATGATGTAATGTAATAATTTAATTCCACACTTGAATGATGTTTAAAGGTTAGATAACCTGGGATGTTTTTAAACTTAATGATGTAACCCTATTTAAAGGGAAGATTATGGTTTAAATATTATTTTATTTGGGTAGATAGTGTGAATGTATTGATAGTGAACACCTAATCTTGTCGGAATAAAGTACCTAGATTTGGGGGTGTCATAATATCGTCCACGTATTATTTCATATTACGACCCAACTGCCTGTGAAATTCAAAATTCATCATTCTCTGGTAAGTTTCCCCAGCATTCAACAATCTTAACGTCATCTTCTTATGAGCACAAATTGCACAATGAGTAATATAAGTCGTCTTCGGGATATCCTCTTTGTGCATTAAAATTTAATGGTATCCTGAGAAGGCATCCATGAAACTGGGTTTATAAGAACCCAACTTTTTTTTTAATAAAGAATAATTTTTCTCGAAATATATTTTTGAATATTATGGTATGGATATGATATAATGTTATAGTTGTGGGTAATATTTGGAAAAGTTTGCAAAGTAAGCAAGTTGATATAAAATATTCGTTGTGTTAGTGAATATACGATTGGTCGGGGAATATTCGTTTTAACAGTAAATATTCGTACGATGACACAATCATTGGTGGATCCCACAATGGAAGTATTTTCAGAAAATGACAGAAATATATTTTTATAGAAATAACGGCGAAAGTTTTACTGTGTAACATTCCAGAATTTTAATTATAATATTACATATTTATTGAGTTATATAAATATTTAATGGATGTGTTTATCATTGAATAAATATTTGTTTAATTGATTTGATATTATTTGGTTAATTATTTGTTAAATAAATAATTAACGAGTTAAAGAAATTATTATTATGTTGATATTTCAATTTGATGGTTAATTATTTGTATTGAGTTATGTGATTAAATGATTTATTTAATTAATTTGTTATTTTAATTAATTAAATTAAATATGAAAGCTTGATTAAATAAAGTGTGACAAATAAATGTAGTATAAGGGTTATTAAAATAAATTAAAGTAGTTTTAATCTAGTTTTACCCAAACAATGCTTAAGGATATAACTCTTTAATTCTAAATGATTTGCCAAACAAGCCTTATGATTTTTGGTATTTCTAATTTTGAATTTAAATAAAATAAACAAATTAAATTAAAATAATAAATATAATATATTTTTATTATATACATTAGTAACTGAATTTGCAATTAGTAGTATTATTAAGCGTTATCAGTTTTATTTCTTACGCTTGAATACCAGTTGGTTTTCTTATTACGCATTCTATTTCCCAAGTTTGAGTATTGAGTTTTGTGTGAGTTGAGAGAATTTGAGAGAGAAGGATTTCATAACGACCATTCTAGTGAGTTTAACAAGGATTGCAAGCAAATTCAAGGTATTTTTACACAACATTAGTATTATATATATATATATATGTATATGCATATATGGGTTTTACGGCAAAAAATGCATGTTCTGTGAATTTCATATTTTGAATTGTTGTTATATAAATGAATTATGGTGATTATTCATGTTGGTGAAGTTTTAGTTTGTATATAAGATTGAAATTGCAGGCTAATTTCGTTCTAACAATAGAAATAATGTCAGTGTTTATGTTCTTCATATAGCTTGAGTAAGTTTCAATTTTAGTGGCCAATTTGTATGTGAAATTGTAAAAATTACGCTTGTATATGGTAGTTCATTAAGAAACGAGCATAGCGTAATTTGAATGGAGTGATTTGGTCAAGTAATGAATTCACAGAGATGATTTTTAGGATGAATGTCAAGAAAATTTAGTTTTTCATGAAAACATGAAAATTGAGAAATTAAAATAGTTATAGTTGTTGTTAAATTATGCTAAATGGTTGAATATGTTAGCAATCATGTTTATGATAGTTATATATTTATTTTACGTGTTAATTTCACTATTTGGTGGGTGAAATTTTTGTTTGTTGGGCTAAAGTTGGCTACTGTTCATTAGCCTTCTCTGCGTCTGTCTGAGCATCGGTAAATTGTCTTACGGTCTTGAGGAAAAAATGATGCAACTCATAGATCCGGGCCTTTGTATGGCGCGATGATTGTGCGTACCACAGTTTGAGATTACAAGCTTCCTTGCATTCTGCGAGACTTAGAATAGTAACATAACAAGATCTGAAATTATGCTAGCATGTTAAATGTGTAATGTTAAGGTTAACACAATATAGGGAATGGTGGTTAGTAATTTCAAAGTTTTAAATGATTAAGCTATGAACGTGTTATGATATAACTTGGTTAAGTGTTGTGAGGATAACACTTGGATAATTTAGAAACGTTTATGGTAATATAAGACTTGTGCTAAATTAATTATCAAGACTAACTAGAAATACGTGTTATGATGGAATATGAATGTTAGTATATCTAATAGATGATGGTTCTAAAATTATGTGTAGGTGATCGTGAGTTTAATTTTATAGCTTACGCTCAAGGCAAGTTTCTAAACCCTAACTTTTTACATTGAGAAAGTTTTCTAACTCTACACTTTTGTTGAGTTAGTTCTATTATTACATTGTGTAGCATTATTCTTTTGATTGAGCAAGCTTTTTATCTTAACTGTTATTGAAGAAGTCAATTGTTTCTAAAAATTCATTCGAGTAAATTTTAACTCTAATGTTATTTAAAATTCTCATTCGATTTATTCATTCTAACTTGTTTATAGTTAAGCAAGTTTCTTAAGTTCTATTATTGTATAATGAACGTAGTTTTTGTACTCTCGTCTCTATTATTGAACTGTTTTAATTCTTTACATGAGTTAATAACATGTTGGGGCAAGTTTTTAGTTTTCAGCTTGCTATTAGTTAATGTACGTTCAGTAATTTCATTTCTAATGTTATAAGACTCTAACCTTAGCTTATTTGTTGTTCAAGCAGATGTTTACCATTTTATTCATTTTGTTGAATACTTATGCTCTATAGTTATTTCAAGCATGAGTTTAATATGTATAATCAGTTCATTTATGATTCTCAATTGTTCTATGTTATGTTGTTATTAAACATCTGTTGTGATTATCAAACACTATTGATTCAACTAGTCCTCTAGTTGATATTCGTTAAACTTCAAATTACCCTTGAAAGCTTATCCAAACCAAACTTTCTTTGGTTCGGACTTGTACTCTAAATACTGAGATGAACAACCCTATTATTATTAGGGGATAACTTACGGTTAGCGTTAAAATGTTTCTGCACAATACATTGTACGAAGGGCTGATCCCCCAAAGTACGAGGGGTCCTTATAGTCTTATGACTATTAAAGTTGGAGTTGAAAGATTACTCGCAACTGTGGACATAGTTCATGGTCTTATGACCCTCAGTTAAATATATTCCATATTTTGGATTTCAGTTTTTGATTATCATTGTTAGAGTACTATCCAGTTTTGATGAGCCTATTCGTTGGCAGTTATTATTATTATTCTCCTGTTGATTCATTATTATATCCAGTGAGCAATTGTTTTGCTCACTCTTGCATATTTATATACTCATTGCAGCTAAAGTTGAGAAGGTAGATGAGCCTTCAACTAGCAAAGGAAAGGGAAAAATGTACAAGTGATCTTTGATTTGTACTTTTGATTCTTTATTATGATCATAGACTTTTAATAATGATGTAATGTAATAATTTAATTCCACACTTGAATGATGTTTAAAGGTTAGATAACCTGGGATGTTTTTAAACTTAATGATGTAACCCTATTTAAAGGGAGGATTATGGTTTAAATATTATTTTATTTGGGTAGATAGTGTGAATGTATGGATAGTGAACACCAAATCTTGTGGGAATGAAGTACCTAGATTTGGGGGTGTCACAATATCGTCCACGTATTATTTCATATTACGACCCAACTACCTGTGAAATTCAAAATTCATCATTATCTGGTAAGTTTCCCCAGCATTCAACAATCTTAACGTAATCTTCTTATAAGCATAAATTGCACAATGAGTAATATAAGTTGTCTTCGGGATATCCTCTTTGTGCATTAAAATTTGATGGTATTCCGAGAAGGCATCCATGAAACTGGGTTTGTAAGAACCCAACTTTTTTTGAATAAAGAATAATTTTTCTCAAAATATATTTTTGAATATTATGGTGTGGATATGATATAATGTTATAGTTGTGGGTAATATTTGGAAATTTTTGCGAAGTAAGCAAGTTGATATAAAATATTCGTTGTGTTAGTGCATATTCGATTGGTCGGGAAATATTCGTTTTAACAGAGAATATTCGTAAGACGGAACAATCATTAGTGTACCCCACAATGGAAGTATTTTCAGAAAACGACAGAAATATCTTTTTATAAAAATAACGGCGAAAGTTTTACTGTTAAACTGTTGAACTACCCGGTGGTAAAAGTACAGTAATACTCGTGGTTGCATAATAGCACACGATATTGATTATTGATGCTTACGTGAGAAGTCACTCAGTTATACTCAATTATTGCTACAGTAATTGTTGCATAGTATCTCACGTTATTTGATTCAATTATTGTCGATATTTTATATATTATTAAATCAATAATGGAGACGATAAAGTTATTCATATTATTATTTGCAATATTGACAATGTCTAGAAGTTACATCGATGAGAGGTTTGGTCACCTAATTGCTTACTAATAAGGAGAAATCCTCGATCGGAAAGCCCCTCTTTCACAGGAGCGACCTGGTTGTTAAATATTGTGAGTTATAATATTAATGATGAATAATTCTTGAAGTATTAAGAATGTGTTTATTGAAGATATGTGAATTACAAAAGTTAGAGGGAAATAATGCAAACTTGGAAAACTTTAGGGGTACTAAAGTGTAATAATAAGTCAAATCAAACTGGACCATTGATGGTGGTTTTAATAGTAAATCAATCTGGACCATCGGTGGTGGTTTTAAAAGTAATCAATCTGGACCATCGGTGGTGGTTTTAATAGTAAATCAATCTTGACCGTCGGTGGTGGTTTTAAAAGTAATCAATTTGGACCATCTGTGGTGGTTTTAAAAGTAATCAATCTGGACCGTCGGTGGTGGTTTTAAAAGTAAATCAATCTGGACCGTCGGTGGTGGTTTTAATAGTAATCAATTTGGACCGTCCGTTCTAATAGTAAATCAATCTGGACCGTTCGTGAATTAGTTACTATTTAGTCCATTCTCCTTTAAATAGAAGCTTAATTCTTCTTTCATTCTCACCAATTCACGGAGATTCACAAGAGATGTTATAGAGAGAGAAACTATAGAGAGCAAGAAGAAGAGTATTCTGCTACTTCAGTTTTACAGTATCCAGCTTTCTACTAAGGTAAGGGCTATTATATGTTGTATTTGTAAGAAATATTATTTGTTGTATTCGTAAGGGATATTATTTGTTGTATTCGTAAGAGATATTATTTATTGTATTCGTAAGGGGTATTATTTCTTTCGTATTCATAAGGAATACTATTTTTCGTATTCATCCTTTAGTATGTCGGAATAACCTGTCTACGCGGATTACGTACCGTATGACAGGTGAAAATCCATTTGCAGTTTTCGTATGTTAATTCTTTTCATATTCTTAAATCTAAACTTACTATGATAAATATTGCTTCTATAATCCTTGAAATTAGTGGAATAACCTTGAGTTTTGCGCTTCATCCAGTATTATTTTATTAGAATATTGATATGAACTTTCTTATTAAATATCAATATTTTCACCCAAAGTACTATTCACGAGTTAGTATTCACGGGTTACTATTCACTCGGTTTTACTATTCACTATAATATTATTCACTCGAGTATTCAAGGCACTTTTCATGCTGGGGTACTATTCACGAGTTACTATTCATGGGTTACTATTCACCTAGTTTTACTATTCACTATAATAATGTTCACTCGGGTATTCCGGGCACTTTTTATGTCGGGGTACTATTCCCGAAGTACTATTCACAGGGTACTATTCATCAAAAAATTTATTTTTTTCTGTCAAAATTATTTTTGATACATGGATATTGTGACGCCCCCAAAATAGGTCCATTCCATCCAACCCATTCTGAGTCGCCAAATACATGGTACAGAAACAACTACAACTTTATTAATACATTTGTCGTGCAAAATACGACAACACATAAATTGTGAGTTTAAATACAAATATTGTCTTCTAGACAATATCCACACTCAAATAAATCCTCATTATTGATACGATATTTTTTAGAATAGTGAGGACTACTAAAGCGACTATCTAGAACCATCACTCCACACCCCGACTAGTTCTCGCTATAATCTCGCTTCACGAGAAGAAAAATGGAACAAAAGGAAAGGGTGAGCTCAACTAGCCCGATAAAGAATGTTATGACTAAGATAATATAGAACAAATTATCGTTAGTCTTCAACGAGGAAAAATCGATAGAATACAATAGACAACAAGTTTCGGATCAATATTCATAAATTGAAATAATAATTCATTATTAGAAGAGTTACGTAGAGAATGAAATCTACTATAATCTATGAATTTAAAAGTCCATCATCAATATTTTATCACTGTAACATCAATCAATATTCATCTCAAATCAAATATTCATCTTTGCACTACGAGCCAAAGATATTCATCGATCGGTTATGTTCATCTCAACACTGTTCAATTTTTGCACTAAAGGCCAAAGATATTCATCGATTAAATCAGTGTTCATCTCAACACTTGTTCATCTTGCACTACACGGGCCAAAGATATTCATAAGAAAATCAACCTTCTTTTGCACTACGGGCCAAAGATATTCAAATAATATCATCATTTAGGACTGAGGATGATGAAAAATATTTTAAAGAAAACGAATCCAGTGAAATAAAAGAACAAGTATTATGGATTCGTACTTTAAACAATCCGAGTTCAAAAATACTTCATAAATAATCATACTGAAGTAAAATTCAAGAATGATCAAAACATGGATATAATCAAAGCTAGTATCCAGAATAGATATTTTGGACAAAAAGAAGAAATTTCATTTTTTGGTGAATAGTACCGTATTCGTGAATAGTGTCGTATACGTGAATAGTAACTCCGACACCAAAAGATAGAAATTTCATAAAAACATCATCACGCTTCGTGAATAGTACTCGTGAATAGTAACTCATGAATAGTAACTCATGAATAGTAACCCCGACATGAAAAAGTTTCAAATTTGATAAAAAGTTCCAACCAATATTTCAGCATAATGATATTGAAGAAATAATATCATTTGAGAAGAAAATAACATCCCTTACCTCGAAAGACAGTATTTCTAGTTGAAACACCGGATATAGGCTATGACTTGAACTTGCACCGTATAGCAACACTCAAAGTATACCCAAAATACTCACAAGAATACGCTCGATAATATAGAAAGAGAAAACTTTAGTTTCTGGTATGATTTTCAATTCTAACCTAAGCACCCTATTTATAGGAAAATGCTTAGAACACCAAAGCAAAAAATTTAATATAATATTAATATTTATTTTCCAAAACCTCATACGCACACTTGCAACTGAATTCAGCTCCTACACATGTTAAATGAGGCCACCTAAACATTCCAAAAACGTTTTTCCTATTTTAAATATTTTAAACTTCCAAAAATCAATTATTTCGGAGCTTCGGAACTTCAATAATTCATAATAAATAGCTCTTTTATCAGAAAATTCGAATCTCGCGACTTTTTATAGGAAATTCAATTCTCTACAACTTTACAGAAGAAAGTTTTTCCAAATTCCAAACAAAAATTGACCGAAATCCACAAGCAGGCGATTTTACAAAGTATAATCAAATTTCTATTCGATAATTGTGTCCACCAACACACAAAATATGTGTTAAACATTTAATGCCACAAAATACTCTTCCTCCTCATATACTCATATATCCCACATTCATTATAAAAATATCACCGTTAATATATTATTAAAATAATATATTTAAATGAATTATTTTATTAGAAAATGATAAAATATTAATTTTCAACAATTGTCATTTTAAAAATTTTCTCCATCTATATCCACATAAAATCAATATTTTCCTCATCATATAAATCAATAATTAATTATTCACAAATAATATTACGAGAATCACGATCTTGTGACCGTGGTAGTTCAGGAAAGAGGGGCTTTCAATAAGGATCTCTCCTTCTTGGTGCGCATGATTAGGTGACCAAACCTCTCCTTAGGCAGAACTTTCTAGACATTGCCAATAATGTTATCCAATAATATTATTAGGATAATATGAATTATTGCTCTCGATAATGGAAAATGTGTGTATGTGACAATTTATTGAAACAACAAATAATATAAAATATCAATGCGCAATTATTGAATCAATAAAATAACATATTGAATAGTAATTACTGTAACAATTATTGAGGAGTGCCTTCTTACGTAAGAATCAATAATTAGTACAATACCGTGTGCTACTGTTCAATAACGCGTATTAGTGTGTTTTAACCACCGGGTATTCCATGAGATAACTTGAATAACAAGCTGCCAAGTTATTTATAAACAACTTATATTTGTCGTTTTCTTCATCCAATCGCTTTTCCGTTATGGGGCCACAAAAGATTGCTGCATGCAAATACGAATATTTCCACAACGATACGAATATTCCACGACCAAACGAATATTCCAAACGATAATGAATATTTTATAACCACTTGCTTATTCAAAATATTTGCGTATTTTACCCATAACTATCCACATTAATCAAATCAACCCTTACTATTTCAAAATAATAAATTAAGGAAAATAAATTTCATTTATTAATAATTTGGGGTCTTCTGACCTCCCTCCTTATGAAATTTCGTCCTCGAAATTGACGTGACGATACTGGTGTTTCAAAAGATGAGAATACCTCGCTTTCATTTCCGTTTCCAACTCCCGGTCATTTCCTCAATAGCATGGTTTCTCCACAAAACTTTAAGTGGTATAACCTCGATAGACATAGGACATATTCTTTCCTATCCAAGATCTTGGTGGTACCTCCTCGTCACGTTAAGTCTTGGCTATCTCGTCGAGTTCTAACTCAATAGCGTGGTTGAATTCGTCCACACATTTACGTAACATCGATACGTGAAAAGCGTTATGAACACGCGTCATACTTGGTGGTAAAAGCGAGTCTATAGGCCCACGATTCCTATTCGATCGAGAATTTCAAATGGATTAATAAATCGAAGGTTTGAGCTTTCCTCACATCACTGATTCTCGCTTTTGAAATAACAACTTCTTGCACCTCCTTCTTCAAATTCATCAGCTCCGGTTTGTAGTTTGAACAGCGTTAACTTTATCGATTAAAGTCGATTATACTCGTATATCATCACGTGGGTACCTAGAGTTTTCATCTCCATCTCTATTATTTGTAAATTATACGAAATTAGTCTTTGACAATATCGTACTCGTACTTATATACGATCTTCTACTCAACACGTCAGCTACCACGTTCGCTTTTCCAGGATGGCATGGTCGAACATGTCCTTGAAATGAGTCTCCTCTTGATTTCTTGAAGCTCTTCCCACATTCCTTGCTCCATTCGAATTTTGTATCTCTACGAGTCAGCTGCGTTAATGGAATAGCGATTCGAGAATATCCTTCAACGAATCTCCGATAATAACCAACTAAGCCTAGAAAGCTACGTATTTCGATTATACGACTTAGGTTGTTCTCAATCGTGACTCATATCCCCACCTTGGATAGCACGTTACAATGACACCTATCGGTTTACTATCGCACGAATATGGTGTCCCCTACGAGAATCGGCGGTGCATTCCATAAAGGAAGTCACCGGATAAAGGCTCGGTACCAAATTCTATAGTTGAATTTTTTAACTCACGAAGTTCAATAGGAGCCATTCGATATGAGATTTTAGAAATGAGTTTTTGTCTAGGGTTCAAAGTCGATACAAAATTTAAATATCGGGCTTTGGGAGTAAGCCAAGAAATTCTTGAGAATTACGTCGGAAAAATCAATAACAACAGGAATATTATTCAAATCTGACGTGTCTTTATTCAAATCCATAACATGGACTAAGAAAACTTGACATCCGTAATAAACCAATGACTTCATGGCTTGATATGAAAATGTTTGACTACAATGGTTTGATTGCTTGAATTCGAATAACAGGTTGCTTTGGAATATGAAAACTAACAACCTTACGAAACTAATCAATTTCGGCATGATGAGTAGTTAACCTTAAAATCACATCAAAAGCAAATATCTCTATAGAAATAAGGTTAACAGGTAATGTGATAGTGCCAACCTGAATCAAGCAAGATTTCTAAACAACAGATGTAATGAAAGTTTCTCCTAACGGAGTCTCCATAAATAGGTCAAAGTCTAATTTCTTCGTAGTCAAGTTCAAACGTTGAGTGCAAGCAAGAGAGATAAAAGAATGGGTAGAACCGGTATCTAGTAAGGTATAAACTTCGCAAGAATTTATAATTAACTAACCCGAGTGCTAACCGTTTGGGTTCCTCGCGCATTTTTTGACCGGTCACGACAAAGCGCTCTTCCAAGAAGCAGATTGACTTTGACTTTTACGGGACATCCTTTTGAGTCACCATTCATTGGACTAGGTTTTTGATACCGTACAATCTCGGCGATATGTCCTTCTTTTCCACAATTATAGGATACCTTAAAGCTGTTGTGGGTAGTTTCAATGATATGTCCCTCTTTCCCGCATTTGTAACATACAACCGGTGGTCTTTCTCCTCCCTTGGAACCCGGTTACTCTTTGCCGACGTCTTCACATGGTCGTTGTTGAATCTCCTCTTTTTAAAATCTCCTCCCAGACTCGCTTCTTCTATTTTCATGGCCACGATTACCACGAGTGGTTACCGCCTTTGTCCGTATTCTTCTTTTCTCCATTTGGTTATCATTATTCTAATATTTCGCTATCTTGGTATGATCCTGGTTATGGTCCCTCGGTTGAGCGTACTCGTTATCTCGCTCTAACAATTGAGCCACATTGACAACATCCGAATAGAGAAAAATTTATGAGAAATGAGATCTTGGCGTATGTCGGGTTTCAAACCTCTCGAAACATCCGCGTCATATCGTTCCTCATTCTCCACCAAATGAGGTGCAAACACGGATAACTCGCGAACTTCGCCTCGTCTTTGGGACACCGTCGTGTTATTCTGCTCCGGTCTAATAAACTCCACTTCCTTCATATAGCCGAATACTTTTGGGAAGTACTTGTCATTGAACTATTTCTCAAACATCTCCCATGACATCTTTGAAAATTTGGATGGGAACACTTCCTGATTCCCACCGATGTCTGCCTTGCCACGGAACATAAAGGTGGCGAATGGAACCTTCTGTTCTCCGTGCATCCCAAGACATCAAATATCTTGGTAATTTGCTTGACCCATGTTTCGCCATGATCGGATTTGGCTTTCCCTTAAATTACGGTGGTCCCAACTCTTTGAAGCGCTTGGTTTGTGTACAACCCGTGAATTGCTATCATTTCCTCCTGTATTTTAAACACGAGTCTCCTAAATGCGATTTTGCATGAAGCGCAAAAAGTTATAAACATCCCTCGTTCATCATACGCTTTTTCGGTGGTGTTGTTCACGGGAGGTACATTGTCGACTGTTGCACGTTCTCTTCGTTGGTAAATCTGAGCATCTCCACGGTCTCATTTACTCCTTTGTTAAAATTCTCGATTCGACATTCTCAAATCTTGTCATAAAACAAGGGTTAATTAAGGAAATCAATATATCACATAATATCCCTATATCTTGACTAACTAACAAATAAGCTTAGGTAGGACACACTAGCGAAGGATTTACTCGTCTCTCCCCTCCTAGTTCTATTCCCGATCTCCGCGGAGATCATATCCTAAGCTCTAATACCATTTGTGGCGCCCCCAAAATAGGTCCATTCCATCCAACCCATTCTCGAGTGCCAAATACATGGTACATAAACAACTACAACTTTATTAATACATTTGTCGTGTAAAAATACGACAACACATAAACTATGAGTTTAAATACAAATATTGTCTTCTAGACAATATCCACACTCAAATAAATCCTCATTATTGATACATTATTTTACAAAATAGTGAGGACTACTAAACGACTATCTAGAACCATCACTCCACACCCGACTAGTTCACGCTATAATCTCGCCTCACGAGAAGAAAAATGGAACAAAAGGAAAGGGTGAGCTCAACTAGCCCGATAAAAGAATGTTATGACTAAGATAATATAGAACAAATTATCGTTAGTCTTCAACAAGGAAAAATCGATAGAATCTGATAGACAACAAGTTTCGGATCAATATTCGCAGTGGAAATAATAATTCATTAGAAGAGTTACGTAGAGAATGAAATCTACTATAATCTATGCATGAATTTAAAAGTCCATCATCAATATTTTATCCTGTAACATCAATCAATATTCATCTCAAATCAAATATTCATCTTTGCACTACTGAGGCCAAAGATATTCATCGATCGGTCATGTTCATCTCAACACTGTTCATCTTTGCACTAAAGGCCAAAAGATATATTCATCATCTTGTTCATCTCAACACTTGTTCATCTTCGCACCTCTGGGCCAAAGATATTCATAAGAAAATCAACCTTCTTTGCACTATAGGCCAAAGATATTCAGTAACATCATCATTTAGGAGTGAGGATGATGAAAAATATTTTAAAGAAAAGCGAATCTAGTGAAACAAAAGAACAAGTATTATGGATTCGTACTTTTAAACAATCCGAGTTCAAAAATACTTCATAAATAATCATAGTGAAGTAAAATTCAAGAATGATCAAAACATGGATACAATCAAAGCTAGTATCCGTAATTGATATTTTAGACAAAAGAAGAAATTTCATTTTTAAATTGAATAGTATCAGATATTAAGTGAATAGTCTTAGATATCGTGAATAGTAACTTTCAGACACCAAAAGATAGAAATTTCACAAAAAAACATCATCACGCTTCATGAATAGTACGTGAATCGTGAATAGTAACTCATGAATAGTAACCCGAGTAATGAAAAAGTTCCAAATTTGATAAAAGTTTCAACCAATATTTCAACAGATAATGATATTGAAGAAATAATATCATTTGAAGAAAATAACATCCCTTACCTCGAAAGCGAGTACTTCTAGTTGAAACAGGATATAGGCTATGACTTGAACTTGCATAGTATAGTAACACTCAAAGTATACTCAAAATACTCACAAGAATACGCTCGATAATATAGAGAGAGAAAACTTCAGTTTCTGGTATGATTTTCAATTCTAACCTAAGCACCCTATTTATAGGAAAATGCTTAGAACACCAAAGCAAAAAATTTAATATAATATTAATATTTATTTTCCAAAACCTCATACGCACACTTGCCAACTAAATTCAGCTACTACACATGTTAAATGAGGCCACCTAAACATTCCAAAAACGTTTTTCCTATTTTAAATATTTTAAACTTCCAAAAATCAATTATTTCGGAGCTTCAGAACTTCAATAATTCATAATAAACAGCTCTTTTATCAGAAAATTTGAATCTCGCGCCTTTTTATAGGAAATTCAATTCTCTACAACTTTGCAGAAGAAAGTTTTTCCAAATTCCAAGCAGAAATTGACCAAGAAATCCACAAGCGCAGGCGATTTTACATTTATAATCAAATTTGATTCGATAATTGTGTCCACTAACACACAAAATATGTGTTAAACATTTAATGCCACAAAAATACTCTTCCTCCTCATATACTCATATATCCCACATTCATTATAAAAATATCACCGTTAATATATTATTAAAATAATATATTTAAATGAATTATTTTATCAGAAAATGATAAAATATTAATTTTCAACAATTGTCATTCTAAAAATTTTCTCCATCTATATCCAAATAAAATCAATATTTTCCTCATCATATAAATCAATAATTAATTATTCACAAATAATATTACAGAATCACGATCTTGGCAACGGTAGTAGTTCTACAGGAAAGAGGGGCTTTCGATAAGGATCTCTCTTCTTGGCGCAATTAGGTGACCAAACCTCTCCTTAGAGCGAGAACTTTCTAGACATTGCCAATAATGTTATCAATAATATTATTCAGATAATATGAATTATTGCTCGATAATGGAAAATCTTGTGTAATGACAATTTATTGAAACAACAATAATATAAAATATCAATGCAAAGCAATTATTGAATCAATAAAATAAAATATTGAATAGTAATTCTTTGTAACAATTATTGAGTAGTGCCTTCTTACGTAAGAATCAATAATTGGTGCAATACTAGTAATGTTTCTTGTTCAACAACGCGGCGTATTAGTGTGTTTTAACCACCGGGTATTCCAACGGTATTACTTGATAACAACTACGTAGATTATTTATAAACAACTTATATTTGTCATTTTCTTCATCCAATCACTTTCCGTTATGGGGTCCACAAAAGACTGCGCCGTCGTACGAATATTCCCCGACAGTACGAATATTCCACGACCAAACGAATATTTCCCAACGATAATGAATATTTTATAACCACTTGCTTATTCAAAATATTTGCGTATTTTACCCATAACTATCCACATTAATCAAATCAACCCTTACTATTTCAAAATAATAAATAGAGGAAAATAAATTTCATTTATTAATAATTTGGGGTCTTACAGATATTATTCATGAATTTCACTCTACAAAGCAGTATCATGTTGAAAATTTGGACGTTATTGATTTCGGGATAAATTAAATTATAAATCTTTAAAAATTTATCCTTGAACTTGTTTTATTGAATTCTTATATCGTTGTCATCATCCTCATGCTTATATTATGATGAAAGACATCTTTGGCTTACGTGCATATGTGGACTGTTGATTGGTATGATTATGACCAGGGATAATTCAGTATAGTCATGACCATTGATGATTACATGATAAATTCTTGGCCGGTAGTGCAAGAATAATTCGTGGACGTGATACTAATGAATATCATTGGCCCGTAGTGCAGGGATGATTCGATGATGTGATCTATTTATTTGTCGAGTCCCAAAGAATAAAGTGAATGATAAACTTTTTAAATCATAGAAGATAGTAGATATCATGCTCTACTTGACTCTTCTAATGGATTGCTTGTTCCGCTGCAGTTAAACTTGTTATCTATTATATTCTATCAGTTTAACATTGTTGAAGGCTAATGATAACTTATTCTGAATTATCTTAGTCATAATATTTCTTACTTGGTTAGTTGAGCTCACCCTTTTACTTCCATTGCTCTCTTCAGGAAATGAGAACGTAGTAGGAACTAGTCTGGGGGAGCGGAGTGATTTGAGAGATGGTGTTATAGTAGTCCTCACTATTTTATAAAATAGTGTGCCAATAAATGTAACGAGGACTCTATTTAAGTTTGGATATTGTCTAGATGACAATATTCATGTAAAAACTCTCAACTCATGTTGTATAATTAAGTTTGTATTTAAATTATGTACCATGTATTTGGCGACCCAAGATGGGTGATGTATACCTATTTTGGGGGCGTCACAGCTGGTATCAAAGCTTAGGGATATGATCCTTGGCTGAGATGTGAGACAAGAACTAGGAGGGGAGAGACGGGGAATTCCTTCGCTAGTATGACCTACCTAAATTTATTTGGTATTTAATTATGAAAGTAGTATGCACACAAGTCAATCATGTTTGATGATAAAGCATATACTTTGTAACAATCTTATTCATTTATTAATAAAAAGTATTAATTTATTAAAGGCTTTTAATTATCTACATGATCTTTGTTTTTATAATATGTGATAAACCCATAGTTTTAAGCAATGCTTTTAGAATAATGATGATGATCATTCTAATGAGATCTAAATTCTTAGAAAGCTTAAAACTAAAATAGTTCCCAATCATTGGATTACTAAATTGGGGATTAGTGAATCCAGGATAGATTGGTACATACGTTGCTTGCTCATTGGATGAGGATGATTGATCTCATGATCATTTGTGTGTGGAACACTAAAGCAAGTATGTAGGTGCTTATTAGAGAATAAGTACCTTTGAGCATTGGCTCGCTAAGGAATACCTAATGGAGTTTTATTTGCTGTCGATAGGAATTCTGTAGTGATAGTAGTACAAGTAATCCTTGGACTTGAGATCATCATAGTATCTTGTGTATGATGAGTTATACTTTGACTTATTCCTTAAGACCCTTAGGGTATATCAAAGGGTATGCTTGGGTATAATAAGTTGTACATGGAGATAATGTATGATCGATAAAGAATCTACCACTTCTAATAAAGAAGAGAAATGTCCTATGTGATTCGATAAATGACAACCCAGTGAGTCCTTGGTTAAGGCGAGAATGAAATTAGAAAGGAGTTTCTAATTTGCATTATTTAGTGTTGTGCATTTAAGGATCGAAATACATATAATTAAATAAAATAAGACTTGACGGTAATTCCATGTCTTATATTTAATTGGGACATTGTATGGTGGAAGGATTGAATTGTATGCAGTAACTATTTACTCAAAGGTTCTTTAATGATTAATGTTGAAATCTATATTATACGGAAAGTCGTTGATCGCTAGGGGAGGCTTATCCTATTGTAGAATAAATATTATTTAAATAAATTAATTGTTTAATTTATTTATTTAAATAAGATTAGAATTGTTCTAATTGATTTATTCACAATAGGTTTAATATGGAGAACTAAAAGGTCACACCATAAAAGGAAGAATAATTATTTAAGAAGTTAATGGCATAATCGTAATAATATGTTATGTATATTTAATTTAATCTATGGTGATAGAATAAATTAAATAGCTTAATATTTATTATTTAATATTTTAGAAATATTAAATATAAATTAATAAGAGGAGTCTTATTAATATTATTACAATTATTATTATTTTAATTTCTAAAAGAGTTTAGGAATTAATTTAATATAAGTACTCTCATTTATTCCTAATTGGATTAGGAAGGAAAATTAGTTAAAGGAGTTTAATTAATTATCCCTAATAAGATTAGGGAGCTTAATTAATTAAAAGAATTTAATTAATTAAATAAAACTCAATTCCTTAATTGTTAAGATGGGTTGTCCACATCTATAAATAAGAGGAGTCTTATTATGGGTGTATGGGTTGTTGACTTTTACAACGTAATAATTCCAATTTGTTGGAGAGTACCCTTTTTCTATAGAGATAGGAAAAACTAGGGTTTGAGCCATATCACCCATCTTCTTGAATTTTCTTCTTCCTTGGTGGATCACCTCTAGAGGCTAAACATTTGGGTGGCTAACGTTAATCAAAGGAAGGAACCAAACCCGGTGGATTCAAGATTGAACGCGAAAGGATTTGGAGGTGAACTTGTACCTGAGGAAGCTCGATCTTCAAGGGTATGATTTATTCTTTATCTTTTCGTTTAATTAATAATTGTGCATAAAGGGTGATCCGGGTATATGGTTTGTAAATTTTTTAAACTCTGATTTTACACGCTTCCGTACTTTTATGCAATATGATTGCGTTATGAATATTACAAACCTAACAGTGGCATCAGAGCCAAACCTTTATGCGAATTATTAATTGTTTTAATTTGATATATAAATTGATATGTGTTTAGAACAATTTAATTGGGCATAATTTTATTGTATAAAAAAAAAAAAAAAAAAAAAAAAAAAAACGTAAACCGTTTTCGCGAAAAGGAAGCATGATTATGATTATGAGATTGCAACGCAGTGCACGGTTTTAGTTAACTATATATATATATTAATTAAGGATTCAAATTGCCCAGGAAGATTTCAACTCACGGAATTTTTTTTTTTTAATATGAAAGGAACGGTTTATATATATATATATAATAGTTATATATATATACTATATATATATATATTATTCTTAATTATTTTATAATTAAAATAAAATGTTTATTTTAATTTAAAATAAAAGTTTATTTTAATATTAAAATAAAAAAGAGTTTATTTTAATTTTAAAATTGAATATTATATATATATATATAATTATTTTAATCTTAAAATAAAAAGTTTATTTTAATTTTTAAATAAAAGGTTTATTTTAATCTTAAAATAAAAGGTTTATTTTAATTTTAAAATTAGAATTTCATGCTAACTAATTAGAGTTGGAATTGGATTCCATAATAACTAATTGGAGTTGAAATTGGATTTCATTTTCCTAAAATAAAGGAGTTTATTTATGAATAGGAAGTAAATCCATCTTTCCTTAAATAAAGGAGTTTATTTAGATATGAAATAAGATTTCATATTATTCAAAATAAAAGAGTTTATTTGTGAATAGAAAGAGAATCCTAATTTCCTTAAATAAAGGAGTTTATTTAAATATGAAATAAGATTTCATATTATTCAAAATAAAGGAGTTTATTTGTGAATAGGAAAGAATATAGTATTTCCTTTAATAAAATTTTTTTTACATGGAATTGGATTCATAATTAATTAAAATAAAAGAGTTTATTTTAATTAAAGATTTTTTTTTTTACATGGAATTGGATTCCATAATTAATTAAAATAAAGGAGTTTATTTTGATTAAAGATTTTGATTAAAATAAAATAGTTTATTTTATTCAAAATAGGATAAATTAAAATAAAATAGTTTTATTTTGATTTAAATTTGGATTAAAATAAAGGAGTTTATTTTGATTCAAAAATAGATTTTATACTAACTAAATTTGCCCATTAAATGATATCAATATATATATTAAATGTTTATTATTCATAGGATGAATGTTATTTATTGATGCATATGATGATGTGTATGATAATAAATGGGATTGATTATGGACTATTGACCAATGTGATTGGATTTTATTTTAGTTGGATGCATGAATGTATGGGTTTTATTAAATGGGGTCTGCGTACCTCGTCTTCTCTAATTTTACGAATGTAAATTCTATCTCCTCCTATGTACTTCCCTTATTTGGCGATCAAGGTTTCTATTTATTTTAAAATAGTTTTGTAATAGGAATATTTAGAATTAATTTTGAAGAATTAGAGATCAAGGGACAAGAAGCGCTTGAAGACCCGCTTTTGTAATAGAGCAGGGTTTAAATGTAATAGTTATATTTAAATATTATTTCTTGCACCCCCCTAGGGTTTGACCTTTTGGTTCACTTGGTGGCTCTAGTGAACCAAACTAGAATAAAAGTCCATAATCAATCCGGGTAGAATATAGTATTCTATATGTGCATGCTATACTATATATATATATTATATATTATGCAAACATGCTTCGCATGTTCATTAATACGATGGCGTATTTTATTTATATATATATATATAAATGCTACGCTAAACAAGATGAGACAAATTAATAACAAACCCCTCAATTTTTTATATTAAGTCCTAAGCGTTTAAAGATATTTGGAATATCGAGCGTAAGCCTTCTAGCATGATAAAATTAATAGAGTATTAAATATTTAATATGAGTTTGTTGTGTCACCACAAGGCAAGTATTAAGTATTTAAGATGTTAATTTATCACATTTGATGCTTATAAAGAAAATTGAACAATATTGTTTTGTTGTGTCACCACAAGGATGATATTTTTCTTTTTGAATATATGGAGTGCTAGGTTGGGACTTAACTTGGATAATTTTGATTAGGATGTGCCACCACTTGATCAAAATAATCTAAGAGGCAAAATACAAGGAGTTGCATAGTTGATGTAATTGACAAAAGTTGTCTACCTATTTATTTATATATAGTTTGTTGTGTCACCACAAGGCTATATACATTTGAAATGGGATCCTTATTCTCACTAGCAAATCTTTAATTAGATTTTTCTTAGAACTATATAAGTGAGGGTAATATAGTTTGAAGAAAATAGTGGGAGATACCAATTTAAAACAAGACCTAATTTATTTTGGTAATTAATAAAAGAATGTATGTTAAAATGTTGTTAATTACAAATTCATTTACAAAATTTTACAATGTCTAAAATTACTATCTTTGCGAAGCATATTAGATGCTAAATTAATCGGGCCAATTAAGCGGATTGGTTAAGGAATTTGAGAATAGTTCTCATATATTTGAAAAGCTATCTTATGTCATAATCGCCTATCCACGCAATGGTTGCGAGACAATGCCTCGAGGAAGAGATTGCTACTTTTAGAAAGTGGCAAGATGATGCTGATTGGCTCGATGCATCATGCTCGTATCCATGAGTAACAAGCTTGTCGTCGACTGAAACTATGGATACTTCTACTATACTCCTGCGTCAGTAGTTGATGGTGAGGAAAGTAGGACCGATAGATATCGGATATCTAAGGAGCTCTTAAGATCTAGAATGGCCAATGGCACTATAGTATGCAGAAAAAGTTCTTAACATAATCAATTTGATTGATCAATTAGGACAATTGGTTTTGTCATGGATGGAGAGTTGAGCCAAGATTTGATCTTGCACTCACTCCGGACTCCTTTCACAATTGTTGTGAATTTTTCATATGAACAAGCTAGATATCGACTTTGGCGATTTGCTTAACATGTTGAAAAATGTTGAGAGTCACTTTTCAACCAAGAAAGATCAAGTCTTCTTGGTAGGGGCCAAAAGATCTTACGAAATAAAAGCGATTCAAAGAAGGTAAATAGAAAGGCATAAACAAAGGATAATAAGAACAAAGCGATCACGGATAGCAAAGAGTTTGCTTCCACTACTATAAGCACGGACTTTGGAAAGAAAGCGCAAGAAGCATCTTTTGAGGCTAACCAAAGAAGCTTAATGAAATTTCGGTTACAAATACAATTTTGTTCAAGATTTAAAATAAATTTTTTTTTAAGTCAAGGTTCTACTTGGGTATTGGATACCGACTTTGGTTATCATAAATATAGATTTATGAAGGGACCAAGCAGAAGTAGAAAGTTAAACAAATATAAGTAATCCTATATGTGAAAATGAAGCAAAGGTTCTTTGCATTAGCTATAGAAACTTATAGTTTAGCAATGCCTCTGGGCAAATCTATTAAGTCGATAAGTTGTTATTGTATTCCAGTTCTTGTTAAAATATTATTTCCATTTTATTGTTGGACAATGAAATCTTTGGTATTATAATTAAGAACAATTGTTGTTCTATTTATAATAATAATGTTTTGTATAATGGAATATTACTTAATAAATTTTGTATACTTGACTTACATGAAAATAATTTTGCATATTGAACAAATTAGTATAGAAAAGGAGATGATCATTCAAAGAGTTGAATGTGTGTATTTCTTTGAAATACAAGTGTGAATTATTTGAAAGGTTCAAAGAATTGAAGTGAAACAAATTGGCAAAGTATTAAGATTCTTTGATTAGATCAAGGAATAAATACTTGTGCAATAAGTTTCTTGATCATCTCAAATGGTTTTCTCATAATGGACGCCTCTTGATACATAATAATTGATTGGTGTATACGAAAGGAAAAAATCGTACCTTGTTGGACATGTAGTGCGATCCATAATTATTTTACCGACATTCCAGTATCCTTCTAGGGTCATGTCCTAGAAATGGTGCATTTCTACGAAAAGGTAACCTCTTAAATCCAGCCCCAAGACTCCATAAAAGTTATGGACAGGGAGGATTCCTAATCTTAAGTATGTTAAGATAAGGGTTGTCCAACTTATGTGAAAGCGGTTTCAAAGGATAAGCTTGGGACAAAATTTGACATATACTGATTTATGGGACATCCTAAAGTAAGTTTAGGGCATATGTTCTATAATCCTACATAACAAAAGGTGTTTATTATGAAAACACGGCGCCTTCTAAGATAAAGGTGTGTATCATTGAAAGAAGGGCTAGTGGGAGGATTATAGATCTTGAAAAGTTCATGATCCACAAAACACTATAAGTCGAATAAGAGGAACACGTAGATAGACCTATTGTACACAACCGAATCGTAAATACGGAATAGTACCAAAGATACCTAGGAGGTATGGATTCATCATGGATGATGATGATGAGGTATGCGCATCATAGAAGATGATGATCCGAGTTACATTCGATGAGGTAAGACTTCTAGTGTGTACAAAAAAGGTTCGATGGGAGCGTCGTGAAATTTCTAGTATTATATGTTGATATACTACGGATGAGGAATAACATACCAATGCTACAATCGGTAAAGATAAAGTTGTCTAAACATTCCTCCATGAATGGTTTGGGAAGAGTATCTTAATTGGGGATATAAATCTATATAGATAGATTTAAGAGGATGCTCGACTTAACCAAAGCGATATATTCATTTGATGCTAAAGTCGTTTAGCATGGCAAACTCAAGAGATGTCTCATGTCGATGAGCTATGGAGTGTATCTCTTAATAGTCCCCATAGACTCCAAAAAAGAGAGATCGCATGAGTGACAATCATGTATGCAATGAAATATATACGAGACACGATGTTGATCGGTCATATTACGGAGAAGATCTTTGTAAGGCGGTGAAAAACATCTTAAAGTTCTTAACCAAACACTAAGGATGTGAGCATACATGGTGGGTGCGAATTAAAACTAGAGGGCTTTACTGGACTCAAGTTTTTCAGACAGACCAAGACGATAGAAAATCCACTTTAAGGTAAAGTGTTACCTTGAGCGATTGGTGCGTTGAATTGGAAAGGTTCTAAACAAAGAAAGAGTTCTTTGGTTTAGTGATAAAGACAAAGTATATAGCTATAAATGAAGCTGCGGAAGTTGATTGTTTGGATTAAAAGTTCATTCTGAGAACTAGGAATAGTTCCTAAGTCTCATCTTGGATCTAAACATGTGTTGTGGCACTTTTATTTGATTATTAGAATCATTGAAAGATGGGAAATCACTATAGAGATAGTGGACTCTCAAGAACAACATTACATATCCATTAACTAAAGCTTATCCAACAATGGGATAATCGTCACTTAGAGAAGAAAAGTATAAGATACAATGGCGATTGGCTTTAGTGCAAGTGGGAGATTAAAAGTAGTATGCACACAAGCCGATCATGTTTGATGATAAAGCATATACTTTGTAACAATCTTATTCATTTATTAATAAAAAAGTATTAATTTATTAAAGGCTTTTAATTATCTACATGATCTTTGTTTTATAATATGTGATAAACCCATAGTTTTAAGCAATGCTTTTAGAATAATGATGATGATCATTCTAATGAGATCTAAATTCTTAGAAAGCTTAAAACTAAAATAGTTCCCAATCATTGGATTACTAAATTGGGGATTAGTGAATCCAGGATAGATTGGTACATCGTTGCTTGCTTTCGTTGGATGAGGATGATTGATCTCATGATCATTTGTGTGGAGACACTAAAGCAAGTATGTAGGTGCTTATTAGAGAATAAGTACCTTTGAGCGTGGCTCGCTAAGGAATACCTAATGGAGTTTTATTTGCTGTCGATAGGAATTCTGTAGTGATAGTAGTACTGAAGTAATCCTTGGACTTGAGATCATCATAGTATCTTGTGTATGATGAGTTATACTTTGACTTATTCCTTAAGACCCTTAGGGTATATCAAAGGGTATGCTTGGGTATAATAAGTTGTACATGGAGATAATGTATGATCGATAAAGAATCTACCACTTCTAATAAAAAGAAGAGAAATGTCTATGTGATTCGATAAATGACAACCCAAGTAGTCCTTGGTCAAAGGCGTAATGAAATTAGAAAGGAGTTTCTAATTTGCATTATTTGGTGTTGTGCATTTAAGGATCGAAAATACATATAATTAAATAAAATAAGACTTGTGAAGTAATTCCATGTCTTATATTTAATTGGGACATTGTATGGTGGAAGGATTGAATTATAAAGTAACTATTTACTCAAAGGTTCTTTAATGATTAATGTTGAAATCTATATTATACGGAAAGTCGTTGATCGTTAGGGAGGCTTATCCCTATTGTAGAATAAATATTATTTAAATAAATTAATTGTTTAATTTATTTATTTAAATAAGATTAGAATTGTTCTAATTGATTTATTCACAATAGGTTTAATATGGAGAACCTAAAGGGTCACACCATAAAAGGAAGAATAATTATTTAAGAAGTTAATGGCATAATCGTAATAATATGTTATGTATATTTAATTTAATCTATGGTGATAGAATAAATTAAATAGCTTAATATTTATTATTTAATATTTTAGAAATATTAAATATAAATTAATAAGAGGAGTCTTATTAATATTATTACAATTATTATTATTTTAATTTCTAAAAGAGTTTAGGAATTAATTTAATATAAGTACTCTCATTTATTCCTAATTGGATTAGGAAGGAAAATTAGTTAAAGGAGTTTAATTAATTATCCCTAATAAGATTAGGGAGCTTAATTAATTAAAAGAATTTAATTAATTAAATAAAACTCAATTCCTTAATTGTTAAGATGGGTTGTCCACATCTATAAATAAGAGGAGTCTTATTATGGGTGTATGGGTTGTTGACTTTTACAACGTAATAATTCCAATTTGTTGGAGAGTACCCTTTTTCTATAGAGATAGGAAAAACTAGGGTTTGAGCCATATCACCCATCTTCTTGAATTTTCTTCTTCCTTGGTGGATCACCTCTAGAGGCCAAACATTTGGGTGGCTAACGTTGATCAAAGGAAGGAACCAAACCCGGTGGATTCAAGATTGAACGCGAAAGGATTTGGAGGTGAACTTGTACCTGAGGAAGCTCGATCTTCAAGGGTATGATTTATTCTTTATCTTTTCGTTTAATTAATAATTGTGCATAAAGGGTGATCCGGGTATATGGTTTGTAAATTTTTTAAACTCTGATTTTACACGCTTCCGTACTTTTATGCAATATGATTGCGTTATGAATATTACAAACCTAACAAATTGGTCGGTCAGAGTATAGGGATAATATGTGGCATGTCAATTAACCCTTGCTTTGGGACAGTGTTTGAAAATGACATCTGAAAATGTTGAGATCAGCAATGAAGCACATGAGACCGTTGAGTCACCAACGATCAATACCCAGGATAATGTGCATCAAGAAGGCAATAATCCTCGTGTAAAAAACAACACCGACCAAATGATGAACGATGGTATGTTTAGGAACTTTTTAGAATTCATGCAACACCAAACGAGAGAGACACATGTTAATAATGTAGGTGGAAACAACGGCAACCCACGGCTGGTCACTGCTAAGCAGTTCAAGGAGCTGGGACCGCCGATGTTTTTTAGAAAGCCAGAACTACTTAAGGCAGAGACGTGGATAAAGCATATCACTAAGATATTTGATGTCTTGGAATGCTCAGGGGAGCAAAAGGTTCCCTTCGCCACCTTTATATTGCGTGAAGAGGCAGATTATTGGTGGGAATCTGTAAAGCGTACCCAGCCTGACTCACTCAAGATGTCTTGGGAGAAGTTCCAAGAGTTGTTCAACAACAAGTACTTTCCCGAAAGTATTCATCACATAAAGGAGGTGGAGTTTATCAAGTTGGAGCAAAACAATATGACTGTGTCGCAATACGAGGCTAAATTTGCCGAGTTATCCCGATTTGTATCCCATTTGGTCGATAATGAGGAGCGAATGACGCGAATGTTTCTAAGAGGTTTGAAACTCGATATACGTCAATACCTCATTTCTCATAAACTTTGTTTATATTCAGATGTTGTGAATAGGGTTCAGTTATTGGAGTGCGATAATGAGTCAGCACAACCAAAATGCAACGACCAAAAACATGATAATAATCGTACTGGTGGCAATGGTCATCGGAACAATGATAACCATCATGGAGGAAATTATCAGGCAAGAAATGGTAACCACTTCGGTGGTAATCATGGCCAAGATAATAGAAGTGGAAAATTCAAGAAGAGAAGATTTAACGATGATGGGAAGACGTTGGCAGCAACACCAACACCAGCAACAAATTTTAGGGGAGGAGAACGACCGCCAATTAGATGCTACAGATGCGGAGAGGAAGGACACATAAGTCCAAACTGTTCACCGCCTTCCAAGGTATGTTTTAGTTGTGGAAAAGAAGGTCACATAGCTCGATTTTGTCCTGTAACGAAATCAAGTCCAGCAGGGACGGTGGCACCAAAGGCGGATACGGACAAAACAAAGTCGGTGGTTTTAGGAAGAGCGTTTTTCGTGACTTCTCAAAAAGCGAGTAACCCGAACGAAGTTAGCACGAGTTAGTTAATTATAAATTCTTGCGAAGCCTATACCTTATTAAATATTGGTTCTACCCATTCTTTTATCTTTCTTGCTTACGCTCAACGTTTAAATTTGACCCCAGAGAAGTTAGACTTTGACTTATTGGTTGAAACTTCGTTAGTAGAAACCGTCATTACCTCCACTGTTAATAAATCTTGTTTATTCAAATTGACACTTTCACGTTACCTGTCGATCTTATCTCTTTGAAAATACTTGCCCTTGATGTGATTTTAGGAATCGATTGGTTAACTACTCATCATGCTTTTCGTAAGGTTGTTAGCTTTCGTATTCATAACCAACCTGTTATGTGAATTCAAGCAACTAAACCACTAAAGTCAATCACTGTTATATTAAGCCATAAGTAAAGAGCCCTGGGCTTTTCTCTGGTGACTTCCTTGTGTGGAATGCACCGAAGCCAAACTTTCTGTAGGGGAAGCCATGAATAATGGTGGCAAGTTGATACGTATCAATATGACGTGCTATCCAAGTCTTGGGATGAGAGTCACAATTTTGAATGATATTTCCATTATTAATAAATTTCTTGACGTATTCCTGAAGACTTCCTGGCCTACCCCTAGAGCGTGAAATCGAATTTTATATTGACCCCAGTACAAAACCCATTTTTAAAACCCTTAAATATTTCTTCAACTAAAAAAAACCTAATATGCGCTGTATACATTGGCTCGAGCTGTTAAAGATTATGACCATACCATTCAATTTCATCGTGGAAGAACGAACGTGGTAGCTAACGAGTTGAGTACAAGATCATATGCGGTTACGAGTGTGACATTGTTAACACAAAGACTCATTTCGTACGACTTACAAAAGATAAGAGATAGAGTTAAAGACTCCAAGAACTTACATGAAGATAACGAATATACGATTAGAACCGACTTTAATCGATAAATTTAAAGCCGCTCAAGCTACAGACTTAGAGCTGATGAATGTGAAGGAGAAGGTTCAAGAGGGCGTTATTCTAGAGGCAAGAATCGACGAAGAGAGGAAAGCTCAAATCCTCAATTTTATTATTCTATTTGAAATCCTCGATCGAGAAGGAAGTGTGGCCTATATACTCGCTTTACCGCTAAGTATGTCGCGTGTTCATAACGTTTTTCATGTATCGATGTTACGTAAATATGTGGAAAACTTGAACCACATTATTTATTTAGAACCGGACGAGATAGCGGTAGATTTAACGTATGAAGATGTACCTATTAAAATCTTGGATAAGAAGGATCATATTCTACGCTCCAAGGTTATACCTCAAGTCAAAGTTTTATGGAGAAACCATGATGTGAAGGAAATAACCTGGGAGTTAGAATCTGAAATGAAATCAAGGTATCCCCACCTCTTTGACATATCAGGTACGTACCCTAATTTTGAGGACAAAATTTCATAAGAAGGGGAGGTTGTAAGACCCCAACTTTTTTTGAATAAAGAATAATTTTTCTCGAAATATATTTTTGAATATTATAGTGTGGATATGATATAATGTTATAGTTGTGGGTAATATTTGGAAAATTTTGCAAAGTAAGCAAGTTGATATAAAATATTCATTGTGTTAGTGCATATTCGATTGGTCGGGGAATATTCGTTTTAACAGAGAATATTCGTACGACGGCACAATCATTGGTGGACCCCACAATGGAAGTATTTTCAGAAAACGACATAAATATCTTTTTATAAAAATAACGACGAAAGTTTTACTGTCAAACTGTTGAACTACCCGGTGGTAAAAGTACAGTAATACGCGTGGTTGTATAGTAGCACACGATATTGATTATTGATGCTTACGTGAGAAGTCACTCAGTTATACTCAATTATTGCTATAGTAATTGTTGCATAGTATTGCACGTTATTTGATTCAACTATTGTCGATATTTTATATATTATTAAATCAATAATTGAGATGATAAAGTTATTCATATTATTATTTGCAATATTGACAATGTCTAGAAGTTCTGTCAAGGAGAGCTTTGGTCACCTAATTGCGCGCCAACAATGAGAAATCCTTATCGAAAAGCCCCCTCTTTCTTGGGAATGACCTGGTTGTTAATTATTGTAAGTTATAATATTAATGATGAATAATTGTTGAAGTATTAAGAATGTGTTTATTGAAGATATGTGAATTACAAAAGTTAGAGGGAAATAATGCAAACTTGGAAAACTTTAGGGGTACTAAAGTGTAATAATAAGTTAAACCAATCTAGACCATTGATGGTGGTTTTAATAGTAAATCAATCTGGACTGTCGGTGGTGGTTTTAATAGTAATCCAATCTGGACCGTCGGTGGTGGTTTTAAAAGAAATCAATCTGGACCGTCGGTGGTGGTTTTAAAAGTAAATCAATCTGGACCGTCGGTTATGGTTTTAATAGTAATCAATAAGGATCGTCCGTTCTAATAGTAAATCAATCTGAACTGTTCGTGAATTAGTTACTATTTAGTCCATTCTCCTATAAATAGAAGCTTTATTCTTCTTTCATTCTCACTAATTCACGGAGAGTCACAAGAGACGCTATAGAGGGAGAAACTATAGAGAGCAAGAAGAAGAGTATTCTGCTACTTCACTTTTGTAGTATCCAGCTTTCTACTAAGGTAAGGGATATTATTTGTTATATTCGTAAGGGATATTATTTGTTGTATTCGTAAGGGATATTATTTGTTGTATTCGTAAGAGATATTATTTGTTGTATTCGTAAGGGGTATTATTTCTATCATATTTATAAGGAATACTATTTTTCGTATTCATCCTTTAGTAAGTCGGAATAACCTGTCTACGCGGATTACATACCGTATGACAGGTGAAAATCCATTTGCAATTTTCGTATGTTAATTCTTTTCATATTCTTAAATCTAACTTACTATGGTAAATATTATTTCTATAATTCTTGAAATTAGTGGAATATCCTTGAGTTTTGCGCTTCATCCAGTATCATTTTATTGGAATATTGATATGAATTTTCTTATTAAATATCAATATTTTCACCCGGAGTACTATTCATGGGTTTCTATTCACCTAGTTTTACTATTCACTATAATTTTATTCACTCGAGTATTCGAGGCATTTTTTATGCTGGGGTACTATTCATGAGTTACTATTCACAGTTTTACTATTCACCCAGTTTTACTATTCACTATAATATTGTTCACTCGGGTATTCGAGGCGTTTTTCATGTCGGGGTACTAATCACGGGGTACTATTCCCAAAGTACTATTCACAGGGTACTATTCACGGGGTACTATTCATTGAATTTTTTTTTTATTTTCTGTCCAAATTATTTTTGATACATTGATATTATTCTTGAATTTCACTCTACAAAGTAGTATCATGTTGAAAATTTGGACGTTATTGATTTCGAGATAAATTAAATTATAAATCTTTAAAAATTTATCCTTGAACTTGTTTTATTGAATTCTTATATCATTGTCATCATTCTCATACTTATATTATGATTAAAGTCATCTTTGGCTTACGTGCACAGATGGACTGTTGGTTGGTATGATTATGACCAGGGATAATTCGTTATAGTCATGACCATTGATGATTACACGAATAATTCTTGGCATGTAGTGCAAGAATAATTTGTGGACGTGATACTAATGAATATCCTTGGCCCGTAGTGCAAGAATGATTCGATGATGTGATTTATTTATTAAGTTGAGTCCCAGCAATAAAGTGAATGATAAACTTTTTAAATCATAGAAGATAGTAGATATCATGCTCTACTTGACTCTTCTAATGGATTGCTTGTTCTACCGCAGATTAAACTTGTTGTCTATTATATTCTATCAGTTTAACATTGTTGAAGGCTAATGATAACTTATTCTGCATTATCTTAGTCATAATATTTCTTACAGGGCTAGTTGAGCTCACCTTTTTACTTCTATTGTTCTCTTCGGGAAATGAGAACGTAGCCAGAACTAGTCGGGGAACGGAGTGATGGCCCGAGATGGTGTTATAGTTGTCCTCACTATTCTATAAATTATTGTGCCAATAAATGTAACGAGAACTCTATTTGAGTTTGGATATTGTCTAGATGACAATATTCGTGTAAAAACTCTCAGCTCATGTTTTATAATTATGTTTGTATTTGAATTATGTACCATGTATTTGGCGACCCAAGATGGGTGATGTATACCTATTTTGGGGGCGTCACATAAGGCATAGCCTGAAGTAGCATCGATGAGCTGATTAATATGTGGGAGCGGGTAAAAGTCCCTCGGATAAGCTTTATTCAAGTATATGTAGTCAATACAAACCTTCCACTTCTCATTCTGCTTCTGTACCAATACTACGTTTGCCATCCACTCTGGGTAATCAATTTCAAAGATGAAGTCTGCTTCAAACAATTTGGTTATCTTATCATCAATGATCTTTTGCCTTTATGGAGCAAAGATCCTCCTCTTATGTTGGACCGGTTTTTTAGCCAGGTCCACATGTAATTTATGAACAATAACCTTCTCCTCGACCCCATGCATGTCATTAGGTACCCATGAAAATACATCCGAATAACTCTGAAACAATTCTACCAAACTCGTTTGAAAGGGCTCCTGCCACTACAAGAAAATCAAAGTTATAGCGACGATTTACGACCGTCGCTATAGATAAAAAGACCGTCGCTATAGGATATAGCGACGGTCACGATCGTCGCTATAAAGCCGTCATTTGAAACCTATAGCGTCGGTCTTTTTTTCTTATAGCGACGATCCGAATCGTCGCTAGAAAACTCCACAAAACGCTTGAAGGTTTTCCGCAAGCGGCCGAAAGTGGATATACTACCGGCGATGACCGTCGCTATAGAAGATTTGGGCGTGAGATATTATGCGTGATTGGCCGTGCCGTAGTCGGTATAGGTGAGATTTGGCTATGATCTATTGCGACGGTCGCCGACCGTCGCTATAGGTGAGATTTGGCTGTGAGCTATTGCGACGGTCGCCGACCGTCGCTATAGGTGAGATTTGGTTGTGAGCTATTGCGACGGTCGCCGACCGTCGCTATATCTTCCCCAAATTTTTAAAGAAAATGCTGTTTCTATACAATAATTTTTATTTATTTTTACCTGTTAAGAAACATAACCACATTCAACCATCCAATCTGAATATAACATTTACAACTAAAAGAATAAAACAAATAAAGTCTATTAATGTATAATATCATCTAAATATACATAACCATCCAAAATACTGTTACTATGTATCAAAACAGTACATAACCAACAGCACATTTAACATATTTTTAGTATCACATCTAACAAATTTTCATCAAAAATAGTGTTACATATAACAAATTTCCAGCAGCACGTGACATGTCACAGGTCCTCTATAGGATTATTTGATCCGCTAATATCACCATTATCTCCTTCTGTGTATCGATCCTACAAATTAATTATCAAGTGAACTTGTTAATCCATAAAAACATAATGATAGCCCCAAAAATTTAAGTATAAGTGAAGTGAGAGAGCAACACCTGATTGTTGGATTGAGCATTTGAACTCGATGAATTCTTCATAAATTTCGTAATAATTGATAATAGTTCATCCACTTTCCTTCGCAGATCATCTCCTTTTTCCCGCACCTTTTCAACTCGACTTTTCAATTCTTGATTCTCACGTTGTACCTCATTATTTGTGTCACGAGGCCCCCAAGTGTTTGTAGTAGCGTGGCACCAACTCCACCTTGTCAAGTCTACCATGTCGCTCTGGTCCAAGAACTTGTGCAAGTATATCATTCCGTCTCTGCACTATCGCTTTCACCAATCGATTCTCGAGTCTTCTTTAACTCAATAAATTTTTTTCCGTGAAAATATATAAGGCAAATTATACACAACTTAAATATACAAGGCAACTTAAATATACAAGGCAATTCAACATAACTTAAAGAAGAGTAGCAAATAATGGCGATTCTTGAAGAAAAAAATGGCATCAGATCCGAAGATTCACACATTTGAGGAGGTAGCTAGCCACAACAAAACCAAAGATTCTTTGGCTTGTTGTTTACGGAAAGGTCGATCTCTAATTAGTTTTGATTGATTCTCGATTCTAGATTTTTTTTAATCGGGTTTGTGCTTTTTCTTCTTCTAAGTTTGAATTGGGTGACTAATTTTTTTGTGCTTTTATTTATACTGAGAGAACTTCACATTCTGATTGTCGTGGTCATGGATTATTCACAAGTATTACGATTTACTATAGGTTTTAATCTGCTTTGCTCCTTTGAAATGTCACTTGCATCAATGTAAAATATTTTGTACTTTATTTTTCGCTCAATCACCCTTTCTAAATGCGCAATCGCCCAACATTACATTTTACGGTTTGCGGTTATCATATGTTGTAATCTCTCCTTTTGTTGAAGATGGTACTAAAAACTATAGAATCTACAACTACAAGAAGTAATGCTAAAATTGGTTGGTATAGCAATCTTGGATTTATTGTATCAAGGATGATCATCAACCATCACTCAAAAATCGTGTTTTGCTTACTTTTTCCGTCAAGGTTTTGCATGTAAATTCATGAAAAAATCATGATGAGAAAATTGGCGATGTTGAAAACTCTATGTGACGATCTTTGTCATTGAATTGTGGGATCCCTATAAAAGCTTCTTTGGGAGAAAGGAGGAAAACAAACGAAAAAGAACCCGAGAATTTTATTATTTTTTTGACAAGAGAAAATAAATCTCGGATAGCAATCCATATGTTGTTGGCATTTGTCAAGATTTGGATTTTGGATTGAAAGGTTGATCTTACTATGTTATTCAAACATGTATTCTTCATTTATTTCAAGGGCATAACAAGAGAAGTTAATACAAGAATTCTGTTAAGAGTTTGGGTTAGAATGGTCGCTTTTACAAGGGCAAGCTTGTTTCATTATGTAAACTCAGTAGTGATATAAACCAACCTTTTGCCATCATAATTCTTGAACGTAAAAGTTCGGACTTATTATGTGGATGATATGGGATCTTGTGAAAACACGAAAATTATATCTTCTACTTGTACTAAGCAAAAAGCAGAGCATTAATGTAGCTTTGTCGATGATTATTCTCAAAAGAATGACTAAAATTGGGGGAGGTATAATCTTTAATGGATGGATGGATGGTTTGTTGTCTTCTTGCAGATTTATACTTAGCATGAGTTTTATTAGGGCATTTGTTGTACATGTTATTCTTTGAATAAGGTATATTCACTTTTGGATGTATTTTGATGATAATCTTTTGTAGTTTTTCCTCTATTACAGGGAAAGAATGGCAAAGAGTTGTGCACTTGGATGTCCTTGGAAAATTTCCAAAGAATCCTAGAGCATCTTCATCTCAAAGAAGACCACCGATCGAGAAGAAGTGAGCGGACGTAAACCCCATTTTTTTGCGTCTCGAAAAATAGTGGGGATTCTTTTGCCTCGTATATTTTGTGATCTATTGTTGTCTCGCCCCTCCTGTTTAAATTTTCTCGCATGTTGAACTTTTTGACCAGATTGACGGCATGACTATATTCGATTGTATAATTTATGTATGCTTTATTTCTAAATTTGGCTAGTGCAAATTGCTACTCAACTACTTTATATATGACAAATATAAGAAGGTTCCAGATCCAATCTTTTGACAATCTTGCATCCGAACTCTAAAAATATATAATTAGCATATATGTATTGTGATAACTTATTCTCTTTCCTAAAACATAATAATGCTCGTGAAGTCAAAGCCACCAAAGATTGCAAGAGCAATGGTGAGGGTATCGAGAGAGAGATGGTCACTACAAGAAGCATTCTAAGTTTAATATTTGATTTATTATTATCAAAGTTATGATATATTCATGAAGTCAAGGAAAAGGGGAGAAACTAGTAGATTCTTTTAATGATGTTGCTATAATTGTTGAGAACAATCATAGCTCAACAATTCATCGCTTTTTCCAAAGTCGCTATCTTCCATATCAATCTTTCCATGTGAAACTAATCGGACACCAACAATTTACTATCGTAACAATTTGTGTGGGTTTGACATTTGACAAAGTTACTAATTCTATAATACTTTTTAAGATTTTCTTTACCAACTATCATGCGAGGATCAAGTATGTTCATTCTCGCAAATGTTTTGCACCGTGATTTAAAACCTAGCAATTTATAGGATAAAGAGTTAAAAAAACCCATTGTTTGAGGATTGATAAACACGTACCACATTCGAGGATGCTCCGGTAAAATTGAGTTATCACTTGAGTGTGGGATCAGATATACATATCTCGCTCGATCAATCTCTTTTTATTTATTTGGTACTACAAATAAAACAAAAATAGTTCATAATTAATAATAATACTCTATTTATAAAAGTCTAATACATGATTAACGATAAAAAATATTGAAATAACATCAAATATTACCAATTCACGCTTCTTTTTGGAATTGATTTAGTGCCCAATGTATGACCTACCAACAATTTTTTTTCGATTTTCACAATTTTTGTTGCTATATCCTGCATTGTATGTATTTATAAATTAATAATAATATATAACAATAAGTAAGAATTGATAATACATAAATTAGAATAAACACAACACGTGCATTATCGGTTAGCCAATAATCAACCAACGCAATTTCATTGATTAGGATTTACTCGATCATTGTTGATAGTATTCGCTATCGATTTGGCATGGTCACTAGGCACAAAATTATTACTCTTTAAGTTAGACTTCCAATCTCTCCACCTATTGTTCATGATAGTCATCAGTTTTCTCTTAGCATTGGGGTGATCTATGGTAAATCGTTTCTACAACAAACAAATTTACACATATATTAGTTTGTTTCAATGTGCTTAATGTCAAATTCTATAAATGGTATGATTAATAACCTGAATTTCATCCCAAGCCCGCCTGTCATGTTAGCCTCTCATCATATTGGACCATGTTGGAGTACTTATTGGAAAAATTCTCCATCATGAGCAAAGACACCCGAGAAAAGTGGTTAACTTATTGCCTCTCCCCAACAGTGACCATTTTGCATCATAAATTACTTTTTGGGTGCATCGATATTTGACCATAATTTTGCTCCCATCGTTGTCCACGCGCTCCTCTTAGGTCGAGAACCTAAAAAGAGAAAGAATCAAGAACTATGTATTGAACAAAAGATGAATTGAACATATAGAACCTTGAAGATACAACTCGTGTCTAATTTCTATGTCTCATTTTGTTCGATCAACTACTCATATAATTACTTGTGTCATACATATTTATGTAATGATTCATACTATATATTTATTATGAATTAAAATAAATATATAATATCTTTATTATTCAATATAAAAATCAATAATACGACGAGTCCCCCCCCTTCCTACACATTTCGGAGGATTACTGTGTTAAAGTCCGGGAGTCCCACATACATTTATTCCTTGGGGTTCAAAGACTTCCACTTACAAAATTTTATAATCTACAAGTTATATAAGCACATTATTAGCTCACTAGATGAAGGATGAAGTATGAACTAAGCTGGATAGCAAGATTTTAAAACCATGAAGTAAAATATACATAATACAACTTTATATAGATGCTCAAACTATAAAAACTTACGAGTCAGCAAGGACATTTAATCAAATTAAGGTTCTGAAAGAAAGCACAACACCAAGTTAATTCTCATGACAATGCAAGTATAAATGTAGATATATGCATGGTACCTTCAACATTCTCATGAATACTTTCCTCCTGTACATGTGGTTCATCGGCATGGATCTCATTATCATTAATTTTCGGGCCATTGGAACAGTTAGCACGAGATCTAGACGTTCTATTAGAAGCCATTAAAGCAACCTGAGAAACAAAAATATGAATGTGACACTCGTAAGAAAAGTTATTAGTTAAATCTAATGAACAAGAGAGCTTTCACAAGAAATGTCCATGTTCTAATAAGTTATAAAATTGTTTGAAATTTTACTACATTAAGACTTCATTTATTTTAAAGGACGATAAGAAAATATATAGAGGCCATTGTTCCATGGTTCTTTTTAATGTGTTTCTCACGATAAAATATCACACATCTTGAAAGAGGTTTATCTGTAAGGCATACAAACATATATAAAGCTCTTCACACGCATATAGAATAGCGTCTTCCTATTGATGTTGTCTTCCTATTGATGATTATCGATGGTGAAAATCATATAAATGTTGACAACTAACACGAATAATGATTTTGGAAGTACTATAATCCTCTTTTCCTTAGTTTTTGTCAAGTATATTAAAGGCTTGAATAATGTTATTTTGCTTCTATACAAATTCTTTCTATGTTTTCCTATTTTTAGCTTTCCATGACTTCATTAAGTACTTGGTTAGTGAAGATTTTACTTTTCTAATTTCTACTAATCTTTTCATTTTCTTAGTTTAGACACTATCGATGTAAGAGTCGTCAGATTCAAGAGAAGCAATCGAGTAGAACAGTTCAAGTTAACTCCAAATTTCGCAGATAAGTCGTGAGAGAGATGAAATGCTGCTAGAAGAGTAATAGAATAAGTTTTCAAAAGAAGAAGAAAATAGTAGCCAAATCCCATCAACTCAAGTTAACAACCATTTAGATTTTGTGTGAATCAAAGGAAGAAAAGATAGAGAAATATACAAGAATGTAATTAATATTTTCACAAGTGGCATTATTATTTTTGCTTCTAAAAATATCATTTCGTTATAAAAAGAAATTTAAGATAAATATAGAATAAAAACTTTTTTTTATTACTATGTAATAAAAAAGGCTTCCTCCACACCTATATTCTCTTGTCCTAAGAAAGTTAATACTACTAGGAAAGTTAATACCAACAGGCAATGGAAAAAGTCAAAACAATCAACCAAAAATTGCGCAAAAAAAACTACCATGAACCAACTATTCTCTAATGAGCTAACACCAACAAAACATTGAGAATGACTAAGCTCACAGAGAGAGAGAGAGAGATAGAGAGAGAGAGATTGAATGCATAAGTAACCTTTCTTCTTCTTCTTTTTGATCTCGCAACTATATATGAATGAATGATTCATCCAATAATATAAAATAACAACCATTTTCTTACGAATTAATTCAAAGAGACTCACTATTGCTTCTCCCTCCATTACATGAAAAAACCTTAATTCATATCTTAAAATCACAAATTCTTTCAAGATTTCTTTTTCTTTAATTTAATCTCTATATATATATATATATATATATATATATATATATATATATTTTATTTTATGTTAAAATTATGAAATCAAGTCGAGCAAATTGCCTCCTAGGACTTGTGTCTTCCTACAAAGATCAAAAGATCAATATGATGATTCTCGCTTTAGAAGGTAACTAATTTCTTGTGTTTTAATTCCATTCTATTCTCACGCATTTGGTGCTAGATTTAGGTAAATTTGTGTAGAATTTCACTAGTAGTTCATTTGATACGAAGACATAAGACTAGTGTAAATCTAGAATAGTTGTTTGAGAATATAAAGAAATTGTATTCTTGTGTTTGTGATCATGCAGGTGTTGCAGCAAATGTTAAGCTATTGTTAAAACTAATCCAAAATGGACAAAATATGGAGATTCTTGTACAATTTCCAAAAAGCAAAATATGAGGTTTCTCTTTTGGAGAAAATGGACAAAGTGTAAAAAACAGATCTATCAATTGTGATGTTTATCCTCTTCATTCTTCGTCATCTTCATTTTCCTCACTATCACCCTCCTCTTCATCTTTGGGACCCTCATCTTCTCCTTCATCTTCGTCTTCGTCTTCGTCTTCGTCTCCATTCTCATCTTCATTTTCATCAACAATATGTTCAATCATTCGTCTTTTGAAACGAGATGTATCAATTTGAGATCCTAGTTTTCGCCACTTTCCTGGGTCTTTTTCGTCCACTTTCAACTAATTCAAAGATCAACGTCATTCCTAACCCAATTTATGTTTTCAATATCAACTTCAGAATCGGAGTGATGAATTCTTCATTGGTATTGGGTAAATCGTCACTATCGTAATCTACTTCAAACATCTTCACATAAATCTCTCGGCTTTGTTCAGATAACCACACGCCAATTGTTATCCCTTTGATCATCAACATAAAATATTTGTTGAACCGAGCGAGGCATTACAAAGGGCTCATCGGTTGAACCAAACTTTTGATGATTTACAAGCGTGAAGCCATAGTCATCGATTTTGACCCTCTATCACGTGCTAAACCGTCTATACCACTTACATTTGAATAGAACAACTTTGCGGATCCATAATAATCTAATTCAACAACATCTTCCAAAATACCAAAGTATTCAACTACATCTTCCTTAGGATTTCGATCTCTAGCAGATGAATATCCACGAGTAGTTGCTACCACATATACCCCACTATTCTGCGTTCTCCTCTTACTCTCACAACTTGTCGAATGGAATCGATACCCATTTACCAAATAACCATCTCCTCTCCTGCCTATCAAATTTGGGCCAAATGCAAGAGCTTGAACTTCCTTTGAAGCATCATTATTCATAGTTGCCATCTACAAAATGGTAGCGATATAAGCAAATTCCATCCATTTATTATTAATAACCATTACAAAATTTTGCATAAAATTACGTTCAAATAATGTAGTACTTACATAATTCTTAAACCATTCAGGAAATTCCTTTTTCTTAGCATTGTCAATTTCCCTTGGCGTCGGTTTTTGCTTACGCTTTCCACGTCGCAACATATATGAATCTTGCCAAATACTACAAATAAATAAACAAATTAAACAAATTTTTTTTGTCATAGCTAGCTGGCTAACATAAGTTATTAATATTTCGAACAATAAATGTCATTCTTTATTTACACACCTTAGATATGACTCAACCTCTGTACAATTAAATAGCACATACAGGTGTGCACTCTTGACATCATCGCTACATAGAGTACAAACTTTTGGGACATTAAGAAATCGACCTATGTTTCTAAATACAGAGAGAATCTCTTTTCCTTGTTCATATCCAGCTTCATTTCTTCCAACTCATTTCCATGCAAAGATTGTTTTGACTCAAATATCTTGAGCAAAATGTAACACATTCTTCAAAGAATATACCCTTCTACAATCAACCCTTCCGGACGACTTCTATTGCGAATATAACCTTTTAACTTGCCCATGTATCTTTCAAAAGCCCACATTTGTCGATATTTAACATTTCCATTTATCTTTGCCTCTTTCAAATGAGGTGGACACACAAATGTACCATTATATCAAAGAAAGCAGGAGGAAACACCATCTCAAGCTTGCAAAGTATTAACGGAATTTTTTTGTTCAACCGTTCATAATCTTTCGATGTGTTATAGTTGGAACATAATTCTCTGAAGTAGTTACAAAGTTCAATTATTGTTGAGCGTATATGTCTAGGCAAGCAAGTAAGACATCGTATTGCTATTGGAAGTAATTGTTGCATTAAAATACGGCAATCGTGACTTTTAAGACCTGAGATCTTGCCCCCCTTCAAATTGATGCAACGTGAAATATTTGAAGCATATCCATCAGGTACCTTAACATTTTTCAACACTTGCAAGAAATCATGTCTTTCTTTCTTAGACATTGAGTAGCTTGCGGTACCCAAGTAAAAGGTACTTTGAATTGCTCACTTGCACGGGTATTGGATGGAGCTCTCTTCTTATACCCATTGTCATCAAGTTCAATCGTGCTTTTAAATTATCTTTTGACTTTCCTTGCACACTCAACAATGTCCCAATCAAAGCTATCACAAATGTTTTTGGCAATGTGCATTCCATCTAGATTGTGGCGCAACAAAAGGTTCCGCCTAATATGGCAATTCAAAGAAAATAGATTTCTTCCTCCAATTATGTTTTGAGTCATGGGGAATGGTCTTCGCTTTAGTGGGTGTCTTTCCAAAAGTGACATTAATAGCATTAACTTGTTCAAGAATATCAAACTCGATGGCACCACCGGAGCTTCACTATGGTCACATTCTCCGTTAAATCTTCGTGTATCAAACCTATAACTATGACCCGACTCGAGTAAAACAACGATGCCCGATATAACATTCCTTACTTTGCAATCTACAAGAACGAGTGTTCATTTGACATGATGGACAAGCTAACTTACCTTTAGTACTCCAACCAGACAACATAGCAAGAGCTGGAAAATCACTAATTGTCCACAACAGTGCCGCACGCATTTGGAACTTTGTACCGTTAGATGCATCATACGTTTCAACCCCATTACTCCATAGTATCTTCAACTCCTCAATTAAAGGTTGCATATACACGTCAATATCATTACATGGAGAGTTTGGACCAGGTATTAACAAAGGCATGATAAAATACTCCTGCTTCATACACATCCATGGTGGTAAGTTATATACAACAATTGTCACTGGCCATATACTATACTCACGGTGACCCATGGGTAAAGGGACTCATGCCATCGGTGGGACGATCAAGAGTCTTACATTTCGATGTTCTTGAGAGAATGTAGGGTACATTGTATCCAAATGCTTCCAAGCTGCAGAGTCAGCTGGATGACGATTCACTCCATCTTTCCGTCGCTTTACATGATGCCACATCATGTATTTTGCAGTTTCTACAGACATAAATAGCCTCTGCAATCTCGGAATTAACGCTAAATAACGAATTGCTTCACTACTACTTTGTTCCTCTTCGTTTTTGTATCTATTTGTGTCTTTCCGATACAACCATCTCTGGCAGTGCGCTTCCATCTCGATGATTTGCAAACCGCATAAGACTCTAATTTTTCATTCTCCTCCAAAAGAGCATACAATCATTCTCGCACGCATCAATCTTCTCATAACCAAACCCTAAATTTCCAACCATTTTCTTCATTTCATAAAAATTATCGTGCAAGTTTGCAAATGATGGAAATGATGACTTGAACTTACTTGAGCAATCCATCAAAGGACACATCATCCATTTGCTAACATTTTTATGATTGAAAAGCCATACAACGAATGAAAGGATCATCTCATTTTCACATCCAGATATAAAGGTTGATTGGCCTCGACATGTACTTTTGGTATTTTGAAGCTTCAAATAATTTAATCTACACCGTGATCCCTAAATATATCATTTACCATCTCGTGCATACGATGCTCATCTTTGGATTGTGATGGTTCTTCGTGAACATCATCATTACTCACATTCCTGACAATCACATCTTCCCCTTGATGCACCCAATTCGTGTAGCCAAACATAAATCCATCACAAATCAAATGTTCACGAATAGTAGCTCGAATCTGGTATCGGCCATTTACACAATTCTTACATGGGCAAGGAATTCTTCCCGTTACCATGCCCACTTTTTCGAAACCAAAGTCCAGAAATATCTCTATGCCTGCAAGATATTCTCTAGAATATCTTGGTAATTCCATCCACATCTTATCCATAATATTATGTCCCTAAATCAAATTGAACAACCATCTTAATGATATTGCGTATAGAAATCTATCATAATTAATTATGATAATTAATTATCATAATTAAGTACCTTGAATGCCAACCAAACTCCCAGTTCACTCAAATAAAACAAAAAAGGTCGTAGATAATTTAAATATTAATTATCATAATTAACGAATTTCAAATAGCGTAGGTAATAATTAAGGGTGACTACACCAAAACATTACATTCAAGGTCTCAATGTTGGACATGGAAGTTCTTTTTAATTATAAGCCTCAAATATTCCTACAAATTAATTGCAGGTACGTTTGTCCTGCCTGGTTTAACATCCTGTTGGATTCCTTCTAGTCCAATTAATAGAAGGAAGGAAAATACTTCCTTTCCACAAGGGTTACGTTTTGATCCATCTTATCCCTCCTCATTTAACCCAAGACCACCACGGGCAGGAGCTCGAACTACCCCCATCGCCCATTTGAACAAATGTCACACGAGAACGGACCACAATTCCATCCCCGGGAGGCTGCCAAACTTCAGGAGGGTCCCCATAAGAACTGGTTATATTAATTCTCCTTTTATTCTTACTAAAACCCTGAGAACACATGGGATTATATATCGTAACACATGTCGACTAATTCGCCTCGAAGGGATACGGGTTTGAAAGAGGTGAGATGATAAGAAGACGTTAGGATGCTTTTCTTTTTGTAATGCAAAGATATTTAACTGCCTTCACTTCGTTAATCTCTTTTGTTTATGATTGTCATTTGCTCGTTGGCTTGATTTGGCTTAATAATTTAGGGGTCAGACATTGGTAATTATTTTAGACAAAAATAGATTGGCAAAAGCCATCCCCATAACTTGGCAGAGGCCATATGCCGAATCAAGTCTACCACACGGTTACTACAATACACAAAATCATTTTAGAAAATACATACAGGCTAAAACTGATACTAGCTATGAAACACGGTGGCCAACATATCACTCAAAACAAGTTAAATATCACTCAAAACAAGTTAAACATATCACTCAACATATCACAAAATCATTTTAGGGCTTGTTAGATGGAGGAGAGAAATAAAGAAATCATAACTTAGGGTTAAATATAAATCAAGCCCGAAATTACTCCGCTATTACCTACGCCTCCCTCGTTATTACCTACGCCCCTTATGAGATCGAGTGATCGAGATGAAGCGGACGGAGAGATCGACTGACAGAGACGAAGCCGAACGGAGAGATCGACTGACTGAGATGAATCCGGATGGAGAGATCGAGTGACTGAGATGAAGCCGGACGGAGAGATCGACTGACTGAGATGAAGCTGAATGGAGAGATCGACTGAGATGAAGTAATATTATCTACGCCTCCCTTATGAGTTATGACCCTCGTTAAAATTCCCAAAAAAAAATTCCTATACCGACGGCCAAACTGTGACCCTCGTAATAGACTACCATCAGAGGCCTATACCGACGGTCAGACTTAGACCGTCGCTATGTCTATAGCTATTGACGGTTAAAGTCCGACCGTCGCTAAATCCCGTCGCTATAGATTGATTTTCTAGTAGTGTGCGGTCCCGAACCGATCTTGACTGTCTTTTCTTTTTTTTTTGGTACCAGCTAAACGTCTTCTGTCTCTTCGACCTATATGGTGAGAGTTTTCGTACTGCCTTCGGTAAAGGGTTCTATCTCTATCGCCATAGTCTACTTTTGCTTGCTAGCCCCTACCCCTATATAGATCAATGTGTTCCTATAACATCTCCTTATAAAATCAAGGTCCACAGCCACCTCTCCTACACCATTTAGTGTCGGGAACTTGATTTTGAAGTGTGGAATAAGTAACGCTTTGTAATGTCGTCATAACGCGTTGGCCTTCCCATAATAGCATTGTAGGATGAATCCACATGAATTACAAAGAATTTGCACATAACTTCAACCTGCTGAGGGGTTGTTCTGAAGACAACTGGAAGTTCGATTGTCCCTGCTACCTGAACGGGATCGTTGTTGAAGCCGTATAGGGTCAGTTCTTGCCCGATCTCCAACTTTCTACCTTCCAGATCCATCCTTTGATATGCGCGAGCATATTGAATATCTATTGATGAGCCATTATCAATCATCATCCTCTTCATATCCATCAAACCAACCTGTGAAGTAATGACTAGTGACCCTTCTTATGGGGCGATCGGTTCTGAGGGGTTGTCAACGCCGAAAAAACTTCTCCCTCTTCCTAGGCATTTCTTACCCTTTTTATTTTCTATGTGAATTTGTTTGATCTGAAGGGTGAGATTTTCAAGAAAAGATCGACATATAATGTCGACGATTTGAAAAGATTTTATTTTTATTGGTTCGAATTAGGCATAGCCGCCAAGTGATATGATTTAAATTGTTGTATCAATTCAGCCTAATTTTGAAAGGTTTTGCAATATGGCCCAATATTGGACTTTATTTAATTAGTCTTGTAAATCGAGATTCATATAGTTCAGGGCCTTGATTAAGCGGGGGAAGGTTTTAGGCACCACCCGACTTTGGTGAAACACGGTTATGACGAGTTTTATTCCCTAGTTTGCGTGTGTGTGTGTGTGTATATGTTTATTACAGTTAATTAGGCCTATATGCTTTATTTGAAAGTAGTGTTATGCCTCTTTTGCGCCTATATACAAAGGGTTTGACTTATATAAACGTTTAATTTTAATATAAGGCATATAAAGTGATATTTTGAAATCAAGGTTTTCAAACTCTTATGCTCACATAGGAATTGAGGCCTTTAACACGTCCATTTTATTCTGTATTAGCCAGATTACTAACCTTATTTTTATATATATTATATCCGATCATTGTTTATCAACATGATGTTATATTATATAATTCAGATATATATTCTACTTGTTAATTTCTAAATATGGTTATACAAGTGTCCTCACTTGGATAATCATTGTATTTAAACACATGTTGATATATATATATATATATATATATATATATATACACACCTATTGATCCCCCGTATGCATACATTAAGTAAAAGCCGTCTAAGCTATTTGACCAGCTAGACACAGATTTAGAAATATCGTTGAATATGATAAAACCTTTTTTTATCCAATCAAATTGTTTTGGTTCGGATTCCAGACTAAGTATGAACATTACGATCAAGGGAAAAAATTTATGCGCCCAAGGCGGACAGAGTGAACGATAATATCATTCTTGCATGTAGTATTGATCAATACAAGGCCCATGTGATGTACACCCTCGCGCCCGTAAGTTATGACGGTTTGCAGATGATGTTTTGCTAAACCTATTCAAAAATTGAAAACAATGTTCATAGTATGTCACCTTAACCCTATTTATAGTTAATACGTAGTTTCAAATTTGATATAGAATTATTATGTTATTATTATTGGTTCAGTTTACTTCACAACTATTGTTTTGTTGTAGAAGTGATGTACAAAGAAAACATTTAATTCTTTCAGCTAATTATATTTATAATTGTTATTACTTGCTGGGCACCCAAATGCTCATTCTTGCTTTAAATTTAAATGTTTTCATTTAGCATGATGATCGGCAGAAGGTTCGAGACAAGAACAAGTGAAAATGTAAATCAATCAGAATAAGTTTAATGGTGTCTTTTGTAATAGTTAGATAATGTTTTAGACCATGATATGTATTATCTATCATGTAAAGAATTATAGTAAAGTTTACATACTTGGTATTAGACTATGATAAATGTACATTAAGTTTGAAATTTTTATTATTGTTATTGTTATAAATATTATTTCCGCTCATAGAAATGATATCGTAAAGCACCGAGCTCGGGTTTCAAGTACCCGGATTTGGGGGCGTTACAAAACCACCCATCTTTACTCTTAAATCTGTAATATTCGTTAATCTTGATTCCTTGCTTTGTTCCTCCACTGATCTTCAAAAATTAGGGCTCAAAAGTTTATAATTGATTGTTATATGATTGAATTCTCTGTTCTCTCCCTTATGTCTTTGTAATAGCTGATAAAGACGCCCATACACAGTCCCAATCAGAGCCAATGTTGTCTTGTCCAAGCATCTATAGAGTTCAAATTGCATCCCAACTCTCTCTTTGTCCATGTACCCACGCTCCAGCGGGGGTTTTGTGTTTTAGGAAGGCCGCCCTAGTGGGGTCTTGATTCTTTGCTGCCACATACACCCCCGCCCCAGTGAGGGTATTTCTTTGTTATAGGTCCCGCCCCGACAGGGGGTCAAACTACAGAAATTGATTTTTGATTTTCCATGCTTCTTTCTTACCACATTGCCATTAACATACTTCAACTAACATATAACACATCTTGTACACAAAACACATCAAACTGTACAAAAATAGACAAGATAAACACCATTTAAGTCTAAATCAGAACCCAATTCGTAGGTATAAAAACTACTCATCAATGTCAGCCACGTTCTGCCTTCCCCATCCTACTAAGTTCTTTTGAGCCAGTGTTGTATTGTTATACATCTGGTTTCTGATGCATCTGAGATAGATCAACATTTCCCGACATCATAGATATTTTTTGACACATGAGATATCTGCATCTTATTCTTTTCGACCAGCTGATTGCGTAGATGTCGCGTCTTGGTTTCTCTTCCTAACTGTGATTGAGGATCCTTTCTCCATCTTGTATTGCTCAGGATTCAGTTCCCTTTACATCTTTGTTACTAATGTCGTGGGTATTGACTTTTTACCCTTGGTTGGTTTAAGAGGAGTGACTACATATCATCTATTGGCTATCATGGGATAGTTTGACCAGTATTAGGATGTCCATGCTTTTAATGGAGCTTCAGGTTAACAGTCATCAGCATCATCTTTGTCAGAGGATACTAGCCAGAGTTTATGATTACTAGACCCATCGGGAGAGGGCTGATTTTTTATCCAGTCATCCGGATTGTTCCTCGAAGTATTCTGTGTGGCTAGAGGCAGACATTGCATTATCCATGGTTGTTTATTCAGAACCTAGCACTTATTCGGATGAGGAGGAGCCTAAGAAGGATCATTTTTCTCCCATAAAGGATGAGCTATTTACTGGTTTGATAGCAGCTCTGGTCAGTGACATTCCTAGCTCTTCAGCTGTTGTTGCCCCACCTTCTGTAGAGTCTTTAAAGTAGATAATACGACTTTTGACCTTTGAGTGGGATCAGGCCAGGTCATTGATGTTGACCTTATCTGGCTAGGACGCTACTTTTGTTGAGAGAGACGAGACCGGAGCTACCAGGGATGCTTCTGTTGCTGATAGTACTGCTTCCAGATCTGATATGGAGGGTAATGTAAGACCCCAACTTATTATAAATGAAATTGAATTTCCTCTATTTATTATTTTGAAATAGTAAGGGTTGATTTGATTAATGTGGTTAGTTATGGGTAAAATGCGCAAATATTTTAAATAAGCAAGTGGTTATAAAATATTCATTGTTATCGGAGAATATTCGTTTGGTCATGGAATATTCTTGCTGTCGGAGAATATTTATACGACGACGCAGCCTTGTGTGGGCCCCATAACGGAAAGTGATTGGATTAAGAAAACGACAAGTATAAGTTGTTTATAAATAACGTCATGAGTTTTTCTGTTAATAATGTTGAAATACTCGAATTGGTTTAAAACACGAGTATGTACGATATTGCACCAATTATTAATTCTTACGTAAAAAGGCACTACTCAATAATTGTTATAGTAATTCTTTATTCAATGTTTTATTTTATTAATTCAATAATTCTTTGCATTGATATTTTATATTATTATTGTTTCAAAAATTGTCATTACACGCAGTATTTTCCATCATGAGACAATAATTCATATTATTTGAATAATATTATTAGATAACATTATTGGCAATGTCTAAAAAGTTACATCTAAGGATAGGTTTGGTCACCTAATTCTTGCAGCTAGAAAGGATAAATCCTTATTGAAAGCCCCCTCCCCCTTCCCGAGAAGAATGGTGCGGTTATCATGATTGTGATTCTATAATATTATTTATGAATAATTAATTATTAATTTATATGATAAGGAAAATATTCATTTTATGTGGATATAGATGGAGAAAATTTTAAAGTGACAATTGTTGAAAAATTGATATTTTATTGTTTTACGATAAAATAATTCATTTAATATACTATTGTATTATAATAATATAATAATGGTGATATTTTTACAATGAATGTGTGATATATGAATAAATGAGGAGGAAGAGTATTTTTGTTACAATAAATGTTAAAAACATGTTAAGCATATCGGTGGACCCCATTTCTTGTGAAATTTGATTATAAATGCAAAATCTTAGTATGTGGATTTGATCAATTTTTGTTTGGAATTTGGAAAATCTTTCTTACAAAGTTGTAGAGAATTAAATTTCCTATGGAATGGACATAAGATTTGAATTTTTCTGATAAAAGAGCTATTTATTATGAATTATTGAAATTCCAAAGTTTCGGAATAATTGTTTTTTTAAAGTTTTAAATTCTCTTTAAAAGAAAGAAGTTTTTTACACTTGGGTGGGCCCCGCATGAGTGGTAAACATGTTGAATTCAGTTTTCTTGGTGTGCGTAGGAAATTCATATAATTATATTAATATTTTATTAAATTTTCTGTTTTGGTGTTCTAAGCAATTTCCTATAAATAGGGTGTTTAGGTTAGAATTGAAAATCACATCAGAAACTGAAGTTTTCTCTCTATATATTATCGAGCGTATTTTTTTGAGTATTTAGATATCTTGAGTGTTGCTATACAGTGCAAGTTCGTTCAGCGTTATATCCAATATTCAAGTCATACGTACTGTTCTTTTGAGGTAAGGGATGTTATTTTTTTATAAATGATATTATTTCTTTCAATATTATTATGCCGGAATATTGGTAAGATTTTTCTTGTAAAATTCTTATCTTTTCATGTCGGGGTTACTATTCACGAGTTACTATTCACGAGTTACTATTCATGAGTACTATTCACGAAGCATGATAATTTTTCTTGTGAAATTTCTATCTTTTATTGTCGGAGTTACTATTAACGTATATGACACTATTCACGTATACGACACTATTCACGAATAGGACACTATTCACAGAAAAATTAAATTTTCTTTTCTGTGTCCAAGATTGTCTGTTATGGTTCCTATCTTTGATTGGATCTATGTTTTGATCTTCATTTTTGAATCCTGCTCCACAATAGTTTATTATGGAGTATTTTTGAACTTGGATTGTCTAAAATACGAATCCATAATATTTGTTCTTTTGTCTCACTGGATTTGTTTTCTTTAAAATATATTTTTCATCATCCTCGGTCCTAAATGATGATATTATTGAATATCTTTGGCTGTCTTTGCCAAAGATAAATGATTTTATGATGAATATCTTTGGCCGTAGTGCAAAGATGAGCAGTGTTGAGATGAACATGACTAATCGATGAATATCTTTGGCCCGTAGTGCAAAGATGAATATTTGATTCAAGATGTATATTGATTTATGTTACAGGGATAAAATATTGATGATGGACTTTAAATTCATAGATGATAGTTGATTTCATTCTCTACTTAACTCTTCTAATGAATTATTGTTTCCGCTGCAGTTGTTGATCTAAAACTTGTTGTCTATTGTATTCTATCAGATTTTTCCCTGTTGAAGACTAATGATAATTTGTTGTACATTATCTTAGTCATAATATTCTTTACTGGGCTAGTTGAGCTCACCTTTTTCCTTTTTGTTCCATTTTTCTTCTCAGGAGGCGAGAATATAGCGGGAACTAGTCGGGGTGTGGAGTGATTGTTCAAGATAGTTGTTTTAGTAGTCCTCACTATTTTGTAAAATAATGTATCAATAATTGTAATGAGGACTTTATTTGGGTGTGGATATTGTCTAGAAGATAATATTTGTATTTAAACTCACAGCATAAGTGTTGTCGTATTTTGCACGACAATTGTAATAATGAAGTTGTAGTTGTTTCTGTACCATGTATTTGGTGACTCGGAATAGGTTGGGTGGAATGGACCTATTTTGGGGGCGTCACAGTTGGTATTAGAGCTTAGGGATATGGTCTCTGGCAGAGATCGGGGGATAGAACTAGGAGGGGAGAGACAAGTAAATCATTCGCTAGTGTGTCCTACCTAAGCTTAATTGTTGGTTGGTCAGAGTATAGGGTTATTATGTGCTATGTAAATTTCTTTAATTAACCCTTATTTTATGGCATTATTTAAGAATGGCAACTGAGAATGTCAATAGTGGAGTTAATGAGACCGTGGAGACACCTTTACTCACCAATCAGGAGAACGTGCAACAGGAAGAATATGTTCGTCCTGTAAACAACACCACTAATAAGACGATGAACGATGGGATGTTTAGAAGCTTTTTGCAGTTCATGCAAAATCAGACGAGGGAGACTCGTGTACAAAATATAAGAGGAAATGATAGCAACGCAAGATGTATCACAGCCAAGCAGGTTAAAGAGTTGGGACCACCAGAATTCTGGGGAAAGCCGAATCTGATTAAGGCGGAGACGTAGGCTAGGCAAATTACCAAGATATTCAATGTCTTGGGATGCACGGAGGAACAGAAGGTTCCATTTGCCACCTTTATGTTCCGTAATGAGGCAGATTACTGATGGGAATCTGTGAAGCGCACTGACCACCCCGCTTTCAATATGTCTTGGGAAACATTTCAGAAACTGTTCAATGACAAGTACTTTCCTAAAAGTATTCATCATATGAAGGAGGTAGAGTTTATTAGACTAGAACAAAACAATATGACGGTGTCCCAGTATGAGGCGAAGTTCACGAAGTTATCCAGGTTTGCACCTCATTTGGTGGAGAATGAGGAACGTATGACGCAGATGTTTCTGAGAGGTTTGAAACCTGACATATGTCAATATCTCATTTCTCATAAATTTTCTCTATATTCAGATGTTGTGAATAGGGCTTGGTTATTGGAGCGTGATAATGAGTCAGCTCAACCGAAGAATAATGACCAACAACTCGATGATAATCGTACCGGTGGCAACGATCATCGGAATAATGATAACCGTCGTGGAGGAAATTATCATGCCAGAAATGGTAACCACTTTGGTGGTAATCATGGCCAGGATAATATAAGAAATAATTCAAGTGGAAATTTCAAGAAGAGAAGATTTAACGATGATGGGAAGACGTCGCATGAAGAAGACCAAAGACCAAAGACCAACAACAAATTCTAGGGGAGGAGAACGACCGCCAGTTAGATGCTACAAATGCGGAGAGGAGGGACATATAAGTCCAAACTGTTCACAGCATTCCAAGGTATGTTGTAGTTGTGGAAAAGATGGTCACATAGCTCGATTTTATCCTGTAGCAAAGTTGAGTCCAGTTAGGACGGTGGCACCAGAGGCGGATACAGACAAGTCAAAGTCAGCGGTTCCTGGAAGAGCGTTTGTCGTGACTGGCCAAAATGAGAGGAACTCGAACGAAGTTATCATGGGTTAGTTAATTATAATTTCTTGTGGAGTTTATACCTTATTAGATACCGGTTCTACCCATTCTTTTATCTCTCCTGCTTGTGCTCAACGTTTGAACTTGACTTCAGAGAAATTAGACTTTGACTTATCTTTGGAGACTTCGTTAGGAGAAACTTTCATTATATCCACTATTTATAATCTTGTTCGATCCAAGTTGGAACCATCACATTACCTGTTGATCTTATCTATTTAAAGATACTTGCTTTTGATGTGATTTTAGGGATTGATTGGTTAACTACTCATCATGCCAAAATTGATTGTTTTCGTAAGGTTGTTAGTTTTCGTATTCCAAAGCAACCTGTTATTCGAATTCAAGCAACTAAACCATTGAAGTCAAATACTTTCATATCAAGCCATAAAGTCATTCGTTTATTAAAAAATGAATGTCAAGCTTTCTTAGCCCATGTCATGGACTTGAACAAAAATACGTCAGATTTGAATGATATTTCTGTTGTTAGTGAATTTCCTGACGTATTTCCTGAAGAATTTCTTGGCCTACTCCCAAAGCGTGATATTGAATTTTGTATCGAGTTTGAACCTGGTACAAAACCCATTTCTAAAATCTCATATCGAATGGCTCCTATTGAACTTCAGGAGTTAAAAACCCAACTATAAAAGTTGATAACCGAGCCTTTATCTGGTGATTTCCTTTGTGGAATGCACTGAAGCCAGACTCTCCGTAGGGGACGCCATATTCGTGTGGTAGTAAACTGATAAGTGCCATTGTGATGTACTATTCAAGATTGGGATATAAGTCACAGTTGATAGCAACTTAAGTCAGTAATTGAAATACGTAGCTTTCTAGGCTTAGCTGGTTATTATCGGAGATTCGTGAAAGGATTTTCTTGAATCGCTACTCCATTAACGCAGCTGACTCGAAAAGATACAAAGTTCGAATGGAGCACGGAATGTGGGAAAGAAGTTCGAAGAACTCAAGAGGAAACTCATTTTGGCACATGTTCTGACCATACCATCCTAGAAAAGTGAACGTGGTAGATGACGTGTTGAGTAGAAAATCGTATCTTAATGCACGAGTGTGATATTGTCAAAGACCCATTTCATTATAACTTATAAATGATAGAGATAAATATAGGACTCTAGGAACCCACATCATGATATACGAGTAGAATCGACCTTAATCAATAAAGTTAAAGTCGCCTCATACACACTGAGACACTGAGTGATGAATATGAAGAAGAAGATGCAAGAAGTCGTTATTTCAAAAGCGAGAATCGGCGATGTGAGAAAAGCTCAAACCTTCGATTTATTAGTCATTTTGAAATCCTCGATCGAGTAGGAATCGTGGCTTATAGACTCATTTTACCACCAAGTATGTGTCACGTGTTTATAACGTTTTTCACGTATCGATGTTACGAAAATATGTGGACGACCCAAACCACATTATTATGTTAGAACCAAATGAGATAACCAAAGATTTAACGCACGAGGAAGTACCAAATCGAGATCTAAAGGAGCATGTCCTATGCACAAAGTTTATACAACAAGGCAAGGTTTTGTGGAGGAACCATGTTATGAAGAAATGACCGGGAGTTGGAAACACAAAATGAAAGCGAGGTATCCTCACCTTTTCGTAACATCAGGTACATACGTCAATTTTGAGGATGAAATTTCATAAGGAGGGGAGGTTGTAAGACCCCAACTTATTATAAATGAAATTGAATTTCCTTTATTTCTTATTTTGAAATAGTAAGGGTTGATTTGATTAATGTGGTTAGTTATGGGTAAAATGCTAAATATTTTAAATAAGCAAGTGGTTATAAAATATTCTTTGTTATTGATCGGGAATATTCATTTGGTCGTGGAATATTCTTATTGTCGGGGAATATTCGTACGATGTCACAGCCTTATGTGGGTCCCATAACGGAAAGCTATTGGATGAAGAAAACGACATGTATAAGTTGTTTATAAATAACGACGTAGTTGTTACCATTAATACTGTTGAAATACTTGGAGGTTAAAACACAGTAGCACATGGTATTATACCAATTATTGATTCTTATGTAAGAAGGCTCTACTCAATAATTGTTACAGTAATTACTGTTCAATATTTTATTTTAATGATTGAATAATTGCTGCATTGATATTTTATATTATTGTTATTTCAATAATTGTCATTACATAGTATTTTCCATTATCGGAGAAATATTTCATATTATTTGAATAATATTATTAAATAACATTATTGGCAATGTCTAGAAAGTTACTGCTCTAAGGAGAGGTTCGGTCACCCTATCAAGGCGCGCCAAGATGGAGAAATCCTTATTGGAAAGCCCCTCTTTCTCGGGGAAAGCGGCACGGTTGTTAGTATTGTGATTCGTAATATTATTTATGAATAATTAATTATTAATTTATATGATAAGGAGAATATTCATTTTATGTGGATATAGATGGAGAAAATTTTAGGCGATATTTGTTGAAAATTTATATTTTATCTTTTACGATAAAATAATTCATTTAATATATTATTATTATATTATAATAATATAATAATGGTGATATTTTTACAATGAATGTGTGATATATGAATAAATGAGGATGAAGAGTATTTTTGTTACAATAAATGTTAAAAACATGATAAACATGTCGGTGGACCCCATTTCTTGACTAAAATTTGATTATAAATGCAAAATCGTCTCAGTATGTGGATTTTTATTAATTTTACATTTAGAATTTGGAAAAACTTTTTTCTGCAAAGTTGTAGAGAATTAAGTTTCCTATGGAATAGACATAAGATTTGAATTTTTCTAATAAAAGAGCTATTTATTATGAATTATTGAAGTTTCGAAGTTCTAGAATAATTATTTTTTAAAAGTTTTAAATTTTTTTTAAAAGAAAAATGTTTTTTACACTTGGGTGGGCCCCATATGAGTGGTAAACATGTTGAATTCAGTTTTCTTGGTGTGCGTAGGAAATTTATATAATTATATTAATATTTTATTAAATTTTCTGCTTTGGTGTTCTAAACAATTTCCTATAAATAGGGTGCTTAGGTTAGAATTAAAAATCACACTAGAAACTGAATTTTCTTTCTCTATATTATCGAGCGTATTTTTGTGAGTATTTAGATATCATGAGTGTTGCTATATGGTGCAAGTTTGTTCAGCGTTATATCCAATATTCAAGTCAGGAGTACTTTTCTTTTGAGGTAAGGGATATTATTTTTTTATAAATGATATTATTTCTTTCAATATCATTATCTTAGGAATATTGGTAAGATTTTTCTTGTGAAATTCTTATCTTTTCATGTCGAGGTTACTATTCACGACTGATTTACTATTCATGAGTAATATTCACGAAGCATGATAATTTTTCTTATGAAATTTCTACCTTTTAGTGTATGGAGATTCTTATTCATATATACTGGCAAGACTATTCACGATATCTTGACTTATTCACTTAATATTTACATTATTTAAAGAAAAATTAAATTTTCTTTTCTCGTGTCCAAGATTATCTCATTATGGTTCTTATCTTTGATTGGATCTATATTTTGATCTTCATTTTTGAATTCTGCTCCACAATAGTTTATTATGGAGTATTTTTGAACTTGGATTGTCTAAAATACAAATCCTTAATATTTATTCTTTTGTCTTACTGGATTCGTTTTCTTTAAAATATATTTTTCATCATCCTCAGTCCTAAATGATGATATTACTGAATATCTTTGGCCTGTAGTGCAAAGATAAATGATTTTATGATGAATACCTTTGGCCCGTAGTGCAAAGATGAATGATTTTATCATGAATATCTTTTGCCCATAGTCTGAATGAGCAGTGTTGAGATGAACATGATTAATCGATGAATATCTTTGGCCCATAGTGCAAAGATGAATATTTGATTCAAGATGTATATTGATTGATGTTATAGGATAAAATATCGATAATGGACTTTTAAATTCATAGATGATAGTAGATTTCATTCTCTACTTAACTCTTCAAATGAATTATTGTTTCACTGCAGATTGTTGATCTAAAACTTGTTGTCTATTGTATTCTATCGATAATTTGTTGACTAAGGATAATTTTTTGTACATTATCTTAGTCATAATATTCTTTCTTTGGGCTAGTTGAGCTCACCTTTTTCCCTTTTGTTCCATTTTTCTTCGGGGAGGCGAGAATATAGCGGAAACTACTTGGGGTGTGGAGTGATGGTTCAAGATAGTTGTTTTAGTAGTCCTCACTATTTCGTAAAATAGTGTATCAATAATTGTAATGAGGACTTTATTTGGTGTGGATATTGTCTAGAAGACAATATTTGTATTTAAACTCACATCATAAGTGTTGTTGTATTTTGCACGACAATTGTAATAATGAAGTTGTAGTTGTTTAGAATTATATATATTTGGCGACTCGAGAATAGGTTGTGTGGAATGGACGTATTTTTTGGGGCGTCACCGATTATCGTAGATATAAGTGCATTTATAGATTATCATGGCGGCATTTCTATAAAATGTCGTAGATCTTTTAGCTTATATTGAGACTATAGGCCAAGAGCTCGGAGATGTACCTCCATCTTCAAATAGGGATGCAATATTGGATTTGTTGTCCTGTTTGACCGCAGGTTTATAGACTAGCTTTCATTTTCCTGCATAGACTAAGTTAGCCATTTTTGTCATGTACATGATACTTTGTATATATTAAACAGTATTATATGGCAAGGAAATATATTTTACTTCACTTTCCTTTGCATATTTTTGATCTTGGCTCGATAATTGTCATTTTCTTTATAACTCGGCTATTTTGATGTATCAATACTCTTTCTTGATGGTGACATTGACATGTCGAGGGTCTCTTAAGGGTTCGTTGATTATGAAGGCTTTATAAATTTGGTTTTATTTAAGGTTTGGAGTCTTGAGGACCGGTATTTAATTGGATTTATTGGGTAAAGGTAAGGGATTTGGCTTTTT